>BPTQ01000001.1:81061622-81100800 GCA_019973895.1 Chrysanthemum seticuspe
TTTTTTTGCTATAATATATTAACATCAACAAAAAATAAACCCTTAATTAAAAATGATACTACGCTTAGCACTAAAAATGAACTTTCTTTAACAATTAGACTGTTAAAAACAAAAAATGAATGTCTAGAAGAAAGCTTTGAACTCGTTCATAGGGTCATTAGGGAAGAAAGAGTAGGCATCTGGTAGCAAATAAAAAAACTGAAGTACATGCATTGAGGAATGTCAAAGTGCTATAAGGTTTTTATTCATAACTGATATGTGCCAAAATACATAGCTCGTCAATCGACTCAATCCTAAATCTCGATTGCAAAAAGCTGTTTGATGCCGGTAATCAGCTGTTAATTAGATAGTTGAGCTATTTTTTAAATTAAAGCTATCTTTTTTGTGCTCTCTATCCTGGTCCTAAGTTCTAACAGCTTTTAAGAATGCATGTTTCGGTCAGAAAAATTGACTTCTATGGTCCAATGATGTTTTATGCGATTAGTATTGTTAGTGAATGAATCTGTTTGGGTTTGCAATACATGGTCTGCAAATTAATTTGCCCCTTGGATAACGAATGTGGCTTCAGTTGTAATCCAGCTTACAAGTTTTCTAAGATGTTAAACCTATTAGTGTTAGGATTACAGTTTCGAGTGTTATCCAATTACCATAATTTTTTCCATGTAGAAGTTGTATGTATTCAACAATATGTAGCTTAAATCTGGCAACATTGGCTGGTCAGAGGATTTGATATTGGGTCAAACCGAGTAACAAGTTGGGTCGACCCGTGACTTTTATATAAATAGTTAATACTTCACCAAACGTGCTTCTAGCATTTCACTAAGCATAGGGCGTGGATTCAAGTATCATTAGGAACCGTGTGCGTGCAGGTATTTGCTTTTCAAGAGAAATGGTCATCAATGCTACATTATTTGTTTAAGTAAAACGAGTAATGGTGCCCGCGCGTTGCAGCGGGTTTTTGTCATTTAATTTTTTATGCTATGTTAGTTTTTAGTGATATTATTAGGAGGTTGTTTAAGGGTATTTTAAACATTTTTTTTTTTTAAGTTTTAGAAATATTATTATATAAAATAAAGCTAAGAAGTGGGAGATTTTATAAGTTTTGGAAGTATATTAAATAAAAGTGTTTATAAAATAAGGTTAAGAAGTGAGAAAAGTTTCTATTGTGTTTGATAATGTTTTTTACATATTCGTTTATAAATGATATCTTTCTCTAAGTTTTTTGCTGAATGGTATAGTTATAGTTGCTAATATGTCACGGCCAGCCTGTCTTGCGGAACTTGGTTTTGCTTGTGATAGTGATGCCCTCGAGGATCAGATGGTCCTTTTTTTCGAAAGAGAAGTTGTTGCAGAGGTATATAGATGGTTCATTCAGTTTGTGTGGTGTGTGTTTCATGTTTAGGATTTTGAGCATAATGTAAGCAGTAAGCAGAGTCAGTTTTATCATTTGGATTTTTAGTAAGTACTGATCTTCTGATATGTAGTTGTTGGTGTTGGTGGCATGTTTTTTTTTGTTATTTGTTCAGGTGTGATCTACCTTTGGGTAGTAGTGTGCTTAGGTTTTAAGTCCTTTGTCATTTGTCTTGGATTGTAGTTGTTGTGCTTTGTGTGTAATAAAAATAAGTTCTGTGAGTTATTTTGCTTTTGATTATGTATAAAAGTTGATGCAAATATCATTGGATTCATCCCCAAAAGATTATAGTTGTGTTACAAAATTTTCCGTATCGAATGGCTAATTATCATGGGATGACATGGTTAGCTACCATGGTATACATAATACATATGCATCACGATTGTTTACCTACGATTTATACATAAGTGTTTGCAACACGGTTGATGCTAATAAAGTTATATACATATGGTAGTAAAGTTCGGTTGTTTAGTCTTGTTTCCCTTTTTTCTTGCTTATGTTTGATGAATCCTCAGAAGCCGATGAGAATTTCAATTCTCTTTTTGCCGATTTCTTTGGAGGATTTGTTTGTTGAATTTCTTTCTCAACTGCTGTCGTGGGAACTTGTGTTGCTGGAGTCGAAGCATCAATATTTTGGTCTTCTATATGTTCTTCATCTTGTGCCAGATTCTCATGTAAGTCTTCTGCAGTTGGTATGGCAAGTGATGGTTTGCTCACATCTTCTGATGTTTCTGATGGTCCAATAAGAAGCGTATGTTCTTCAAGGGATGTAGCAATGGGTAGTGCTGCTAATGGTGTGGGGTCGAGGATTTTGTGCAATATGAATTGTACATTTCCTTGTACACTCTCTTTTGTGAAATGCAGTTGGAAAATATGTTGGGTTCCTTCAAGGGAAAGTAGTACCTGTGGATAGTGATACGGGTTTTGGTCTTCAAGCGTTGGCAATAGCTTGTTGCATTCAGGTATGATCCTTTCTGATTCAGGGCTGAAGCAGATTAGCGTAACTGTTGCTGTGCCATCATGAATCATTGCTCTAAAACAGTACCTGTGAGACATAGGTTGGGCAATAGATAGTGTTTTCTAGTATTTGTAACGAAGGAGTAATTATTTAGATAAAAGTGAAAGGAAGTATTGGTACCCGTAAGTTGGAGTAGGTTGAAAACCATGGTCAACGCATCTTGGTACTGGGAATTCTTCAATTGTTTTAAGAGGGCATTGGGAGCACTTTTTGTAGTACCATGGTCGTGTACGATCAATTGATAAGATTGTAGCTTCGTTAGTGAACCTGACATACTGTTGTGTAAAATAGTTGTTAACAAAAGAGTTGATCACATCAATGAATTAGAGTATGTGCATGTATATATATATATTTATATTTTTTTTGGTTTACCCTGTATGATTCTGGATTTATGTCAAGCAGTGTTTTTAATGACACGCGATTCCTATTCCTTTCTTGGTCCTCATTGTCAAATTTTTGTGACTCAATTGTGAGTGCAGGAGGTAGATCTAGGATTGTGTCGTACCTATGTTGGCAATACTTGTTATGAATCACTATGTATGGATAAAATGTGTTTTACATTGTGAGGAACGTTTTACTTACACATTGCGGATTTCCTCTGCTTCTGGGATGTTTGGATTTAGAAAGTAACGTGTTGCAGATGTTCCTGTAAGTTGGATTTCTGCACAGATGTATGCAAATTAGGTTTAGACATTTAATTTTGAACATTAATGTGTTTTGTTTTTAGATATTGGATATAGAAAGTGCAATGAAAGTATTTACCATTAAATCTGTTTGTGACTCTGCAAGACGCTATGGCAATGATCACTGGTTTTTTAAGTGTCTTATATTCTTCTTCGTCAAACTCCATTGCCATTTCATTCCACATTTTGAATTTTACTGTCTTACCACTATTAGGTACAGGGCAAATGAATAAGGGATGGAAAAAAGGTTGAGTATATTAGTTTATGTTCATTTTAGTTTGTAAATGTGAACTTACTCCAAATTCTGCACATCTATGACTCTCCACCGTGTCAGACTTGACGTTGTGCTTCCTGCGTTTCTGACAGTGTCTATTCGCTGAATCGTTCCGATATAATCTAGTGGGTAAACATGTGGCCATTATTATTTGTTGCAAGTGTTAGTTATACTAAGAAAACAAATGTGTAAGGAAATACTTGTGAGTATTGCTGTGCTGACATCTGCTCTTTTTGGAAGTTCATTGTGTGCAACAAACTCAAAATAATATTGTGGGAAATCATCAGCTGGAATAATGTCGAAAGTCGTGGCATGGCCAAAGATGAGAGACATTTTGTGGCTAACGGCGCGTTGCCATGTTCTTGCTGGCTCACAGCTGAACCCTGCAATTCTGTATGCCATATTTTCTTGGATTTTTCTTTCGAAATATAGAATGTCCTTGGCAGCCATGTTTGCTTGAATGGCACTACCCTGTTTGATATTTTACTTTTTTTAAGTCATTATAACTAATGGGTTTGCATAAGTTGGTATAGTTTGATTATCAAGAGTGTTTTGTTACATACCTGTCTATCAAGCAGTATACAACATACACCTGTAGGATCAGTTTTTTTAGGATTCCTACCAATCCATTTTCGATAAACTTTAACTTCAATCATTTTGTTTGAATCTGTTGGTCTTATGTCTGCTACATTGATTCGTTCTGCTGCTGGCATCACTGTTTTTCCTTTGTTGTCAGGGGTTTGAGATTGTTGAGTTGATCCTTCCATGTTTGCAAAAATCAGAGTGGTGCTACCTGTTTAAGAAGAAAAAAAATATTAATGGAAGTGGTGTTAGTACCAATGGTAAACTAAAGGTTTGGTATAATAGGTGTTTACTATCTATATGAAGGAGCAATTGTAGCAAAAATAGGCAATAAAAAAATGTATACCAAATAATAATGGCAAACTGTGTATAATTATTCTTATACAATAGATTAGACATATATATGATGGATAAAGATAGTTGGTTGTGAATGTGGACTTAGTATATTGGATAAAAATAAAGGCATCAACGTAAAGATAGCATGTGTTATCTATGTTGTATTGGTAAATAGCAGGTTATGAGAATAAATTATGCATAAACCTGGTTCTGTACAATCTGTGACAAAAAATCTTTATACACAATATTTTTTTGTAGAATTTGGCTGTTGGTTAGGCTGTTGGGACATGAGTATTTTTAACCCTTCGGGAGATGTTGCACGTGAGAGAGCGACGTATAATTGTCCGTGGCCAAAAACAGGTTCCGGCAGGTAAATCCCTATCTTGTTGAGCGACTGGCCTTGGCTTTTGTTGATGGTCATCGCGTAGCATACTCTTAAAGGATATTGCTTTCTTTTGAAGACAAAGGGTAGCTGTTCTTCTTTGTTTATTAACAGAATCCGTGGAATAAAGACTTTATCTGAGATGCGTGTACCTGTGATAATTTTTGCTTCAATGACTTTATTCAATAATTGAGTCACTATCAGTCTTGTCCCATTACATAATCCACCCGCTAAATTTAAGTTACGCAAGAGCATAACTGGGGTTCCAACTTTCAACTGTAACTTATGTTGTGGAAAAACTCCAAACGAAAGGCTGTTCAAATATTCTATAGGATATAGAAGCTCAGTTTCACCACCGTCATTGCTTTTAGGTAATGCCTCATCAGAGCTGAGATAGGTTTTAAGGTCACCTTTAAGCATTTGTAGGACTTGCGTATTTATCAAATCCGCTGTCTCATTTTTAGGACATACAATCGCTCTATCTTGTAAGGCCTGAGCTGTTGGGTTTTGCAATGTTTCATTATCGTAGATAAACTGTATTAGTTCTAACCTTGAGTTGTCAGATTCTGGTATGCAAAAAGTAGTTGGAATAGATACCCATGAAGTATTTTCGTTGTCATCATCATCCGGTACACCTATGTTGCCATCTCCAATGGCAAGTAGCCATTGTGAGAAGCTGTTTATATTGTCTCTTTCTTGTTCAAGTAATCCTTCTTTTAGTAGCCGCATATTTTCATTGAGCCTGGATACCTTGAAGTGTTTCCACAGATATGATTGCGTGATTGAGGAAGAAATAATTTCATTTTTCGATGCTTTTTTCTTCACCGGAAGTGTTTGTCTAAAGTCGCCACCCAACATCACAGGTTTCCCTCCGAATAAAGAGTTTGGTGCATCTAGAATATCCCTAAGGGTACGATCCAATGTCTCAAAGCACTTTCGATCATTCATTGGAGCCTCGTCCCATATTATGAGATCTGTCTCTTCCAATAAAATTGCCAGTTGACTTGCTTTTTTTACGCTACACAATGATTCATTAGTTAGATCCAAGGGTATCTTGAATCTTGAGTGTGCAGTACGTCCGGCTGGTAAAAGTAACAATGCAATACCTAATGACGCTACCGCTAGTACTATCCTGCCTTCCGAACGCAGTGTGCATATTATAGTTTTCCAAAGAAATGTTTTCCCCGTTCCGCCATGGCCGTATACAAAGATAAGTTGCTGCTTATTCTCTGATATCGCACCCGTAACCAAATCAAATATAATCTTTTGTTCCCTGTTTAACCTTGGTATCAACAAATCTTTTTCTTTCTGCAGCATTTCACGGTTATAGTTCCTTTCTTCCATGAGAAGCCGGTTTTTCAATGCCTTAAGCAAATGTTTAGGCGGCAAAGGTAGACCGAATTCTGGTAACGATTTTGAGTAGCTGTTTAACATTGCTTCGACTTCACACAAAACATATGCTTCTAGTTCTGTATCATTTTTTTCGATAACTTGGATCCCCAAAGTTTTTGAAAGTATGTTGGGAACATCGTCAGACATTTGCTTCCAAAAACTTTTCCATAAGTTTTTAGGATTTGATACGTCGCAAAAAATGAGAATTTGCACAAATAAAGCACGTAGTTGTGAAGCAGTTGCGTGGAAAGCAGCTTCTTCTAACGCTATTTTCCATTCGTTATCGTCACCAAGCAAACCCATTGCTTCACATGCTCCTCTGTATGTTGGATATATTATGTTATTGACTTTTCGTATGTCTTTAAAGGATTTACAACCTTTTTGATGGCATAACAGCATTCTCTCATAAAATAAGTCCCCAAGGCTTGGGTGTATGTATGTCAGCCTCCCAATTGCTGGCTTATTCAGGTTCCGTCGCCTTTGCCAATTGTTGTTGCCGTTATACCATGCAAATTCACTTGGGAAGTCTAGATATGTAAGGTGTCTTCCATATTCCCATGTGGCATTATAGTTTAACCATTCTGTGAGTGTTTTCTTCTTATTGCAAGGGTTAGAAATTATTGAATTGAGGCTATCGGTGGCTCTGAAAGTAACGCGTTGCTTGTTTTCTAGATGAACCGCAAGTATTTGAACAGCTGGGTCTCTACTGTGTATGTCAAAACCAAAGATCCTCCAGCATGCTTCATGGGGTCCTATAAATCTTGATTCTTGAAATTTTTTTATTTCGTCAATTTGTATACGTTGTCGTTCGGTGTTGGATGATGACGGTTCAGCAGCTTTTGTTATGTTAGCAACTACACGGTCAGTGCCTTTTGAAATATACTTGAAAAGGTATTTAATCAGCATTGACCATCCGCAATATTCGACATTGATGTGTGCATAGTATCGCATACACAGTAATCTGTTATATGGGACGACATACGCATTATCAAGCCGAACGTTGTTTTTCTTGGTGGTTATGCCTGTATCGCGTCTTCTATAGTGCACGTATCCATCTCTGTCTATGTATGTTTTGTTACAATATTGTTTTGGGAAGTTCCTGTTACAGGTTTGAACCCCTTGCATACATGGAGCATTCTTATTGGCTTCTCCACATAGTCCATGCATCATAAGTTCTGCAATTACTCTATAACCTTCTGGATCTTCAGTCGGGTCTGGTAATTCTGCAGAAATGTATCTGTCTACTTCTTTGTCATTTTGTATTTTTGTTCCTTCTGAGATCCAAACTAATGTATGACAATGTGGAAGACCCCGTTTTTGAAACTCGATTGTATATAAAACTGCGCCATAAAAATTAGGAACGATGTTAGTAATTTATTTTGGGTTTAAGTTGTATATGAGTTCTTTTTTTTTTTTTTTTTTTTTTTTTTTTTTAGGCAATTAAGAAATTTGCATATACAATAAGGTTGTTTTAGGAAATACATGCCGTCAAATTGCCCAGGGTTCTTGAATCTCTGAGAAATTTGATGAAATCTTGGACTTTTTCCTCAAACATGCGGACTACAATGTCTGCTCTGTCTGCAGTATTCAGTTCTGGGAAATCTTCCATATATTCTGTAATCTCTGGCCACTTTATGTTGCAGGTGAATGTTACAAAGAAAGAAGGGTTCCCACGGACACGGCAGATTGCTAGTGCATCTAGGTAGTGGCTGTACATGTACCTAGGACCACCTGTGAAAGACGCCGGTAGTATGATTCTTGAACCCACATCATGTCCATCACGGTCTCCTCTCATAATTGCGTCATATAGGCCTGAAAGATATTCATTTCTGAAGTCGTTTTGCTTTTCACGAATAAAGTCAAGCCGACTCTGTTCGACTGCACAATAGGCTGTGACTACATAATGTTGGAAGAGTCATCCTGCTCTTGGCAGTAAACTGAAACGGTTTACACGGTCATGTAGCTGGTAAGCATAAAACATTTTCATCGAGATATTCTTTTGTTTGCGAGAACTGCCTTGTTGTAGCTTTAGCGGCATATCTTTTTGGTATCCTTGTTCACCTTAGACAAATATCAGTGGAAATTGAAGAGACATATAACAAGGATGTAACTTGTTTACCCTTTGAGCCGTCCTCGAATGCTCTTGAATAATAATATCAAAATCGGCTGCTGCATCTTGGCTTTCTTCAAACACTATTGCACCGACTGTGTCTGCTGTAGGTAGCTCATACTGACGGGTCCCTGCTACACTGTAGAGCTTCACTTTGAATTGTGGTATTCTTGAGTCTAAGATTTTATCTCTTGCTGTACGAAACAGTTGCACCAACGCATTATGCTTATCCAATAACTCGATCAATCCTTGTACGATGTCCTTTTTCAGTCCACTTTTTTCATGGCCGCCAAAGTGAAACATACGGTTGTCAATTTCGTTGTCCGTATCATGTATGTATAGTTGCAAGAAACATGGTCGATCCCTTTCTTGTGGACAAAGTGACCCAATATTATGATATATTTGACCTGAAGTGCGGAATACGTAAGGCCCTCCTCCTTTGTTAACTGAATCATCAATCTTTGCTCCATAAGATGTCATGATGAACATTTGGTTATATGCTCTTATGTTTTCCATGAAGTGGTGGTCTTTGTATAATTGTTTAATGTACTCAGGGTATTCTTCGTGTTGCTTTATAACAACGCAACCACCTAAACAACATTTATGGTACTGAGGCAGAGCACTTTTGTATGATTGCCTCAATCTTTCTTCATACCAAAATCTTGCACCACAGTATTCACAAACCTGGTCACATTTTCCAAACTTTGCGTATTCTAAAGGTGGGCCTACATGATTTTTAAAATACAAATGAGAAAAGATTTAAAAAAAATCAATGGCTTAATGTAAACAAATAAATCTAAAAAGTAATACAAACCTTTGTTTCTATTGTGTGTAGAACGGTGGGCTTCATTTTCGCTATTCAACATAGTAGTTTGTTTTGTGTTGATACCTATTGCTGTGTTATCAAAAAGTTGTAGCGCTTAAGGGGAGGTTGTATAAACATTTTAAATTTATTTACATATTGGATGTAAAACTTACTTTTAGGCTGCTGGTATATGTCGTTATAGTTTTGAGAAGGCAACTGCTGTCTGTTGTTGCTATTTTTTTCTTTGCCTGCACCATGAGTTTCAAATATGTTTACATATACATTATTATTATTATTATAAAGTAAACTAAAAAATGTATAGCATGAGATAGAAATCGTAGTTTAACTGACCTTTGCGTTTCTTATGTTCCCGAACATTATTTTTAATGAGTTTTCCCGTAGTATTGTTGACCAACGGTTTAGTATTTCTGCCTAGAATTTACAGATATTAAATATACTTTGACACTATACTATAAGAATTTATAATAAGTATAATACTTACTTTTAAGTTCATCATGCATCATCATATCATTGTATGTTGTTTGCATACAGCAGTCTATGTTTTGAATAGCGGTAGCTGTAACAGAAGGATGCATATTTTTTAAGCATGCATATCGTATAATAGTAAACAGACAACAAAAAATGTAACAATAAATATGCACCAAATATTTTGGAAGATCTCTTTGTTCCGTACTTTGGATACTGTTATCAGGTGTATGAATACTTGTTCCAGGATTCGATGATTCCATTGAAATGCCACATTCCATTTGCATATGCGGAAAACCCAACTTTTCTGCAAAAAATAGAGTAATAAAGCAAGATGGTTAATTGTTGTAGTTAAATTCCACCTATGCTATGATATGATGAAAAGAAGCTGAGATAATGTTTCTTACGACTTTGTTTCGCCGATGCTATGCTGATGTTGCTTCCGCAATTAGTGTCATAATCTGTTGTAAATTGTTGGACGGCATTTGTTGCTGGTATCTTTGCATTCGTCGAGGTTGTAAAGTAGATAGAACCTTTCTTTTCATTTGCCATAACGGGCCTTAAAAAACCCCTTTCCTTTTCGTTGTTTCATAAGGGTTGTTCATTTTTTCAGGTAGGTGTGGATTCTTTACCGTATTTGGTGTAAGGGTTGCAGAAGCATAAGACTCAAGGATATTGTCATGTGACACATTGTTTGATTTCAAGGTTTCGGTAACTAAACGATTAGACTCCTGTGTAGGCTGTGTTCCATTTTGTATACTATTTTTCATATAGTTGTGACGCATACATATCTTTTTGCTATTATTAAGAGGCATAACACTTACGGCTTTAATATTATGGCTGCCGGCATTAACGTCATCTATATCGCTATTACCGATTTGGTTGAATTTAGGCTTATTGTCATCTGATAATTTTCTTTTTGTTTTCATTTTATTTAACAAACAACAAATTGCTATACATTTAGGCATACAAAGTATATGAATAAGGGTTTTGGTTAGTTCCATATGCAAACCAAAAAACATAAGCAAATAAAGTATAAAGGTTAGAGTTTCAATTTATTGCATATATCGTTTCTTATATAGCATCTGCAACATCTTTTTTTCTTAAATACCGTATGATAATTACAGCTAATTTATTAGATTATGCATTCAATGTTTGAAACATCTACAGTAACAGTAGCACATGCAATTAAGACAAAGAATGATAAGTGTATGAGTATATTAAATCGAGTAGTTAGTATACCTTACACGGATTGCCCTTGGTAGTTGAGAGGAGATGAATGCAGCAGATCGTATGTGAGAGAAGTAGTGTTCCTGAAGGTTCGATTGTTTGCATTTTTATATTTTCTTTTGCCCAACTTTGAGGCGGTTAGGATGTATGTCGGGTCGTTTGTCACCCGAAACGACAAATATAACCTTTTTCCAAGCTTCGAAACGACAAAAAAAAAAGAATAAACACTGTGCTTGCTCTCACATGCAACCGGGTCAAGATCGGGTATGTACTGTAGATTACGACGTCGTTTTGCTCCTCAATTAATAAAACTTATAATAATTAAGATCGTTATATGCATAAAAAAAATACACTTTTTCACTATTAGTATAGCTGCTAAATCAGCAAATGACTATGGATATAAGCAATTAACTTTTTTTGTAGAACTTTTGTTTAGTAAATATCATGTGTATGCAATCGATCCTGAATATGAATCTTCCATGATGAACCGTATGCTTAAAAACATTAACACAATTGTTCAAAGAACTTTGACTGATTTTGAACTAGTTTTGACCAAATCCACTTTTTTGGTCAATTTGGCTCAACTTGCCTTGGTCACTGATCTACGATTACTCGGCTTTGTACCCTGCAAGTATTTTGTTACTCAGACAACAACTGATCACTACTGTTCATTTTTATAACTTTTTCTTGTAAAGATCTTCCCATTGAGTGAGCAACTCCTTTTGTATTTCCGGAAATATGCATGTTAAACGTTTGGTGATCTCTGATTATTGTAATGTTGTACAAAGTATAATTTATCATAATTTTCATGTAAACATGCGGTATACATATAAGTTGAGTGAACTACAAGTTTTGTTCTAAGCTATATGTTGGCGTATGTGTCCGGACGTCCTGGTGTCCGGCAAGATTGATGGCCGGACGGCATACTCTACTGTTCGGAGGGTAGATAACAGTGACCGACCATGACAACAGGTTTTACGGGATTCTTACCACGTGGCCTACCAAGTAGGGTGGCTGTAGACCTACAGGCAGGTAATATAGGTCTGCGCGAACAATAGCGGAACAGTAACACATGTACATTGTTGGGGTAGTATAAATACCCCAACACATTTAATGTTTTGCATTGAATACACACACCCACATTAACTACTACATTAATTACCACATTTATTACCCATTTCTTACTCTCACGCCGGAGCTTGGTCCTGGGACATCACCCAGGACGAGGCTAACGCGTGTCGTCCATTGTGCAGGAAGTAACTCGCTTTTTCCTCCGTATCCGTTGATAGAAGCTTAACCTCCAGGTCAGGCCGAACGACAGGAATTTGCTTCAACAAATTGGCGCAATCCGTGGGACCCAATTCATTCTACCAAGAGAATCGAATGACAGGTCCGGAGCTAACACCTCCGCACAGACCCCTCCCTCCCCCGGAGCAAATAGGCGGGAGTGGGGTCACAAATGACCAAACTTCCGGAATACCGGAACAGATACAAGCCCAGGTGGCGTCATTAGAGGCTCTTATTAAAAAGTACAACGCTACGGGAGCCAGTGCTATCAAACCTATCCGACTTACGTTCGGAGACGAAGATGAGCAAGAAAAGGATGTTGAGCCGGACCCCAAGGATGATCTTAGCAAACCCCATAAGGAAGTGGCTAGGTCACCCTTCACAAGGAGGATAGTAGAATTCGCCGGCCCCAAGTACACCATGCCTACCAACTTGAAGTTATATGATGGGTCAGCTGATCCGGATGATCACATCAATCGTTTCGTGGGAGCGGCGAACCACGGGGGATGGCCAATGTCGGTGTGGTGCAGGATGTTTCAGCAGACGATGGACGGAGCTGCACAGGGATGGTTCAGCAATATAGAACCCGGGAGTATCGATAGTTGGGATGACCTCAGGGATCAATTCACCACAAGGTTTTCCTTACGCCAGAAAAACATGAAGGACCCCACGGAGATTACCCGGATAGTAAGAAGGGCAAATGAGGCATTGTCAGATTTCAAGGAAGGCTGGACCGATGAAGCGAGCAGGATACCGGGGGTCCCAGAGCTTATGAAGATATCGTCATTCATGAGAGCTCACCGATGCCCTGACTTAGCTAAGAAATTTTCTGATCAGGTCCCCAAAACCGTTAAGGAAATGATGACTCGGGCGGATGATTATGTTCGAGCAGAGGAGGCATACAAGAATACCGAACTACCAAAAGGAGAGGCGCACGAGTTATTACGAAGGGGAAATCCTTCGGTAGTAAGGGATCGGAGCTTCATAGGAGGATTTGGAGACCGGAAGAGGAATGACCGACGACCTTGGGAAAGGAATGATTCTAGGCAGAGAGAAGTCTTTTCCCCGTACGTTTCTCCGAAAATCGAGACTCGGCCACGAAACGAATTTTGACGCAATGATGTCAATAAGCCTGATAATCTCCGGCATGTCTAAACAGCCTAAGGAGATACTGTCCACAGAACACCATCTAAACCTACCTCCACCACCCCCGTTGCAAAGAAAGCCGAGAAAAAAAAATGAAGACCGGTTCTGTGAATATCATGGAGAGAGGGGCCACCTAACTAATGATTGTTACCATCTGAAAAGACAATTAGAAATGGCTCTTGAATCTGGGAAGCTGGATCATTTGGTCAAAAACGTACAACAAAAGGGAATGGAAAAACCGAGAGGTCACAACGGAAAAGGAAAGGTGATCAACATGGTCAATCATTACTCAGAAGACCGGAAAAGGAAGGCCAGGTTCTATGACGAAGACTGGATGTATGTCCCTATATCCTTCCCCCGGATAGCCGCAGGCGACCTGTCCGAAGATCCATTGATTGTAGAAGCAGAGATAGAGGGTTACTTTGTTCGGAGGGTATTTGTAGATGAAGGTGCCTCCGTCCAAGTCATGTACGAACATTGCTTCAAGAACTTGTGCCCATCTATTCAATCTAGATTACAGGAAACTAGCTCACCATTGGTAGGGTTTTCTGGCGAAGTCATTCAGCCTATGGGAAAGATTGAACTAGAAGTGCGTCTCGGCGATCATGGCATGTTTCGGACGGTCATGATGACGTTTACGGTTGTAAAATAGCCCTCACCTTACAATGTAATGTTGGGACGGTCGGGTTTAAAGGAATTAAGAGCCATACCATCAACCATCCACGCTATGATGAAGTTCCCCACTCTCGGAGGAATAGCCACCCTAGTCACCAAAAGAGCGGTAGTCATGGAATGTAGGAGGTTAGAAGAAGGACAAGATCCTAGGAGAAGCTGTTCTCCCGAAAGGAAAGTAGAGACGGGGAACCAAGAGATTCAGGGGAGCCTAAAGCCAACAGAAGACATCCTGGTTAATGCGGCTTACCCTGAGCAACGGGTAACCATAGGTACTGGCTTCTCCCGAGAATGCCGGAAGCAGCTCATTGAACTTTTGAGGAGAAACAAAGATATATTTGCCTGGGAGCCGGCAGACATGACCGGGGTGCCGAGGCGCCTTATGCAACATTCTCTCTGCGTAAACATCTCGGACACACCAGTTGCACAGAAAAGGAGAACATTCTTGCGGGAGAAAAACCAGGTGATTACTAGGGAAGTAGAGGAATGGGTTAAGGCCGGCATAGTCCGCCCGGTAAGATACCCAACATGGATATCCAATCCTGTGTTAGTAAAGAAGTGTGACAGAAGCTGGAGGATGTGTATTGACTTCAAGAACCTAAACTCTTTGTGTCCGAAAGATTACTACCCTTTGCCGGAGATAGATTGGAAGATCGAATCTGTCATGGGATATAAGTATAAATGCTTCCTGGATGCTTACAAAGGCTACCACCAAATTCAGATGAATAAGGATGATGAAGAGAAGACGACATTCTATGCAGATCGAGGAACGTATTGCTACACCAAAATTCCGTTTGGATTAAAGAACGCTGGAGCAACCTATCAACGGTTGGTAGATTCCGCGTTTCAATCACAGATAGGAAGGAATTTGGAAGCATATGTGGACGATATGGTTATAAAAAGTCGGACGGAATGCGAAATGATAGCCGACATTGCGGAAACCTTTGACAACCTTAGAAGGATAAACATGAAATTGAATCCGCGGAAGTGTTCTTTCGGGGTAGAAGAAGGAAATTTCCTCGGCTATATGGTGACATCGGAAGGTATAAGGGCGAACCCCCGTAAGACAAAAGCAATCATGGAGATGAAGTATCCGGAAACCCTAAAAGAGATGCAAAGTCTAAGTGGGAAACTAGCAGCCTTGAACAGATTCCTATCAAAGTCAGCGGAAAGAGCCCTGCCTTTCTTTGACACGCTGAAGAATATCACCAAAGAAAATAAGGACGAATACCGCTGGACAGAAGAGGCCGAGATGGCTTTCCGGGAGATGAGAAGGTTGATACTTGAGCTGCCCTCCCTGTCCATGCCTAAACCAAAGGAACAATTGTTCATATATCTAGCAGCCTCAAAAGGAGCGGTAAGTGCAGTATTGATGGTAGAAAGAGAGGGGAGGCAGACACCGGTACACTATGTTAGCCGGACACTGCATGACGCCAAAAAACATTACTCTCCAATAGAGAAATTAGCCCTGTGTCTATTGCATGCATCCAGAAGGTTGAGGAGATATTTTGAGGCTCACCCCATCCGAGTCATTACTGATCAGCCCATCAAGCAGATATTGAACAAACCAGAAGTCTCAGGAAAGTTAGCCAGATACGCTGTGGAACTGGGAGCATACAACATTACCTACGTTCCTCGGAATGCAGTTAAGGGGCAAGTGCTAGCGGACTTCCTAACGGAAGTACCTGTGGAGTCCGGACGCTTTATCAACAAAGAAAAAAATACAGACATCATGGAAGTAGGGGATGGAGAGTGGTTACTGTATACGGACGGAGCATCCAACAGAAAAGGCTCCGGAGCAAGTTTGGTCCTCATCAGTCCGGAGAAAGAAGAACTAACCTATGCCTTGCGACTTAATTTCCCTAGCACCAATAATGAAGCAGAGTACGAGGCCTTGTTGGCCGGTCTCAGGATTGCAAAAAAGCTCAAAATTAGGGCTTTAAGTGTGCGAGTAGATTCGAAACTGGTGGCCAGCCAAATCAATGGAGAATTCACAGCTACTAAAGAAAGCATGCAGAAGTACTTGGCTCAAGCGAAAGAATATATAGCTGGTTTTCAAAGATTCAAGATCTGCAACATTCCGAGGGCTCAAAATCATAAGGCAGATATACTAAGTAAGCTGGCTTCAGTGGCCTTTGATCACTTTACCAAAAAAGTGTTAGTAGAGGTCTTGGAAAAACCTTCGGGAGGTGAAAAGATGGTTAACACCATAGTAGAAGAGGAGACGGACAACTGGATGACGCCGATCATCAAGTGCTTGGAAGAAGGGATTTGGCCGGAGGATCCCAATAAGGCCAGAAGATTGAGAATGAAAATTCCACAGTACGTTATGGAGGAAGGAGTCCTCTTTAAAAAGGGTTACTTAGTGCCGATGATGAGATGTGTAGGGCCATTACAGGCGAACTACATAATTCGTGAAGTGCATGAGGGGTGTCGTGGAATGCATTCTGGACCAAGAACCGCGGTGGCCAAGCTTATGAGACAAGGGTATTATTGGCCCACCATGCACCGGGATACCAGGGAAGAAATTAGGAAGTGCGACTCTTGTCAAATACACTCTCCAGTACCCAAACTCCCCAAAATACTATTGACCTCCATCATGGCCCCATGACCTTTCTACCAATGGGGAATGGATGTGTTGGGTCCCTTTCCGGAAGCACCAGGCCGCATCAAATATGTAATAGTAGCAATTGAATATTTTACAAAGTGGATAGAAGCAAAGCCGTTGGTTAAAACGACAAGAAAAGATGTCATAAAATTTGTATATGAAAACATTGTATATAGGTACGGCCTACCGGGGGTCATAGTCACTGATAATGGGACCAATTTCGTCAACGACCCGTTCAAAAAATGGTGCGAGGGGTTGAAAATTAAACCGATGAATACAGCCGTGGCACACCCGCAAGCTAACGGATTGGTAGAACAGGCTAACAGAAGCCTGATGGAGAGAATAAAAACGAGGCTGGGGCGAGAGAGAACCGGATGGGTGGATGAGCTACCTAACGTTTTATGGGCACACCGGACAACTCTCAAAACAAGCAACGGAGAAACCCCGTTCAGCCTGATATACGGAAGTGAGGATGTGATACCAGCGGAAATAGGGATGCCTACACATCGGACAATGATGTTCCGAGAGGATCAGAACGAGGAAGAACAACGTTTGAACTTGGACCTTCTGCAAGAAAGAAGGGAAAATGTTGCCATTCGAGAAGCTAAGTACAAGACGCAAGTTGAGCAGTATTACAACCGGAGGGTCAAGCCAATGAACTTTAAGGTAGGAGACTTTGTTTACCGGAAGAACGAGGCCAACCGGGTGGAAAACCAAGGGAAGTTGGGACCCAATTGGGAGGCCAGCCGGGTGGAAAACCAAGGGAAGTTGGCTCTTATAAGTTACAAACGATGGAGGAGAAGGAGGTCCCTCAGACTTGGCATGCTACAAACCTCAGAAACTGTTTCTTATAATTGTTATTGTGATAAGAATCCTACTATCATTATGTAACCTGAATTAATTGTGTACGTTGGTTCAATGATGAAAGTTTTCCTACAATGGGGAAACAATTTTCCATGATAACATGTGTGATACATAGCAATTCCGACGTTTGGCCCCCGTTGAGTATAACAAATGTAAATATGCCCGAAAGCACCTATCGGATGCCCTTCAACTTTATAAGGATGCCCGAAATACGGATGCCCAAGTGTAAAACGCTTTGGACGCCTGGTGGAATAGCCACGCAGATGCCCGAACGCCTGTGTCGGATGCCCAAGTAATGGATGCCCTTTAACTTTATGAGGATGCCCGGAATCCGGATGCACGGTCTATGCAGCCGGATGCCCTTAGAATAACCTAAGGAGGATGCCAATACGAAATATAAAATAAATAAATAACGAGAAAGAGTGAAGCAAAAGGAACATTTGTCCGCAGGTAAAACAAAAAGAGCATTCATTCACAAGTCGATGAACCACAAAGGAAAATTGTTAATTATTTCAACCACATTATCTGAATAATTGTTCACAAAATACAAGTCATAAGGATGGCTAAAATTTAAACATTGTGCTCCGCGACATCAACAGGAGTATCAGCAGCCAGAGTACCGGTGGCAGGAGGAGGATTGGACGGGTCGGGGGGATCTCTTCTAGCAGGAACCGCCGGTTCCATGTTCAGCAGATCCCCCAGAGGCAAACGGTAAGAATCGGCAAGCTTTTGAATGAAGGGGTACTCAGCTTCGAAAAGCTTGTCATACTCATCCCTCCATAAACTTGGATCATCCCTGTTAACATTCCTAATACCCTGAAGGGCAGCCTCCATCTCCTCCTTAGTCCTGTTCACCTTAGCCCCCGTCACGAATCCCGCTTGATAGGTCGAGCTGTATACCTTGGCCATGCTCTTCTTATACTTCACGCTTCCAAACAGTCGGCGAACAGCCGAAGGCAAAAGACACCGAACAGCGTTTTGCTTCACGACTTCGCTCTGAGCAACCTCAGCAACCAACTTGCCCTTCTCCGCCTGTAGAGACTCCAAAGATTGGTTTTTAGCATTTAACTCGCTCTCCAGTTTCCTAATCTTTTCGGCCTGTGCGGAAGAAGTCTCCATCCACTCATTCCTGTCTCGGGTTAGCCTGTCAACCTCCTCCTCCAATCCTTTCTCCCCATCCACACTAGCCTTGAGGTCAGTATCCAGCTTCTGTAACTCCTTAGACAACCTTCCGTTTTCACCCTCGGCGGCGAAGAGCCTGTCGGCAAGTCCTTGACAACCCTTATGATCTTGGCTCAGTTGCCAATACCCATTTGAAAGATCCCTAAATCTCCTCAACAACTCACCCTGCGCTATCACACTTCTACCAAAATCCTCGTACGCCCGACGAGTAAGCTGAATGTTATTCGTTTGCTCCAGAGCTTCCCTTTCGGCAGGGGTAGCAAGATCAATCAGCTCACGGCAAGAGCGGTAAGAATTTATCCGGACATCATCACGGAGGGCCCAGTTGGGGATGAAAACGTTGGTAGCTTCATCTGCACCACAGGAAAAGAGGATGATGAGAAAAAATTAACAAACAAACAGAGACTAATGAACCTAAGATTAAAGCATCCCGAGTCTAGGTTAACCTTTTCAACACGCTGAGAACCGCGAGAGTGATGGGCCGAATGTCCTGAAGGACAGCCAAATAATAAAATGAGTAATAGGAAGTTACAAAAATAAGTTACATGACGGCTGGTACATACCTTCGGAATTGTGCGGGAGTGATTTGGCTGGATGAGAATGGCTACCTTCATTCTGGGGGGAAACGAGCGCTTGTTGCAAATGACCGCCACCTCCAGCCCCATTATCCCCCATCCCCTCGTGTGCCACATTGTCTTCACCCCCTTCAGTAGCAACATGGGGAGTCTCTTGCTCAGCATTGACATTTAAATACGCCTCTTGGTCATCCTTCGGATTGGCTTGATTTAGGGGTTCTACATTAAACATGGGTGAACCGGAGGAGAAGTTCTCAACGAAACATGTATTCTTTTTCTTTTTCTTACTCGGGACTTTGGACGTCCCCCCACCTTTCCTTTTGGCTGCTTGACGAGCAGCGGTTTCCTTCTCTTTCTTCTCTCTAGCAGCCACAACCTCCGAATCTGCCTCCTCGGCTCTCCTGGTTATGGCGTCTTGGGAGGAATGGTGGCCCCCACCGGCAGATCTCGGTTCGGGTCGATGGGAAGACCCTTGCTCACCACTGTATCATCCCATTTCGGGAGCTCAAGGTACTCAGACATGTCGACAACTGCAAGGAGAGATTGTCTAAGAAAAACATAAAGTAATAATTACAACAAATCCTACATGAACCAGACAAATAATTACCATGACCATCGGCATCCTTTAGGAGAGGCTCGAACCCTGGATTTCAGAAAACCGAGGAAAGGTGGCACATCCACAACAAGCTAATGGTCGGTTTCCTTAGTAGAATGGGAGTACGGCTGAGCTTCTCGGCATCCTCCTCGGAGAAACCGTCAGGAAAAGGATCAGTAATCTTTGAATCCTTATGCCTCCATGCCATATCGTAAGGGATTGCCCTACGGTCAATCAAGAAAAATTTCTCCTTCCAATGTTTCAGACCGGTGAGCACCTCTTTAAAGCACTGGTAAGCCTTCTTACCTGTCCTGCTCTCGAAAGAAAACCAATGCCCCTGCTTACACAACCGGTAAAACGCCTGGAACAAGGATACCCTAGGCTGAATATCCAAACTATAACACCTGATCTCAAAAAGAGTCACTCGGTTCAAGCCTAAGGGAACTAGCTGGGAAATGTGAACCCTAAAATGCTTGATCACATTCAATAGAAAGAAAGAAAAAGGGATTCTAACCCCTCCGGTATCCAACTGCTGGGGGTATATACCAATCTTATCTGACGGGAGTTGATCCATAGACATATCGTCCGGAGGAAGGTGGGAATACCGTAATCTATAATTATATCATCTAGTTCGGATCGTGTTAACTTAGAGGTATAAATATGCATATCGAACTTCGGTACCACCGAAGGTTGGATAGCTTCAACTGTGACGGGAGTGCTCTGTTCCTCGGTTCCGTGTTCGGCCATTACTAAAAGGATGCCGAAGGGAAATGTACAAATAATTACAGGGGAGAACGAGACAAACCTTATGAAAATAGAGAAAACGTCTGGCAAGTGGAAGCAATTCAAGTACAGGTGAAATGTGTGAAAAAAGAACTGTGGTAAAAAGTGAGTTTATATAGGCGGTGAAAACCCTAACAGGCTATCCAAACGTCCAATCAGCCAGTAAAAAAAGTGACGTGGCGCAATCTGGCCCATCCACGTTAATCTGACGAGACAAAAAGGCGCGGACAAAAGCCCAACAAATGGTCAGGCCCATCAGAACAACCCAATACCCACAGAAGCAGCTAAGACCCACGGCCAGCCGGAGAAAAACATCCTTCTTATAAGACAAAATGATTGTAAGTATTGCACCACCAGTTTTCACCCGGTGATACAATACTGGGGGGACATGTTGGCGTATGTGTCCGGACGTCCTGGTGTCCGGCAAGATTGATGGCCGGACAACATACTCTACTGTCCGGAGGGTAGATAACAGTGACCGACCATGACAGCAGGTTTTACGGGATTCTTACCACGTGGCCTACCCAGTAGGGTGGCTGTAGACCTACAGGCAGGTAATATAGGTCTGCGCGAACAGTAGCGGAACAGTAACACAGGTACATTGTTGGGGTAGTATAAATACCCCAACACATTTAATGTTTTGCATTGAATACACACACCCACATTAACTACTACATTAATTACCACATTTATTACCCATTTCTTACTCTCACGCCGGAGCTTGGTCCTGGGACATCACCCAGGACGAGGCTAACGCGTGTCGTCCATTGTGCAGGAAGTAACTCGCTTTTTCCTCCGGATCCGTTGATAGAAGCTTAACCTCCAGGTCAGGCCGAACGACAGGAATTTGCTTCAACACTATACATATTAGTGGGCAACCTCTTAATTTTGCAAACTTGGAGTCGATCTTTCAATTGATGTTGGAGGTTTATATGATTAAATACTCTACTTAAAAGCGATAACAGTAGTTTTATTGTTTTTGTCATTGTGGGTTATTATTGTTAATATATACGGAGTATAAGAAAAGTAAAGTTTAAACTTTGAAATTTTTGTTACAAAAACCTAAGAGTTCAATATAATATTTCCGAATTGATATACCATACTCATTAAATTTGACATATTTAACAGTATGGTCTGCCAAATCGAAAGCATGGTATCAACTTTAAGACATATAGT
The DNA here is from genome assembly GCA_019973895.1 of Chrysanthemum seticuspe. NCBI lineage: Eukaryota > Viridiplantae > Streptophyta > Magnoliopsida > Asterales > Asteraceae > Chrysanthemum > Chrysanthemum seticuspe. The sequence goes on from BPTQ01000001.1 coordinate 81,083,220, forward strand.
TCATATTGACTATGGTATATAAGCTAGAAGATTTACTCTCATTTACCTATGTGGGACAAAAGATTCTCTCATTAGTGACCTTTTTTGTGATGAATTACAATACAAGTAATCAAGAAAGTGCACAGGTTTAGTACCGATATATGCAAAAGAATGGCTGAATAGCTCAAAGATAGCATAACTTGGTTCGATAGTTGAATGACCTTTTTTTTATTCGAATGTGAGCTTTGTCAAGATTGTTTGTACAGCTGCAATAGCTCAAAGATATTTGCTAAATTCAATTTGTGCTTGATAGAAGCAAGGTTAATTTGAGCTTAATTGTTGAGCTTATTTATGTACTCAACTTAATAAAGGTCATAGTTTTATCTAATAATATTTCATAAGTTTTTCTCATATATAGTGAGCATCTAATAAGAAGATGCAACAAAGAACATTTTCAAATCTTCCTATTGAATGTTTTAGGCAATATTCAACTAAAACGTTTATGATGAGTATTATAATGTTTGTAAGGATATGGGACAGTCATGCTGAGAATTGGCTTATAAGTTATAACAATAATTACCATTCAGTGTTAAAAGGGTGTTAGAGGTAATTTGTGACGATAAAAACCAAAAAGGCCGGGTAAGTTCTTGATTTTAATCCCAACTGTAACCGACTTCTTTCTTAACGTCCCTTTCGTCCATTAATTTCTTAACTTTTGAATTGTTTTGCCAATTACCAGATGTTGCATATACATTCGATAACAATATACATAAACAACTGAATCGTGTGGCTTTAGTGACATAAATTTGTCATGTGCAATGGTTTCTAAACTTTTATGAACACGACAAGCAACCAAAATTGATCACCAGATAGTTGCACCAAGAGGAAATGGCATGTTATAATAAAGACCAAAGATTTTTCCATTAATCCCGACCGCACAAACCAACCATACATGAATAATGTTCTCATGTTGAATTTGGTATTTTTTGTAGTCTATTTTCTTTGCAAATCTTCATCACTAAAAACTCGATCTCCACTTAGAAGTGAGGACACTAATTTTATTGTTTTAATTGTTGTGGATTATTATTCTTAATCCTTATAAAAGAGATGTAAAGTTTGAAGTCTATGTTACAAAAACTTAAGAGTTCATATAATTCTTTCAAACTCATATTTGTGTTTGTCAATATTGGGTTAATCCCAATCGACCCAACCCAGCGACCCAAGTCAACACCCACAATGACCCGGTCAACAAAAGTCAACCATACGAAAAGTCAAAGAAGCAGTTACACAACGGTTACAGAAACAGTTACTTAGCAGTTACAAATAACTGCTCATATGCAAGAACCGACACAATGATTCTATATACCGTTTCATTATGTATAAATACTTAGAAACTCTGTAACAAACATATGATGACAGATTTTGTACAATGATGACTGAAATATATAGAAAAGTTTCTTGATTCAAATCGTTTATTGTTATTTGGTATATCGTTGATTAAAGATCCGTAAAACTGGGCCAACAATTGGTATCAGAGCCACAATCATCATATACCAATCTATTCGTTATAGTTTCATAATGAAAGAAATAAAACTGTTTCGGAAATTTTTTGCAAAATTAATTCGGACACAAATCAAGACATCATTTTTGTGTTCCTACTTCTGTCGCAACAGGGGTATAATCACTTTGTGATTACACTCAACCCGGCAACAAAACAATTTGCAAAATTTGTTTTTAATTTTCATCCGAAACCAGTTTCTTTTTACCCAATCCAATCGGATAAAAAAAAAACGAACAAAATCGTTTTGTATTTGATTCACTTAAAACTAAACGAAGTCGTCATCAATTATGGCATAAATCAGAGATTCGAATTAGAACAAACACACCTGTTCTTAAACGGAATCAAGCCCAGAAGGATCAATTGATTCATTAGCAAACTCCAATCGTAAAAATACTCACGGATCATAAAACCCCCAATTAATCCGAAACCCTAGATTTCAGATTGAAGGGTTAACAGCGTTTATAAAGAGAACACCACACCGGAGACAGTAAAAGGACGGTCAAAACCACAGCCATCATAAAAAAAGAGGCCGGTCAACCGTCGGTTGTATTGGAGAAGAAGAGAGAAGATAAAAAGTTATCTTCTGAAGAGAGAAAGAGACACTGAAAAACACACAGTATCTCAAAAAGAAAAATATACGCGTGGGGTTATTATCTCAACAAAAAAAGGAGAGATAAATAAAAGAAAGGAAGGACGCGTGTACAGTTAAAGGGCCACTCAAAGGATTTTATTTTTTAGTTAAGGCATCGGGTTAAACCATCAACCACTCCAAGTTCCAAAGATTTCAAAACCACTTTATTTTTACTTTATATATTTTGATATATATTGTTTTAGTTTTTGATAAGTTATTTTAAAATATTATTAAAATCTTATCATATTTTGTATAGTATATCTAACCTAGTTTTTACACTACTTAGAATATTGATTAAGAATAATTTGTAAGGAGTAATTAACCTTAGGTTATTCAGTTTAAATTTTATAATCTCCGAGGATAGTTTAAAAATTGTTGAAACTATACCTAGAAAAGTTTTACACCCATTTGAGGAAGATAAAACATTAAGAGCTCATTTTAAGAAAAAGAATTTTTTTAAATAAAAAACACTTTGTGTTAAAAATTCTTTATTGGAGATTTATTGTCATTATCATTTTAAGATATGACGAACGACAGTGGTAAAAAGGAACCCAATACTAACATTTCGAATAGTACACCCCAATTTCAATGCCCAATCCTAAAGCCCGCGAATTACTCACTATGGGCAATTCGAATGCAAATTATTCTCGAAGCGAATGGTTTATGGGAAACAATTGAGCCGACTTAAACAACTCAACCCGATAAGAAAAAGGTGGAAATAACCAAGAAAATATGATCAACCTGGACTTAAGGAAGATCACAACAACAAAGGTGGAAATAACCAGAAGAACATGATCAACCTGGAAATAAGGAAGATCACAACAAGAAAAGGTGGAAATAACCAGAAGAACATGATCAACATGGACATAATGAAGATCACAGAAGAAAAGGTGGAAATAACCAGATCAACATGGACATAATGAAGATCACAGAAGAAAAGGTGGAAATAACCAAGATCAACATGGACATAATGAAGATCATAGAAGAAGGTGGAAATAACCGAAGGAAAATTGATCTACCTGGACATAAGGATGATCACAAAAAATTAAAAGCTCAGATGGTGGATGTAACCAGAAGATGAATCAAGAAGACTTAAAGACCTACGTCACAGCGATTGTGATTAAGGGGGAGAATATTGGGTTAATCCCAATCGACCCAACCCAGCGACCCAAGTCAACACCCACAATGACCCGGTCAACAAAATTCAACCATACGAAAAGTCAAAGAAGCAGTTACACAACGGTTACAGAAACAGTTACTTAGCAGTTACAAATAACTGCTCATATGCAAGAACCAACACAATGGTTCTATATACCGTTTCATTATGTATAAATACTTAGAAACTCTGTAACAAACATATGATGACAGATTTTGTACAATGATGACTGAAATATATAGAAAAGTTTCTTGATTCAAATTGTTTATTGTTATTTGGTATATCGTTGATTAAAGATCCGTAAAACTGGGCCAACAGTCAATATATGACAAATGATGTATGAATTTGAAAGCATAGTATTAACTTTAAGACATAGAATCCATATGCACTATGATATATAAGCTTTGAAGATTTTCTTTCATCCACCTATGTGGGACAAATGGCTTTATAAAGGAGCCTCTATTTCACTATCTAACAGGGTGATACTACTATCATAGTATCATCTACAATAAAACAACGTTGCGAACATCAAGTAACTAGTCCATGTTAACTGTGGATAAAAAGTCTGCTGATAAAGATTATCGGGCTATACAAATACATATTTATCTATGTTAAATTAGTGACACATGCGACCCAGCTTGCGACATCGTCATCTTAAAACATATTGTGCGACAATAGGCAATGTATGACACCTTATTTTACACCTCTATTATACTATGTGTGGTAATCAGAGGTGCGCAGCAACAGTAACACAACACATAACAGGAAATAAGAACAGGAAGAATTTGCCTAACACGCAATTCTATTGAAGAAAATCTAACTCAAAACTCCAATACGATACAATGAGAATCCCTACCCTTCTCGGTATATATAGACCAACATAGACGCGTTGTACTATAACTAGGATTACACATTAAACCTATCCTAAACCAATGAGGACTACTCCATATTAGGATAAACATTAGACGAGTTGGACTAGCACTCCAACTAGTATTATTCTGAATCTGATCCACGCTACAGCCACAATCAAACTCAGTAAATTCGCCAACAATCACCCCCTGAATTTCTGAGTCGAAGAGGGTAACTCTTGTACACCAAGTAACGATCTCATCTCCTTGAACCTTATGCGCGCCAAGGCCTTCGTCAATGGGTCTGCTCTTTGTTCTTCACCAGATACATGCTCAACAATTACCTGCTCATTCCCAGTCACTTTCGCCAATAACTCCCTTAGCCAAATTGCTTGACACGCAGCTGTAGTAGCCGCCATGAACTCAGCTTCACACGAAGATAACGCCACGGTAGTTTGCTTTTGTGAGCACCATGTAATAGGTGATGTACCGAGATAAAAAACATGTCCAGTAGTACTCCGTCCATCATCAATATCAATATTATGACTGCTAAATCCCACAAGTCTTATGTCATTACAACTATTGTATTTAATTCCAAACGAAGTCGTACCTTTAAGATAGCGTAGGATTTGCTTGATTGCACGAGCATGTGATTTTCTTGGACTTTGCATATATCGACTAACCACTCCAACCGAGTAAGTCAAATCTGGACGAGTGTGCAAGAGGTAACAAAAGCAACTCACAACATTTCGATATTGAGTAGCTTCAACTTCTGGTTCATCTTCTGCTTTTGTCAACTTGAGTCCCTTGTCCATTGGATATAAAGTTGCATTGCAATCTTCCATACCAGCTTCTTTTAGAATTTTCAATGCATATCTCTCTTGCTTGATCTTGATACAATCCACATCTTGTGATACTTCGATACCCAAGTAATAAGTTAACTCACCAAGATCCGAGATTTCAAATTGAGACACCATTCTCCTTTTGAACTTATTTATGAGGTCTAAGCTTGTTCCAGTCACGAATAAATCATCCACATTAACAGCAACAACGATAAATTCTCCATTGGGCGCCTTTCTATAGATCGCATTTTTGTGCACGCATTGTAGAAAACCCATCTCTTTTAAATTACTATCGAGCTCCTTTCGATCACCATTTAGAAGAGTCGTTCTCATATCCAAGTGATGAATCTTCCATCCTTTCCCGGCTGCGAGAGCAATCAAGAGTCGTATGGTCTCGAGTCGAGCTACCGGCGCGAATACTTCATCAACTTCAATAACACGTTGTTGTTCAACTGATTCTCGTTCAACTGATTCTCGTTCCTCTTCGTTTGTATCTTCTTTACCAACTTTTAGTTGAGCTTTATAAAGGCGATTTGCACTACGTGGGACCTTTATAAGTAAATCTCCGCAACTATCTCGCATGGTTAAGAAATCACCTCGGATACTAATATCATAACCAAATATTGTAGCTTGTCCAAGACTTATCACATTACTACGAAGAGCGGGAATATAATAGACATCTTTCAACAACTTTTGTTCTCCATTTTTACCTTGGAACAAAATCGAGCCTTTTCCCTTTATGCTCACACATGAACCATCTCCGAACCTAACACGTCCAATAATATTTTCGTTTAATTCATAAAAGTAAGAGTAATTACCTGTCATGTGATTACTTGCACCGTTGTCAAAATACCATACATCCTCTTCATCGGTATTTGACTCGCTCTTTGGTGGAGTGTACTTTTCTTCATTCATAAAAATCGTTTCTTGAATATGGTTCATCATAAAGAACGTACCTTCCTCATGATACACATCTTTCTCTTGCGTCTCATTAAGGTTAACTTCATGGTTTCGGTTTCGTTCAGGGCATCTTGAAACAAAGTGTCCGTACTCATCACAACGGTAACACTTTATATGTGAGAGATCACGTTTCTCATGTTGCTTACCCTTTTGTTCATTGTCTTCACGGTTTTTCAAGGAGTCACGTTGACCTTGGTTTTGATTATTGCCACGTCCGCTACCTTGACCACGACCACGGCCACGACCTCGAGAGTATGAACCACGTCCTCTTCCTCCGCTTGAGTCATTACTCCTGTAGGAATTATTGGTTCTAGCATAAAGCAAGTTTTCTTGAGCATCGTTTGCTTTATCTTCTTCTTTGACTCTTTCTTCATACGCTTTCAATCGTCCAACCACATCCTCAAACCCCGTTTCTTTAAGATCTAAAACTTGCTCTAGGGCTGCCACAATATGGACAAAACGTCTAGGAAGACTTGTGAGAAACTTCTTTACCAGCTTGTGTTCCGACATGACTTCTCCAAGCGTGGTTGATTTAGACGCAATACCTGATAACTTTGCAGCATATTCGTCTATGGTACCGTTATCTGACATCTTCAGATTCTCGAACTCCGTAATTAAGGTTTGAAGTCTCGCTTCCTTCACACGATCAGCCCCTAAGTTACGAGTTTTTATCGCTTCCCACATCTCCTTCCCGGTTTTCAAATTCCCGATTTGCAAAATCAAATCTTATGGTATTGATTGAAACAACAAACCTTTAACTATGTTATTCTTCTTTGGATCGTCTAAGCCCGGATCGACTACATCCCACACACCATGAATTCCAAGAAGTACCTCCATACGCATCCTCCATATGGTGTAGTTAGTTGATGTTAACATTGGGCACTGGAACGTCAAATTGGATTCCTTTGTTGGCGGTGGTGGTGGGTTAGAACCCGATGGATCTCCAGTCATCCTGGTTCTTCTTCTGGATCGCGAATAGGTTTGTAATGGAGAATTTTCCAGCCCTTATGTCACGGCTAGAATTAGTTTAAGACAGTGTGTTTCCAGCGTACTGTCTAAGAAGAGAAGAATTGGGCTGTGATTGGGCTCCAAACACAGTGGGCTGTAATTAACGACTAACCAACAGGTTCACAGGTTTAAGTCACAGTGGGCTGTAATTAACGACTAACCAACAGGTTCACAGGTTTAAGTCGTTTCTTTTAAGGTTTCTGTAACCCTAAATTGTTGATATCTGGTCACAATTCTTCACGTCTAACCAACAGGATCACAGGTTAGTAACGTTTCTTCACAAGCTCTGGATACCAATTATAGTTATCAGAGATGCACCACAACAGGTGTAACAGAAGTGCACAATAAACAGGAACAAAGAACACGATATTGCTGCCAAACACGCAGATTTATTATTGAAGAAAATCTAACTCAAAACTCCAATACGATACAATGAGAATCCCTACCCTTCTCGGTATATATAGACCAACATAGACGCGTTGTACTATAACTAGGATTACACATTAAACCTATCCTAAACCAATGAGGACTACTCCATATTAGGATAAACATTAGACGAGTTGGACTAGCACTCCAACTAGTAGTATTCTGAATCTGATCCACGCTACAGCCACAATCAAACTCAGTAAATTCGCCAACACTATGAACACGATGCAAATTATTTCATGACTAGTTTGTTGTGCTGTACAGATTAAGTTGTTTTTAAACAATGTTATATACAGAGTACTTTCAAAAGACGCATAAAATAATGTTAAGGCTAAGATGCTAAGTTATAATGAATATAATTGTTTTTTCTTGAAGAGCAATGCTTAATATCAAATTAGACGCGCGTAAATATCGAAACTGACGTGGCTTATAACAATAAGTACGATTCACCTTTTAATCTGATCCTCGTTTGATGTCTCAGTTGTCTTAGTTATGAACTGCAATAATGATTGGTTCAGCTGTCTTAGTTATAACAAGGTAAAGATGGTACAAAAAGTTCACCTATGACGGACAAAACCAAAACTCATTTATATCTTTAAGGTTTTGTTGCAAATGCTTCACTTCCCATTCAAATTAGCTTCATGTTGAGCATATATTAGCTCGTTCACCGGCTTCTTTCTTAACGTTCCTCTCATCCATTAATTTTTTAACCTTTTATCTTTCTTGCCAATTACTAGATGTTGCGTATACACTTCTCTATTAAGACAAACAATTCATATGCACTATACTATATAAGCTTAAGAGATTTCTCTAATCTACATATGTGAAACAAAAAATTCAAATTGTTTCATCAAAAAATAGTACTAGTAGTAAGTATCTATGTCATTAATCTAATATTGCTTGTTAGTATCTACTCCCTCTCGTTTTAATACTCTGTTGAAAAATTATAATTTATGTATAAAATGGTTTCAAGAATGGAAATAAAAGGGTAATTAATGTCTTGTGTTAAACAAACTAAAATGACAACACAAAAGTAACAATTTCCATAAAAAGAGTTTGACGATACACATGCATATATATAGAAAATCCAATACATCACTATACGGATGAGCACGGTACCACAATAGTATCAAACCCGTACTGAATTGATGGTATCGATTTTTTCCAAGCATGAAAGTGGGTACTGGTATCGTACTGGACGAGATTCGGGTACCGATCAGGTACCGGTACTCGGTACCGAGAAATCCGTACCTATATGGTTCTTCCCTTTTTTGTTAAACCAAAAAGGATTTAACTTAATTGACACATCTCATTACTAATTCGATCCTGAAATATCAATAGTTTCACACAGGTGATTCCACCAAAGGAACCAGACAATAAGGCTTTTTCACGTTTAATCCAAGAAAGACCTAGTTAAATAAAATGACATGACACCGGGGCCAACTTCATAATTATTTTTTAATGCAACTATGGGATGAACGACTCTCACATAACACAAGCATAAAAAGTCTAACTTTTGGCCGGCATTGCTCTCATATCAAGTTCTGCACTTGCAATTCCTAGAAAACACCAAATTTGATTTATTTTTATTTGATCAACCAATTATAATGGCGTCTTCCATGAAAGGGTTTGAACATCTTGAAATTCAACTCGAAGAGATCAAATCAGCCACCAATAACTTTAATGAAGAAAATGTTATTGGACATGGTGGTTTTGGTAAGGTCTATAAGGGAAAATTGTCTCACTCTCGCTCTGAGGGGAATAGCATGGTTGCTTTAAAGCGTCTCGATCGTAGACATGGTCAAGGAGACGCTGAGTTTTATAAAGAAGTCAGAATGCTTTCGTGTTACAGACATGAAAATATCATATCTCTCCTGGGGTTCAGCAGCGGACGAGATGAGATGATACTTGTGTATGAGTATGCATCTCGTGGAAGTCTTGATGGCCATCTAAAAGATGTCAATCTCACGTGGACGCAACGTATCAAGATATGCCTTGATGCTGCGAAGGGACTAAGCTACCTTCATAATCCCAAAGAGACATACCAAAGACTTATCCATTGTGATATTAAAAGTGCCAACATCCTACTTGATGAGAATTTTAATGCTAAAGTTGCTGATTTTGGGCTGTCAAAAATAGGCCCCGCTAATCAGCAGAATTCAATTCTTGTCACCGATATCTTGGGTACCCATGGATACTGCGATCCTGTGTTTATGGAGACGTACACCCTCACAAAAGAGTCAGACGTATACTCTTTTGGGGTAGTTTTATTTGAAGTCTTGTGTGGGAGGCTATGCCTTACATATAGTAATCGCCACTTAAAGTTTCAGGTGCCTTCTTGGAAAAAAGCATATGAAGATAATAAATTAAAAGACATCATTCTTAAAGATCTGATGCAGCAGATGGACTCGACTTCGTTGAAAACATTTGCAGGAATTGCATATCAATGTTTGAACAAATTACGTGAAGAACGGCCTTTGATGTCTCTTGTGGTGGAAAAACTTGAGAGTGCACTTAATTTGCAAGAGCTGTATGAATTCAAATTGCTAAAAGTGTATCAAAAGATGCTTAATGCCGCAGATCCTCCCCTCAAATACAACTCTATGATGGAACTTAAGGCGATTCTATCTACAGGGTTCCTCATTAAAAGGGACAAAACGGTAATTAGCTAAGCTGCTTTGGGTTGGTTGTCAAAATATTTTAAATCGCAATGCAATGGTTTTTTTAAGGCGTAACTTTTTAAAAATAAATTGAGATATTTTGTTCTTCATAATTTGTAGAAAAAGGTCTTCGCCTTAAATACCCAAGGAGTATCAAAATTACGTTTGGTAGCAAAACCTTTGCAGAAAAGCGGTGTTTTCATGTACGGCCATTAATTCAACTTAGAGATTTTCTAGCTAAACTGAAATATCAAGTTGGGAGTAACATAAAATGGGAAGTTTGATAAGTAACCATAATCACATATTTGAGATGTATCGACTTGAGTTATATAAAATACTACTTATGTGAAAAGGATGCAAATTATTACTAGCAACTCATTTCATATGCAAAGTAACAATAATAAGAGTAACATAATCTGATGAATCGCATATAATAAGTTGATGTATATGTATTTGTCAAGAGCTAGAAAATAATTATGAAGCATTTAAGTTAATAGAGATGCATCTAATATAGATATCTTCTCACAAAGTAGTATAGTATATATCTACAAACCAAAATGCATACATCATTATTTATAGTATTTGCTCCACATCCATCTTTATTTGCAGAACTAAGTCCACTAACTTAACACAAAACAAAAAATGGAACATTGTTAATTTGTTATCAACGGCAAGGACTTACCCACTAGATTTGAGGCCAATTCCCTTGACCCAAATCTTATTTTTAATTGTACGTACGTGTAGTGGCTCTCTATAAATGAGACGGGGGAACACATTGAAAGGATTTACATAGTAGCCTGTCTGAATCCCGCTGCGATCAAAATTAACAGGCTAGATTCAAGGTGACTTATCCTATTCTCATCCTTTTTGTTTGGAACAGGGAGTGAGTTATCCATTTAGTGAAAGTTCAATAACTTATTTAGTTTCTCATTCTTTAATTGCCTGCCTTTATTCTTCTTTATGCATGCAGATTTCCAGGGGAACCCTGTTACCAATACCGTAGTACATTCAAAGCACGTGTGAGAGGTCAATACTTGACACCTCAAATCTCATACACGGTCAACCTTGTCTTCCGATCTTATAATGATCAATCATATGTCAATTCATATAACCACCTGAGGTACAAGGTAGATGGGGAGGATGAGACAAAAGTTTTCATAATTTACCAAACAGATATGAGACGAGATGGATGGTTCAGTGTTCCATTGTATCAGTTTACAAGCCAACACAAAACTACAGACCTTCAATTTGAGTTCGAAAGCCGTTGGATCAGTTTACTAGTAGCAGGCATCGAGTTCCAACCATCTAAAGAAAAAGTAAGCAGTTTATTGTGAATGGTTATGTTATTTATAAAAGATGCAAAGAAAAAATGACACTTAACCCGAATGCATGGCTCACTTGCTTGGATATGTCATTATATAGGTGGAACTTCCAGTGTTTGAAAAGTACCAAGACATAGTCAAGGTTGCCTCACAATCTCTATTCTACACATCCCTCGTTGAACTTAAACAGATTCTTTCCAAAGGAGTCCACCTTGATGGATACAAAATGGTATTCAATTGGCTATGTCTACTTATAAGCCCCACGATTCCCACCACTTTGAATTTTTTATTAATTATATTTTAATAAAATTAATATGAGGTCTTCTTGAAAGCAGTCTCTTTACCGTCAGGTAAGGGTATGATCCGTCTACATTCTACCTCCCTCATACCCCGCTCATGTGGGATTGGGTATCGTCGTTGTTGTTGTTGTTGTAATAAAATTAATACGAGCATAACTAATTCTCAATTTACTAATTACACAGTGGTTTTCACTTAACGAGAAAGGAGACCACCGTCACATGATATCCATGGAAGATTGTTTGATTCCAAATAAAGATTTCCCTTCTCAATACGAGTCTAGTTGTTGGTCAAGGTGACTTGTCCTCCTCCTCTGACTCATCACTAATGTTTCAAAAGTATATATAAATCAATGTATTATTCTTTGTTTCTTCTTCTTCTTCTTCTTCATGCAGATTTCCTGGAGGCTTTTATCAAACAAACAATAAGGGATTCAAAACACATGTGAAGACTCGATTTTTGTCCCCGTTAATCACATATACCGTGAACCTTGTATTTTATGCTCCCTCATTAAGTTATCGACTTTATGTAGACCTCAATTACAGATTAAGAGGGGAGACAACAACTTCTGTTGTGTTCCTTACAAATAAAAGAGAAGGTGATTTGTTGCGTATGGCTGAGCTGTTTCAATTTTCTAGCAATGGGAGTATTGTTGATCTTGAAATTGATTTTGACGACCATGAAACCAATCTACAAGTAGAAGGCATCTTGTTTCAGCCCCTGGAAAAAATAAGCTGACAAATACAAGTTTTCAAGATCAGGTTGGATCGGGAACAGGTAGAAATTTGTTTGGATCAGAACAGGTCATTTTAAAAGATAAAATGGGTCAAAATGGGTCTGGCGGGTTGGGTTAACCTGCTACCTGTTGGTTTTTTTTGAATTTCATATATATATATAAGTAATACACATATCAATGTTGTTGCTATATTTCAATTATCTACAGTATCTTTATCCCAATTTTAGAAGGACTCATTATCAACAATCATGATCCAAAATGTTGGTTATTATCTACTAATAATATAATGATCTGACATATGTTTAAATTTGACAATGTTAGAAGATGACGAGGTACAGGATACACAAACCACATCAAATAATGAGGTATATTTATATCTCATATGTAGCTGTTGTGCAGCCTACAAACACACTTTCACTTTTTTACTTGGAAGTACTACAGTATTTCTAAACAGTTAAATACGTATATACTGTTACTTGTTACTGATAGGCCATCTTTGGTGATATATAGGTGAATGCCGTATGTGTGGAATTTTCTCTAGTTTCTGATGCAATGATTTACTAATATCTGTTGGTAGCATGTTGGTGGAATTCTTACGGTTTCTGGCATATAAAGGTTCTAAGTGCTAATGTATATTCACTGTGTCACTAAAAAAAAACAATTGTATGCACATTGGGCTAAAAATTTGCTAACAAGGAGTTCAGACTTCAGACAATAATATCAAGATTAATTAGGTTGGTTTTTAACAAATTAATTGACAAAATTGGGATTGTGGTTGTTCATTTCAGACTAAGTTATAAAAATCATCTACTTATTTGCAAAAACAAATGAAGCATGCAGCAGCTTCGAAGGATGCTCCATATTGTTTCTACATAATATAGATTTTAGAAGAAAAAACTTAAATAATAATTTTCAGTCATGAGCTAACCCATTCAGACCCATTGTTTTTTGCAACTAGACCCATATATTCTGCACAGAAGGGCTGTTGAAAAAAATATGAGAATGTGCTTCACAGTTATTAGTATAATGCCCATCACTGTGCTTATCCCCATATAGTCCACTTATATTTTGTTTGTAGCCCTTATGGATTGTCATCCTTTACCTTTTGAGTTTTTCCATACAGCGACAAATTATCACAAAGGTTAAAACAGGCTCTTAGATGCCACTCCAAAGGTTAAATGGCCACTTTCATTTTTCATCTTCCACTTCCATCTTTGAATATAGCTACATAAAAGCCACATTGAGTTGGATTCCCCGTTCCTAATTTAGGGAAAATATGAGACTTCACTTTATCTTTCATCTACAACAAGTTCTTTCATCCCCAACAATTTGAATTCTCATGTTTAACTTCCGAGACACCTTTTTAACTTCATTGTGTGACTCCATATATTGCATAAATGGGTCAAAAAGGGTAAATACTCAAGAAAGATACTTTATTACACTGCAATGTTCATTTGCCTTTTAACTCCATTGTGTGACTCCATTATATTGCATAAATGGGTCAAAATGGGTAATACTTAAGAAAGACACTTTATTACACTGCAATATTCCATGAATACTTAAGAAAGACACTTTATTATAACTATTCTAGGAAGCATGAATACATAAGCAATCAATTATGAAGAGCCTTGAAAAAGAGAGCCCTAAACGTTGGATTTTGTACCCCTACGATATGCCAAAGCATTGCCTGACTTTTCTTTGGTGTGGGATGGCATGGAAATTTTCCATTGACCAATTCCGCTCACTTTAAATGTTATCACTGTTTGATGCTAGCATGTCGTTCAGTTTACCCATAGTGAATGAGAAATCCCTTAAAGAGCCTTTCATTTCATAGAAAATATTAGCAAGTCCACCCGTTAAATAATAAACAATAAAAAACTTAACACATTAGTTGGCTTCTACTACTTGGATGCCTTAAAACCTTTCTGAATATTAGATGAGTTTCTTGTATCTGCAGATTTGGAGAAGTCCTTGTAATAACTGCTGGCAACAAATTTGAACTTGTGAATAACATAGAACCCGAAGTGCTATCAGTTGATACGACAGATGCAAATTACTTTGTCTACAAGGTACCACAAGGCCAGTTTAAATTTGAGGATCCTCTGGAATTGAAAGGTTTCAGTTGGGATGTGCGGTTTGTCTATTTAGCAAGCCCTCCAGGTATCCCGGCTATCAAAACAGGGCCATTTCATTGATTTTTGGTGCCCTGTTCGGCTACAAAAAAATCGGCCCTTTAAACAAGAATACTTTAAAAACTAATATTTTTTTTTAAATTGATCAATGTAGACTAGCTACGTAGTCTTAAGACTATGGATAAATCGGTTGTAGTGGCTGAATGGTAACTTGCTAAAACAAGAATCTACATGCATACCTGTTGGCATTCAAACCATACGTACATCTCTTGTGTCCTTGTCATACTATGCTATCGGTAAAGGCCAGACTTTATTTCTCCATAATTTCTGAATTAGATGAACGAGGTGTCCCTGACATGCATTGAGGAATGTCAAAGTGCTATAAGGTTTTTATTCATAACTGATATGTGCCAAAATACATAGCTGGTCAATTGACTCAATCCTAAATCTTGGTTGCAAAAAGGTGTTTGAAATGGTAAATAACCGTTAATTAGATAGTTGGCTTATTTCTTAAATTAAATCTATCTTTTTTGTCCTCTCTATCCTAGTCCTAAGTTCTAACAGCTTAGAATTCACGTTTCGGTCAGATAAATTGAAGTATATGGTCCAAGGATGTTTTATGTGATTAGTATTGTTAGTGAATGAAAGTGTTTGGGTCTCCAATACATGGTCTGCAAATTGATTTGCCACTTGGTCAACGAATGTGGCTTCAGTTGTAATCCAGTTTACAAGTTTCCTAAGATGTTACGCCTATTAGTGTTAGGATTACAGTTTCGAGTGTTATCCAATTACCATTAATTTTTCCATGTAGAAGTTGTATGTATTCAACAATATGTAGCTTAAATCTGGCAACATTGGCTGGTCAGAGGATTTGATTATGAAGTACGTAGTACTACATAATTTCTGAATGGTAACTCTGCTACTTGTTGGCATTCAAATTCATTTTTTAAGAGTGTTAGTGAATATAACGGATATTTTTTGTAAATAAACATATGTCATGGATGAATTATTATTTCTAACCTTTAAAAAAGAAACGTAAAGTTTGGTGTCTGTATTACAAAAATTAAAGAGTTCATATAATTTTTCCAAACCCAAGGCTACACCCAATAAGTGTATTGGGCTTGCCTTCGACCTGAAAGCATAGTATTAACTCTAATACATAGAGTCCATATGCACTATGGTATATAACCTTACAAGATTTTCTCCCATTTACCTATGTGGGACAAAATGCTCAAATGGTTTCATCAAAAAATAGTAAGCATTCATTTCACTAATCTAATAGTAGTAACATTGAGTAACTAGTCGAACTTTACCCTGAATAAAAGAAAAATTAGTTGATAAAGATTATTGGGCTATACAAACACATATTTGATGAAGAGACTAAACAAGAGGAAGATGATCTTGATAAGGTAAAACCCAAAAACCGTTGGTTCCCCTTCCGTGGTTGATGACCTTCGGTTAGTCCCTAATAACGTTAACTAAATTTTGATGTCACTTAGGGACTTTCAGATGACTCGACGTAAAAGAGTTTGCAAGGGTGTCTAGTGTACAATAGTCGAGACGTTGAGTGAGTCAGTTGTTATGTATCTTGAGACCACAGTTCTCTATATTCTTCAATGTAATGCAAACTGGTCTAAGACTTTGCAAGAGAATGTGTTATCTTTTGTTATAAAAAAATTTGTTGAAATGGGAGTCCTTTTAACATAAACTTTGTGTGATTTTTCAGTATGCTTCTTTTTCAGATGTTTAAGGCTTGGGCGTTTGGCTTTAGACTAATCGGTTTCTATTTCTTGTAATTTATTGATTACTCCAAACTCAAGAATTGACTATGACACGGGATTTTGTACGCACAATGTTGTGGTTAAAAGATGATAATCTTTGATTTAAAAGATACACGAACAGTAAAAGAAACTTTATCTACCTGAATTGTTATAAATATCAAAGGTAGTTAATATCAACTTCATAATAGATTGTAAAAACCTTGGTTGCAAAAACCTGTTTGAAACCAGTAATCAACTATTAATTAGATAGTTGAGCTATTTCTTAAATTAAAGCTATGTTTTTTTGTGCTCTCTATCCTGGTCCTAAATTCTAACAGCTTTCAAGAATTCACGTTTTGGTCAGATAAATTGAAGTATATGGTCCAAGGATGTTTTATGCGATTAGTATTGTTAGTGAATGAATCTGTTTGGGTCTGCAATACATGGTCTGCAAATTGATTTGCTCCTTGGATAAAGAATGTGGTTTCAGTTGTAATCCAGTTTACAAGTATCCTAAGTTGTTAAGCCTATTAGTGTTAGGATTACAGTTTTGAGTGTTATCCGATTACCATAATTGTTTCCATGTAGAAGCTGTATGTATTCAAGGATATGAAAATTCAAACTTGAATATTTAGATACCGACTGAATTTAATTTTTTTCTAACTTGATAGAAACTCAACAATGAGTTTCCACCTCCGAGCTTTTTTGGACATAGTTGTATAAGCTTAGAGGCTAGCGAAATTTAAATATACTACGTAGTTATATGATATGGAAGTTATTGGTGGATTTATAAATTGCTGAAATGTTTGTTTGATATTTCATTTTATGCAGTATTTAATTGTCATTATTACAAAAATATCAGAAATTATATATTTAACTTTTGCAAAAAAACAATAATCTGTAGTAGGAAATCTATAGGATATACACATGAAACTAATGTAGGATATCACTAGGAAATGAAACTTAAATTTCATAGGAAATCATCAGGAAACCAAACCAAAACTTCGTTGAAAATTGGTAGGAAATCAATCAAGTCGTTTAAGTCTTCAATGAGTAATTTCCTAGGGATCATATTCCGTTGAAAATAAAATCCTTTGGAAAAACTTCCTCGTTGAGCGTTTCCAAGCATGCCTTTCGTTAGGTTTTTTTCTATCGGAAAGTCGTCATTAAAAGCCTTTTGTGACGGATTTCGTATGGATTTTGCCGGACCTTTATTAAGTAGTACAACAAATATTAGAGATTTTTTTTTTTTTTTTTTTTTTT
>BPTQ01000001.1:81102993-81260238 GCA_019973895.1 Chrysanthemum seticuspe
TCACAGGTGGAGTTGGAACAATTGGGAGGTATGGGATGTTTTCAAACCCCACCGGAAAGAAATTTTCCGGTGGTGTTGAGTAAACTTCAAACTCTGGCAGAGTTGTAAAGCTAGTTTCCGGCAAGTGATTTGGGGTTGGAAAGCTGGTTTCCGGCAACTTCTCTGGGCTGGGGAATTGCTGAGAAAAGTCTTTGCGAGACATTTTTTTGTGTGAATAGTGTTATTTGTGTGTGAATTGTGACTGGTAGGATACTATATATAAAAAACTAAACCGTTTGAACTTGAATTTAAAATTTAAAATTTGAATTTGAATTACCCCGCTCAACAGTACACGGTTTTTGAATTTGAATTTAAAATTTTAATTTGAATTACCCCGCTCAACAGTACACGGTTTTTGAATTTGAATTTGAATTACCCCGCTCAACAGTACACGGTTTTTGAATTTGAATTTAAAATTTGAATCTGATTATAATTTGAATTTGAAAACCACCCTTATAAATAACATCTTATAACCACTATTTTTTCACATCTACATCAATTCAAAAAAACACACAAATGTCTCAAACTCTGAAGTGGAACAAGTCTGAAGAAATCTTGCTTGCGCAAGTTTGGATAGAAATTTCGCAAGCTAAGGATATGCAAAATAACCGTTCCGAAAATATTTTTTGGAACGACGTTATGCATATGTTCAATAATCAGACAACCGATGACCATCGTACAAAAAATTCAATCACGGGTAAATGGACGAGGATTAACGTCGATTGCAAAAAGTTCAACGCAATTTACAAACAGTTGCAGCGTCGAAGTGCTCAAAATGACCACACTCATCTCGAAAATGCGAAACTAAGCTTTCAGCAACAATTTGGTGGAAAAGAGTTCAAGTATGTTCACGTTTGGGAGATTTTGAAAAATTGCCCAAAGTGGGATGTCGAAGATTAAATCCAGTAGTATGTGTTGTTTTTTTTTACTCGTGTTGTTTTTTTTTTCCGTATCGTATTATTTTTTTATTATTGTGTTATGTATTGTATTTTTAATTTGAATGAAATGAATTTATTTAGTTTTTATTTGGAAATGAAAATTGAATAAAAAAAATAAAGTGGTAGTGGTGGGCCCCAAATGAAGAGGTTGAGGTTTGTTATGAGTGAGGAGGGGGTTTGTTGTGGTTAGTTGTGGAAAAATGGGATGCTAATGTGGCGCTGAGGTGGCACGACGACGAACCAACCCCTCGTTTTGACACCTAAAGCTCTAATAGTTATGTTTTGAACTTAAAAGTCAAAGACCTATGCACATGGGAGGAGATAGAGGTGGCACAAGGGGTATGCGACTTCTTACGAAAAAAGTTTTAATTTAAAATTTTAAAAATATTTGATTTTTTTGTAGTTTGCCTTTTTAAATATCAATTAATAGTGTAGTTTTTAAAATTTATTAAAATGTGCTCTCTCGACTAAATATTTTTGGCTCCGTTCGTGCCTCTGCAATGTTCTACTTAAACGTCGTTTTTTTCTTCTTTTTTTTAATGCAAAAACTTCAACAAAATCCAACTTTTTTTTAATTTCATTCTGACGGTTTTAGGTGCTTTTTGTTTTTACACTTTCATCATAATTGTCACTTTACACCGCTTGGTCGTATATCTCGTACTCTTTGCATTTTTACACCCGTTCCCCAATAGTAACTTATTGGTATTAGTTAAGGTACACTTTAGTCGATGTAACTTTCCTTTGATTATAAAATAATAATCAAGTTTAAAAAGTGTTTCATTTTAGTCACTCAAAGTCTCAAACTTTCAATAATGTTATATTATTATATAATTTTAATATTTGAATGACTAAAACAAAACAACTTTCTAACTTGGTTATTATTTTATGGCATATACCAGTATCTCTTTTGACACGTGCATGAGTTGGTTGTACATTAAGGGTGCGTTTGGTATCCCACTATGGGAATGACACTATCACTATGAAAGTGATTAAAGGTGTTTGTTTAAGATGAGAGGGCCCACCACTATGGTAATCAATGATAAATATAATTCATACTCCATAAACATTTAAAGAGGTAGGAATGAATCTTTCATTGGTGAGTGACCCACCACTACTATCAAACACATACTCATTGTCATTAATGACAACATACCAAAACGCACCCTAAGTTGGTTGAGGTTAGTGAAATTCAGGGGATGGGTATTTATTGTTAAAGTACAACCAAACAATGCACATATGAATATCTTAAAGTTAGTTTTTTTGAACAACTACACAATAATGAAACAATATTAAAACCTAAATGGTTTTTGTGATTAAGTTAAAGTTTAAATAACTTAATTGAAACAATTATCAAACTTGTTAATATTAGGCAACATTTTCCCTATCAATTTTAATAAGGTGGGCTTTTAAGTTTTCTAATAAATTTAAGTTATTTAAGAGATGAGATATATACATGTACGTCTTTGCTTTAGTGTGTTGTTTGAAATCCCTGGTGATTTACATTAAAATGTATATATACATACATACATACATATATATATATATATATATATATATATATATATATATATATATATATATATATATATATATATATATATATATATATATATATATATATATATATATAGGGTAAAGTTAAAATAAAAAGACAAATATCCGTAAAAAGAATAAAAAGATTTTTTATTTTTTAAAAATTCTCCAAAAATTCCAAAACAATTCCACAAGACCGGGTATGTTGGCGTATAAAACTTTTGTGTAAACTTTTTTTTTATAATTTTGAGTTTTGATACGTTTTTTCTAATGCACAAAAATCGAATTTTGATGCGCAAAAAAATTTTGATGCACAAAATTTTCAACTTGTTTTAGTTAGATGCGCAATGTTATTTTGATGAAAAAAGTCAAAAGAAGTTGGGTGCAAAAACCAATTTTTGATGCAAAAAAAACGATTTAATGCGCAAACGTATTTTTTCATAATTTTTTTTCTGAAAAAATATCCACTTTTAGAAAAAAGTTTTTCACAAGTTTTTCATGCACTATCATACCCTATCTTGTGGAATTTTTTGAGAATTTTTCGAGAACTTTTTTTGAAAAAAAAATATTTTTATCTTTTTACGGATATTTGTTTTTTTATTTGATCTTTATCCTATATATATATATATATATATAATCTAGATCAAATAAGATCAAACTTAAAGTTGTTAAAATGAGATCAATCTAAAATTTGACAAGTGACACTCTTCTTACAACAAAAATAATTTTTTTATTAGCTACAACTAAAAATGTTAAAGTTTTGATAGATTTCTTTTTAAAATTTACGAAACCTAGGTGATACACTTTGATTAGAAGTGTAATGTGTATCAGGTTTTTGTATGTGTATCAGATTTTGGAATATTTATTAGTGTAATGTGTATCAGGTGTATCACTAATTCAAACTCATGTATCATTTGGTTATTAGTTTCTAAAATGTTAATTTGTATTAAAATAGTATATTTTTTTGTATTATTGCTAAAATTATTATTTATAAATGTTTTAGTGGTTTTTTAGACTTGATCTTATTTTTACAACTTTAAGTATGATCTCACATTAACCCTCCCCTATATATATTTATATATATATATATATATAAGGGATAAGTAAATTAAAATAAGAAGTGGTGAGAAGTGACTAAAACCACACATTTGAGATGCAACGACTTGCATTAGATGCATTTCTATTGATATAGATACAACATCTTGAGTTTCGAAAGATAATTTGATATATAGATGGTGCAAATTAATTTTCATGATTTCGGCACGTGCAGAGGAACAAAAAACAAGAGAAATCATGAAATGTATCTAATATACGTATATGCATCTGATTAAAAGCTATAAAACACACTATTGTGTGTTATAATGCATCTAAGATTATAAGGATGTATCTAGTTTAGGTCGGTGCATCTCGGATTTGCGGTTATAGTTCTTCTTATTCCTTCTTATTTTAAGTAATCTTCTTATTTGATCATATATATATATATATATATATATATATATATATATATATATATATATATATATATATATATATATATATATATATATATTTGATTCTTTCTACGATAATAAATTTTGAATTAATGTATAAACTTTATTAGTTAAATATCTGATATAATAATAAATTATGTTTAAGTAATGTAATATAAAAATTATAATATTAAGAAATAATATTTTACCTATAATTAAAATTTTCTCAACTAATTTAAACATAACAAAGAATTATAAAATGATACATTTATTATTTGTTTCTGAATTATTACAAGGAGATTCAGAGTTTACAGTAGAGATATTCTAACATATAGAAGAACTTGGAGATATACAAATTTGGAAATCTAAGGTTTTTGAACATTGATTGGTGGATAATATTATTGATTCCTTTTTTCTTCATAAAATGAAGTCTGTCCTTTAACTATGAGAGTCTTCTCCTTTTATACTTGAACTTCTCGGTAACATTCTTCGTGTGATGACTGCTAAATACCGGTTATCTTCTCTATTATTGCTGATGACTTACAAATGCCGGTAATATCTTCAATCATAGATTACTTTTAAACCTTTTATAAAGTCTCTTGTTGGTATTCGAAAGTTGTCAAAAAGGGTTGCACCATCTTTAATTATAAGAAACGTAGGGGCTACACCATCTTCAATTATAAAAGTTTGTCGGCCATCTTCTTCAATTATAAACATTGCTTATCCTTCTTCAAACCTTTTATAAAGTCTTCATGTGATAATGGATGATTAATGATTCTTACCTTACTTTAATATATTTTACTTGAATATAAAGACTCGACACGTTTATGTTACATTTTTTGATATAAAATATAAAACTTGAATATAACAATTTAACTTAGGAATTCAAAGTCATCATCTTCATATGGATCTTGAGAATCTTGATATAACTCTTTACTTGGAGTAGGCGATTTACGGACTTCATCTAGAATCTTTTGGATTTCTTCTTTTGATTTACATTCTTGAATTCTTTTGATTGCATCTTCATCTGTATAGGATTTGTTTGAGATGGAGGGACTTGGACTTGGTGATCTGACAAGATTATTATAATAATTTATAACTGCTTTTTCATCTGCTTGATCTTCTGAAACTGCACTCCACCATCTTACACTGAATTCCCTTACCAAAAGAGGAGAAGAAACTCCTTCTGCATGCATCTTGTTTTTTATAATTCCATGACATAATCCATGGAAGTCTAAATATAATCATAAACTGTAAAGTATATTCAAACGGAGGGATACTTTCTTGAGAAAAGACTGATTTATATTTTTGATATCCTTGTAGAATCTTTGGGGGGAAAATCTCTGGAATTCCTCCCATGTATCTGAACCATTTAACGAACCATCTTGGGTATTTATTTGGGAATACTTCATTAAATCAAAAAAACCATGTATGACTATGATTTCTCAGGAAAAATGCTTTTGACCAAGCTTCTTGATAATCATAGTAATTATATGCTGGATATTCTGGAAAACGAGGTAAGACTCTATTAACATAAGGTTTATTTCCCCAGTCTTCTAAAGATAAAACTTTGAGAATTTTGACTTTAGTACTGCTGATAAGACCTTGTATTTTAAAATCTTGAGTATGGAATAACTCGATGGATTTACTTTCTAATAAAATGGCTTCGTAATATTCTCTTGTTTGAAAATCGATGTTATAAAAGTGGGTGTTTTCTGGGAAAATATATTTGATAAGAGAACCAAAACTTTGATTTAACTTTTCCTCTTCTTCTGGTTCAAGAATCTTTACAACTTGGCGATTTGGATTTATTTTGGGTTCTGGTTTATTAGGATTTCTAGGCATATTTGAGGACGAGGCGACTGATGAATAAGAGTTTTGACTTTGATATACATGGAAGTATTCCCAAATCCATGGAAGTTGTATATATGAATGGAATATAGATACTTCCTAAATCCATGGAAATTGTATATATGAATGGAATATAGATACTTCCCAAATCCATGGATTTGGGAATACTTCCATGTATCTCAAAGTCAAAACTCTTATTCATCAGTCGCCTCATCCTCAAATATGCCCAGAAATCCTAATAAACCAGAACCCAAAATAAATCCAAATCGTCAAGTTGTAAAGATTCTTGAACCAGAAGAAGAGGAAAAGTTAAATCAAAGTTTTGGTTCTCTTATCAAATATATTTTCCCAGAAAACACCCACTTTTATAACATCGATTTTCAAACAAGAGAATATTACGAAGCCATTTTATTAGAAAGTAAATCCATCGAGTTATTCCATACTTAAGATTTTAAAATACAAGGTCTTATCAGCAATACTAAAGTCAAAATTCTCAACATTTTATCTTTAGAAGACTGGGGAAATAAACCTTATGTTAATATAGTCTTACCTCGTTTTCCAGAATATCCAGCATATAATTACTATGATTATCAAGAAGCTTGGTCAAAAGCATTTTTCCTGAGAAATCATAGTCATACATGGTTTTTTCGATTTAATGAAGTATTCCCAAATAAATACCCAAGATGGTTAGTTAAATGGTTCAGATACATGGGAGGAATTCCAGAGATTTTCCCCCCAAAGATTCTACAAGGATATCAAAAATATAAATCAGTCTTTTCTCAAGAAAGTATCCCTCCGTTTGAATATACTTTACAGTTTATGATTATATTTAGACTTCCATGGATTATGTCATGGAATTATAAAAAACAAGATGCAGAAGGAGTTTCTCCTCCTCTTTTGGTAAGGGAATTCAGTGCAAGATGGTGGAGTACAGTTTCAGAAGATCAAGCAGATGAAAAAGCAATTATAAATTATTATAATAATCTTGTCAGATCACCAAGTCCAAGTCCCTCCATCTCAAACAAATCCTATATAGATGAAGATGCAATAAAAAGAATTCAAGAATGTAAATCAAAAGAAGAAATCCAAAAGATTCTAGATGAAGTCCGTAAATCGCCTACTCCAAGTGAAGAGTTATATCAAGATTCTCAAGATCCATATGAAGATGATGACTTTGAATTCCTAAGTTAAATTGTTATATTCAAGTTTTATATTTTATATCAAAAATGTAACATAAACGTGTCGAGTCTTTATATTCAAGTAAAATATATTAAAGTAAGGCAAGAATCATTAATCATCCATTATCACATGAAGACTTTATAAAAGGTTTGAAGAAGGATAAGCAACGTTTATAATTGAAGAAGATGGCCGACAAACTTTTATAATTGAAGATGGTGTAGCCCCTACGTTTCTTATAATTAAAGATGGCGCAGCCCCTTTTTGACAACTTTCGAATACCAACAAGAGACTTTATAAAAGGTTTAAAAGTAATCTATGATTGAAGATATTACCGGCATTTGTAAGTCATCAGCAATAATAGAGAAGATAACCGGTATTTAGCAGTCATCACACGAAGAATGTTACCGAGAAGTTCAAGTATAAAAGGAGAAGACTCTCATAGTTAAAGGACAGGCTTCATTTTATGAAGAAAAAAGAATCAATAATATTATCCACCACTCAATGTTCAAAAACCTTAGATTTCCAAATTTGTATATCTCCAAGTTCTTCTATATGTCAGAATATCTCTACTGTAAACTCTGAATCTCCTTGTAATAATTCAGAAACAATTAATAAAGGTATAATTTTGTAATTCTTTGTTATGTTTAAATTAGTTGAGAAAATTTTAATTATAGGTAAAATATTATTTCTTAATATTATAGTTTTATCAATTGTAGTTGAAAAATTATTAATTATAAGTGAAATATTCTTTCTTAATATTATAACTTTTATATTACATTACTTAGATATAATTTATTATTATATCAGATATTTAACTAATAAAGTTTATACATTAATTCAAAATTTATTATCATAGAAAGAATCAAATGGTATATATATATATATATATATATATATATATATATATATATATATATATATATATATATATATATATACACATACATATATATATACATACATATATATATACATATATATATATATATATATATATATATATATATATATATATATATATATATATATATATATATATATATATATATATATATAAGGATCGATGCTAATCTAAAATATTTGATTTAGATAATATTTAATTTAGATAGAAGATGGTTTAATATAAGAGACTAATTTTACAATCATTTCAAATATATATTAAATTGCTAAGAAATTATATAATAAAATAATTTCAAAAATAATCAGAATTTTTGACATAGTCGAGGAATTATAGAATAATACCTTTTATTAAATCTTGATCAATAGAAAGAGAATTACAGGACTCAGACTGAACAATAGGTACTGGAGAGATACAAATTTGAAAATCTAAAGACTTTGAACATTGGGTAGTTGATAATATGACTGAGGGTTTTTTCTTCATATATTGAACTCTGATCAAGAATGAGAATGGAGTCTTCTTTTATAGGTGAAGTTTTTGGTAAATCTTCTGTAGGAAACTGGCAACTGGCGGTAAACATTTTCGATTGAGATGAGTTGTCTTCAATTATAGCATCTTGAATTATATCCGTTCCTTTTCTTCAATTATTGCTACTTTTTTTTATCGTTTCTTCTTTTCCTTTTTCTTTGTCGGCCATCAACCTTATAATTATTTATTCTAATCTTATCATCTAGAATATAGAATAATACTTTTACATTTTTAATACAATATTTAATTTAGATCAAAATCTTCGTATGGGTCTTGAGAATCTTGGAAAATATCATCACTTGGAGTAGGAGACCTCTTGATTTCATCAATAATCTTTTGTATTTCTTATGGAGATGAACATTTTTGAATTCTTCTTATTGTCTATGCATCTGTTGTACTTGAACTTGGACTATAAGGACTAGGAGAACTTTTTGAAATACTTTCATGGTATAGAGTAACTGCTTTAACATCGGCTTGTTCTTCATTAATCTTCTTCCACCATTTAACACTAAATTGTCTGTATAGCAAGGGTGGAGATGTACCTTCTGCTTCTTGTTTTTTATAGGTAAAGGATAAAATCCATGGTATTTGAAATAGCGCTGAAAATTGTAATGTATACTCACAAGGAGGAGCACTTTCTTGACTAAAAATCTTTTTATATTTGTTGAACCCCAAAAGAACACTTGTCGGAAAAATTTCATGAATACTTCCCATAATATTAAACCATTTAATAAACCATCTTGGATATTTATTGGAAAATTCTTGAGCAAAATGGAAAAACCAAGAATGTTTATGACCTCTTAATAGGAAAGCTTTAAACCAGGCTTCTTGATAATCATAATAGTTATAGACTGGATAATCAGGAAACCATGATAAAGTTTTATGGGTAAAAGGTTTGCTACCCCAATCTTTTGGTGATAAAACTTGTTTAATTTTAACTTTCCTAAGACCAATTTGATTTGGTATTTCAGTATCGGGATTATGCTTGACTTTAATAGAATTACTGTCAATAAGAACTGCTTCATAGTATTCTCTTGTTTGATATTCAGATGTATAGAAATGAGCACCTCTAGGATATAGATAATCAATAAGAGATAGAAAATTATGATTTAATTTTTCTTCTTCATATGGTTCTAAAATCTTAATCACTTGTTTATTAGGATTTATATGGAATACTGTGTTATCGGAAAATTTTGAAGTATTTGAAACTGATGATGGAGATCTTGGTGGGAGAAAAGTATTTGATTTCTGATGTATAGGAGAGAGTTGTGCTAAAGCAGAATAAGGTGGTCTGGGTTTAGGTCCTAAAACAGAAGAATAGGGTGATAATGGAGTAAATCTGTTAATAGATGGAAGTTCTTGAGATGGAGATGGGGGAGAAGGAATTCTTGGTCTTGGTAAAATAACTCTTTTATCTGGATTCATAGTCCCTGTAAGAATTCTCTAGATAAGAAATCTGGTAAAGAATTGTTTTCTCCTCGTATAAATTCGATTTCAAAATCAAAATTACTTAGAATAGCTTGCCATCTAGCAAAAACTTGTTTTAAAATAATATTTTTAATATCCTTTTCTAAAATATATTTTGCAGATTGACAATCAATTCTTAATAGAAAAGGTTTCATATATAAATCATCTTCAAATTTTTTAATATTTAAAACAATACTTAAAATTTCTTTTTTAACCGTAGAATAGTTTTTCTGTGTATCATTCCAAGAACCTGAAAAATATCTAACTAATTGTTCTGATTTATTATTTTTTAATTTTTGTTTTAATATACCTCCATATCATAAATCACTAGCATCTGTTTCTACTATAAGACTGGCTTCTGGGTGTGGTAAATTTAAGCATGGTAGATATTAAATTTTTTTTTTAATATGCCTAACAGTATTAGTATGTTCTACAATCCATGGTTTAGGATTCTTTTTCAATCTGTTATATAGAGGTTTACATATAATTCCTAAATCTTTAAAGAAATCATGA
This sequence comes from Chrysanthemum seticuspe, assembly GCA_019973895.1. NCBI lineage: Eukaryota > Viridiplantae > Streptophyta > Magnoliopsida > Asterales > Asteraceae > Chrysanthemum > Chrysanthemum seticuspe. The sequence continues at coordinate 81,113,409 of BPTQ01000001.1, forward strand.
ATATAATTTAGACATCCTAAAAATCTTTGTAATTGCAAATTTCTAAACTTCTATCTATAGGCTTTATAGTACCATGAATTATATCATGACCAAAAAATCTTATCTTTGTTTGAAATAAGCTTATTTTTGTAGGAGAAACAGCTAAACCATTATTATATATTATAGTATAAAATATGTTTAAATGTTTAAAATGTTGATCTATATTTTTTGAAAATATTAATATATCATCAATATAAACTATAGCAAAATTGCTTATAGGATTTATTATATCATTCATAACATTTTGAAATTCAGAAGGGGCATTTTTTAATCCAAATGGCATAACATTCCATTCATAGTGACCGAATGGTACATTAAAACCTGTTTTATATTTATCTTCTTCAAAAAAATCTATTTGCCAAAATCCTGACTTCATATCAAATTTTGAAAATATTTTTGAATCGTATAACCTTTTTAATAAATCTCTTTTATTGGGTATAGGATACCTAATCCATTCTAACACTTTATTTAATGGTTTATAGTTAATAACTAATCTTGGTACACCTCTTTCTATTTCTGCATTATTCATAACATAAAAGGCAGAACAAGACCATGGAGATTTAGATTTTCTTATAATCTTTTTATTTCTAAAATTTCATTTCTACAATGTTTTTCTAATTCTCTAGACATATGTATAGATTTTGACTTAGTAGGAATATCTTTTTCATTAAATTCTTTAATATATGGTAATCTGACAATATGTTGTTTTCTTTTCCAAAAAGCATTAGGTATAGTAGAACAAACATTATTTTTAAATTTTTCTTCTAATCTTGTTATCTTAATTTTTATATTAGTATTCTGTAAATGATCTATTATCATTTTATTTTTTATTTCATTAATTAAGTATTCTACTTGTTTATTTTTTATTTCTAATATATTTACTTCTTTTGTAATAATAGGAGTAGCAAACTCGAATATAATATCCTTTCCTAATACTTTAGTGTAAGAATTCTTTAATATATGGTAACTGAAAATGGGTATATATTCAAGTTTTAGCTGTTTCTCAAATCATTCTAGGACAACCTTTTATAACCCAATTATACCCATTTTCAGTTAGTGAAACATGACTAATCACTAAAGTATTAGGAAATGATATTATATTCGAGTTGCTACTCCTATTATTACAAAAGAAGTAAATATATTAGAAATAAAAAATAAACAAGTAGAATACTTAATTAATGAAAAAAAAATAAAAGGATAATAGATCATTTACAGAATACTAATATAAAAATTAAGATAACAAGATTAGAAGAAAATTTTAAAAATAATGTTTGTATTTTGGAAAAGAAAACAACATATTGTCAGATTACCATATATTAAAGAATTTAATGAAAAAGATATTCCTACTAAGTCAAAATCTATACATATGTCTAGAGAATTAGAAAAACATTGTAGAAATGAAATTTCAGAATTATTAAATAAAAAGATTATAAGAAAATCTAAATCCCCATGGTCTTGTTCTGCCTTTTATGTTATGAATAATGCAGAAATAGAAAGAGGTGTACCAAGATTAGTTATTAACTATAAACCATTAAATAAAGTGTTAGAATGGATTAGGTATCCTATACCCAATAAAAGAGATTTATTAAAAAGGTTATACGATTCAAAAATATTTTCAAAATTTGATATGAAGTCAGGATTTTGGCAAATAAATTTTTTTGAAGAAGATAAATATAAAACAGGTTTTAATGTACCATTCGGTCACTATGAATGGAATGTTATGCCATTTGGAATAAAAAATGCCCCTTCTGAATTTCAAAATGTTATGAATGATATAATAAATCCTATAAGCAATTTTGTTATAGTTTATATTGATGATATATTAATATTTTCAAAAGATATAGATCAACATTTTAATCATTTAAACATATTTTATACTATAATATATAATAATGGTTTAGCTGTTTCTCCTACAAAAATAAGCTTATTTCAAACAAAGATAAGATTTTTAGGTCACGATATAATTCATGGTACTATAAAGCCTATAGATAGAAGTTTAGAATTTTCTAACAAATTTCCTGATGAAATTAGAGATAAAAAACAATTACAAAGATTTTTAGGATGTCTAAATTATATTCATGATTTCTTTAAAGATTTAGGAATTATATGTAAACCTCTATATTACAGATTGAAAAAGAATCCTAAACCATGGACTGAAGAACATACTAATATTGTTAGGCATATTAAAGAAAAAATTAAATATCTACCATGCTTAAATTTACCACACCCAGAAGCCAGTCTTATAGTAGAAACAGATGCTAGTGATTTAGGATATGGAGGTATATTAAAACAAAAATTAAAAAATAATAAATCAGAACAATTAGTTTGATATTTTTCAGGTTCTTGGAATGATACACATAAAAACTTTTCTACGGTTAAAAAAGAAATTTTAAGTATTGTTTTAAATATTAAAAAATTTGAAGATGATTTATATATGAAAACTTTTCTATTAAGAATTGATTGTCAATCTGCAAAATATATTTTAGAAAAGGATATTAAAAATATTATTTCAAAACAAGTTTTTGCTAGATGGCAAGCTATTCTAAGTAATTTTGACTTTGAAATCCAATTTATACGAGGAGAAAACAATTCTTTACCAGATTTCTTATCTAGAGAATTCTTACAGGGACTATGAATCCAGATAAAAGAGTTATTTTACCAAGACCAAGAATTCCTTCTCCCCCATCTCCATCTCAAGAACTTCCATCTATTAACAGATTTACTCCATTATCACCCCATTCTTCTGTTTTAGGACCTAAACCCAGACCACCTTATTCTGCCTTAGCACAACTCTCTCCTATACATCAGAAATCAAATACTTTTCTCCCACCAAGATCTCCATCATCAGTTTCAAATACTTCAAAATTTTCCGATAACACAGTATTCCATATAAATCCTAATAAACAAGTGATTAAGATTTTAGAACCATATGAAGAAGAAAAATTAAATCATAATTTTCTATCTCTTATTGATTATCTATATCCTAGAGGTGCTCATTTCTATACATCTGAATATCAAACAAGAGAATACTATGAAGCAGTTCTTATTGACAGTAATTCTATTGAAGTCAAGCATAATCCCGATACTGAAATACCAAATCAAATTGGTTTTAGCAAAGTTAAAATTAAACAAGTTTTATCACCAAAAGATTGGGGTAGCAGACCTTTTACCCATAAAACTTTATCATGGTTTCCTGATTATCCAGTCTATAACTATTATGATTATCAAGAAGCCTGGTTTAAAGCTTTCCTATTAAGAGGTCATAAACATTCTTGGTTTTTCCATTTTGCTCAAGAATTTTCCAATAAATATCCAAGATGGTTTATTAAATGGTTTAATATTATGGGAAGTATTCATGAAATTTTCCCGACAAGTGTTCTTTTAGGGTTCAACAAATATAAAAAGATTTTTAGTCAAGAAAGTGCTCCTCCTTGTGAGTATACATTACAATTTTCAGCGCTATTTCAAATACCATGGATTTTATCCTTTACCTATAAAAAACAAGAAGCAGAAGGTGCATCTCCACCCTTGCTATACAGACAATTTAGTGTTAAATGGTGGAAGAAGATTAATGAAGAACAAGCCGATGTTAAAGCAGTTACTCTATACCATGAAAGTATTTCAAAAAGTTCTCCTAGTCCTTATAGTCCAAGTTCAAGTACAACAGATGCAGAGACAATAAGAAGAATTCAAAAATGTTCATCTCTACAAGAAATACAAAAGATTATTGATGAAATCAAGAGGTCTCCTACTCCAAGTGAAGATATTTTCCAAGATTCTCAAGACCCATACGAAGATTTTGATCTAAATTAAATATTGTATTAAAAATGTAAAAGTATTATTCAATATTCTAGATGATAAGATTAGAATCAATAATTATAAGGTTGATGGCCGACAAAGAAAAAGGAAAAGAAGAAACGACAAAAGAAAAGTAGCAATAATTGAAGAAAAGGAACGGATATAATTCAAGATGCTATAATTGAAGACAGCTCATCTCAATCTAAAATGTTTACCGCCAATTGCCAGTTTCCTACAGAAGATTTACCAAAAACTGCAGCTATAAAAGAAGACTCCATTCTCATTCTTAATCAGAGTTCAATATATGAAGAAAAAACCCTCAGTCATATTATCAACTACCCAATGTTCAAAGTCTTTAGATTTTCAAATTTGTATCTCTCCAGTACCTATTGTTCAGTCTGAGTCCTGTAATTCTCTTTCTATTGATCAAGATTTAATAAAAGGTATTATTCTATAATTCCTCGACTATGTCAAAAATTCTGATTATTTTTGAAATTATTTTATTATATAATTTCTTAGCAATTTTATATATATTTGAATTAATTGTAAAATTAGTCTCTTATATTAAATCATCTTCTATCTAAATTAAATATTATCTAAATCTAATATTTTATATATTTATAAATATATATATATATTAGTTATTAATTATAAACCTCTAAACAAAGTTTTAAAATGGATTAGATATCCTATTCCTAATAAAAAGGATTTATTAGATAGATTACATAATGCAATAATATTTTCAAAATTTGATTTGAAGTCAGGATATTGGCAAATTCAAATAAATGAACAAGATAGATATAAAACTGCTTTTAATGTCCCATTTGGACAATATGAATGGAATGTTATGCCTTTTGGTCTTAAAAATGTGCCTTCAAAATTCCAAAATATTATGAATGACATTTTTAATCCTTATAGTGATTTTATTATTGTTTATATTGATGATATTTTAGTGTTTTCAAAAACTATAGAAACACATTTTAAACATTTAGATATATTTCAAAAAATTATAATTAATAATGGTTTAGTAATTTCAAAACCAAAAATGATGATTTTTCAAACAAAAGTTAATTATAATTAATAATGGTTTAGTAATTTCAAAACCAAAAATGATGATTTTTCAAACAAAAGTCATATTTTTAGGCCATAATATAGAAAAAGGTCAAATTATTCCTATTAATAGAAGTATAGAATTTGCATCTAAATTTCCAGATGTAATATTAGATAAAACTCAATTACAAAGGTTTTTGGGAAGTTTAAATTATATTTCATTTTTTTATAAAGATTTAGCTAAAGATACAGCTATTTTATATGATAGATTAAAAAAGATTCCTTCACCTTGGACTGATAATCATACTCAAGCAGTTCAAACAATTAAGACTAAAGTCTCTAGTCTTCCATGTTTATCTCTAGCTAACCCAAATTGGAAGAAAATTATAGAAACGGATGCCTCAGAAATAGGGTATGGGGGAATTTTAAAACAAATTCATCCAGAATCTAAATAAGAAAATTTGGTTAGATTTCATTATGGGAAATGGAATAATGCCCAGAAGAATTATGCTACTGTGGCAAAAGAAATTCTTTCAATCATTAAATGTGTTTTAAAATTTCAGGATGATTTATATAATCAACATTTTATAATTAAGACAGATTGTCAAGCAGCTAAATTTATGTTGAATAAAGATTTTAAACATGATGTTTCTAAGAAAATGTTTGCTAGATGGCAAGCTCAATTAGCGCCATTTGATTTCATAATTGAATATAAGAAAGGGAAAGATAATATTCTTCCTGATTTTCTAACCCGTGAATATTTGCAGAAATGATTCCTCGAGGAAGAGGAAGAGGAGGCTACCCTCATAGAGGTGGCAGAACAGGGCCCAATAATATATTGGTCCAACATGGAAACAACAGGCTAATAGCCAGCAACATTGCTGAATCAGCATCATCATCAATGCCAAGTCCAAATGATCCATTATATGGAGAATTTTTGGAATTTATAAAAAACAAGAAAGGAAATATTCCTTCTTATGCCAATGCTCTTACAGAAGAAGATAATGAATATCCCCAAGAATTTTGTCAATCTCCATATAAGGAGAGGATAATATTTCTTGAATATCAAGATATAATGAGATACTTTGAGTCTGGAGATGATCCATGGATTTTGATGTCAAGATATCTTGACAATACACCATGTGCAGCCTATGCTTATAAGTCAAGATCCTATTATGAGAATATACTCATTTCTACAGGATCAATTGAGGTCAGACATTTCACAGATCAGAATAGCTCGATCTATAATTTCAGTAAAGTTATAATAAAGCAGATAATATCTGCAGAAGAATGGGGTTTGAGTACCTTAAAAGAAAAGGAATTTATACATCCTATTTAAAAAATCTCTCTAAAATATAATTATTGGGATTATGTTGAAAGTTTTCATAAAACTTTTTTATATATTAATCCTAAGAAGAAGCATTCTTGGTTCTTCAAGATATGTCCAAAAATTTATAATAAATCTTTACCAAATTGGTTCATATATTGGTGGCAATCATATGGTCCATCAATACAAATTTTACCAGAACCTTTTAAAGGTTTATATGTTGAGTGGGTTAATATTTCCCCAAAATTAATAGATTCTATGACAAAGACCAATGGTGCCAAAGAGATTTTACCATCTTTACATTTTTTCACTGAATTTTCAGTCCTATGGATATGGAACTGGGCTCCAGAAGTAAATTATGCTCCTGATCAAATTCCTCATCTTCAATGAACATTTTTTACAAATTTCTGGAAGAAAATGATTTCAAAAAACTCAGAAAATGGAGAAATAAACTCCAAAGAGACAATTGATTTGATTAAACAAACAATTGTTAAATATAAAGCTCAAAATGAGTTCAAAAATAAGGACAATCCTACGCCTTATCAGCAAATTATAGACAAATTAAAAACTCAAGGCAAGGAAGGCCTTTCTAAAGAAGAAATTTTGGAGGCATATCTCAAAGAAATCAAGGAAGATTTAATAAAGAATTTTGAATCAGACTCCTCAATGAAGACATTATTAGAAGATAGCAATCAATACAATTGCTTAGTAGGAGAATCTCAAATGGAAGAAACTGAAGACATACCTTTAGAAGACATTTTTGAAGAAATAAAGAATACAATGTCAAGACGTATTTCTAAAGGAGAATCATCCTCAGGCAAAGAAAAGATGTGAAAGAGACATAAAGAAGGCATCTTTCTTTTTAAATTATTATGTCAACCAAAATATAAGGTCCATTAATATGGTTTTGTCGTTTTATATGTCGATAGGAAATTATTGCATTGTAATAGGGTTCCTCTCCCTCCTATAAATACGATCGAGGTAGAAGAGGAAAAACACACACTTCCACACCCACTTGTAAAAACTCTCCCATATCACCAACACCTCTCCTTAATCGTCCGACTATTGTATAATATTTGTAATATTCTGAATAAAAGATTGGCCTTTGGCCAAAATCTTATTGTAAGTTTCTTTCTTTCTTATTTTTTCTGTTTAATTTTAGTCTAGATGGTAGGCTAAATTCATATATGTTGAATAACATTAATCATACATATAACTGATTTCTATGGATCTTCATATTTTATAAGTTCTTGTTATGTTCAAATATATTTAAGACTAAACAAAGTCCAGGTCGGTAATAGGTCCATACAGATTCTATGGATAACCATGTCATAGTCGTGATCCAGCCCCGTCTAGCCTAGATGATGGCGTGTTAAGGGTATTTTATCATTGACTGACTTGTGGTTTGAAATATGAATCTTGGAATACTACCGTAAATATAATCATGTGACTCGTTTGTGTTTATATATTTGAGCATACATGGGCCCAGGTATGCTCAAATATATAAACCCAAACGAGTCACATGATTCTATTTACGGTAGTATTCCAAGATTCATATTTCAAACCACAAGTCAGTCAATGATAAAATACCCTTAACACGCCATCATCTCGGCTAAACAGGGTTGGATCACGACTATGACATGGTTATCCATAGAATCTGTATGGACTTATTACCGACCTGGACTTTGTTTAGTCTCAAATATATTTAGACATAACAAGAACTTATAAAATATGAAGATCCATAGAAATCAGTTATATGTATGTTTAATGTTATTCAACATATAAGAATTTAGCCTATCATTTAGACTAAATATTAACAGAAAAAATAAAAAAGAAAGAAACTTACAATAAGATTGTGACCAAAGGTCAACCTTTTATTCAAAATATTATAACTATTATACAATAGTCGAACGATTAAGGAGAGGTGTTGGTGATATGGGAGAGTTTTTACAAGTGGGTGTGGAAGTGTGTGTTTTTCCTCTTCTACCTCGATCCTATTTATAGGAGGGAGAGGAACCCTATTACAATGCAATAATTTCCTATCGACATATAAAATGACAAAACCATATTAATGGACCTTATATTTTGGTCGACATAATAATTTAAAAAGAAAGATGCCTTCTTTATATCTCTTTCACATCTTTTCTTTGCCTGTGGATGATTCTCCTTTAGAAATACGTCTTGACATTGTATTCTTTATTTCTTCAAAAATGTCTTCTAAAGGTATGCCTTCAGTTTCTTCCATTTGAGATTCTCTTGCTAAGCAATTGTATTGATTGCTATCTTCTGATAATGTCTTCATTGAGGATTCTGATTCAAAATTCTTTATTAAATCTTCCTTGATTTCTTTGAGATATGCCTCCAAAATTTCTTCTTTAGAAAGGCCTTCCTTGCCTTGAGTTTTTAATTTGTCTATAATTTGCTGATAAGGCGTAGGATTGTCCTTATTTTTGAACTCATTTTGAGCTTTATATTTAACAATTGTTTGTTTAATCAAATCAATTGTCTCTTTGGTGCTTATTTCTCCATTTTATGAGTTTTTTGAAATCATTTTCTTCCAGAATTTTGTAAAAAATGTTCGTTGAAGATGAGGAATTTGATCAGGAGCGTAATTTACTTCTGAAGCCCATTTCCATATCCATGGGACTGAAAATTCAGTGAAAAAATGTAAAGAGGGTAAAATCTCTTTGGCACCATTGGTCTTTGTCATAGAATCTATTAATTTTGGGGAAATATTAACCCACTCAACATATAAACCTTTAAAAGGTTCTGGTAAAATTTGTATTGATGGACCATATGATTGCCACCAATATATGAACCAATTTGGTAAAGATTTATTATAAATTTTTGGACATATCTTGAAGAACCAAGAATGCTTTTTCTTAGGTTTAATATATAAAAAAGTTTTATGAAAACTTTCAACATAATCCTAATAATTATATTTTACAGAGATTTTTTGAATAGGATGTATAAATTCCTTTTCTTTTAAGGTACTCAAACCCCATTCTTCTGCAGATATTATCTGCTTTATTATAACTTTACTGAAGTTATAGATCGAGCTATTCTGATCTGTTAAATGTCTGACCTCAATTGATCCTGTAGAAATGAGTATATTCTCATAATAGGATCTTGACTTATAAGCATAGGCTGCACATGGTGTATTGTCAAGATATCTTGACATCAAAATCCATGGATCATCTCCAGACTCAAAGTATCTCATTATATCTTGATATTCAAGAAATATTATCCTCTCCTTATATGGAGATTGACAAAATTCTTGGGGATCTTCATTATCTTCTTCTGTAAGAGCATTGGCATAAGAAGGAATATTTCCTTTCTTGTTTTTTATAAATTCCAAAAATTCTCCATATAATGGATCATTTGGACTTGGCATTGATGATGATGCTGATTCAGCAATGTTGCTGGCTATTAGCCTGTTGTTTCCATGTTGGACCAATATATTATTGGGCCATGTAACGCCACCTCTATGAGGGTAGCCTCCTCTTTCTCTTCCTCGAGGAATCATTTCTGCAAATATTCACGGGTTAGAAAATCAGAAAGAATATTATCTTTGCCTTTCTTATATTCAATTATGAAATCAAATGGCGCTAATTGAGCTTGCCATCTAGCAAACATTTGCTTAGAAACATCATGTTTAAAATCTATATTAAACATAAATTTAGCTGCTTGACAATCTGTCTTAATTATAAAATGTTGATTATATAAATCATCCTGAAATTTTAAAACACATTTAATGATTGAAAGAATTTCTTTTGCCACAGTAGCATAATTCTTCTGGGCATTATTCCATTTCCCAGAATAAAATCTAACCAAATTTTCTTGTTTAGATTATGGATGAATTTGTTTTAAAATTCCCCCATACCCTATATCTGAGGCATCCATTTCTATAATTTTCTTCCAATTTGGGTTAGCTAGAGATAAACATGGAAGACTAGAGACTTTAGTCTTAATTGTTTGAACTGCTTGAGTATGATTATCAGTCCAAGGTGAAGGAATCTTTTTTAATCTATCATATAAAATAGCTGTATCTTTAGCTAAATCCTTATAAAAAGATAAAATATAATTTAAACTTCCCAAAAACCTTTGTAATTGAGTTTTATCTAATATTACATCTGGAAATTTAGATGCAAATTCTATACTTTTATTAATAGGAATAATTTGACCTTTTTCTATATTATGGCCTAAAAATATGACTTTTGTTTGAAAAATCATCATTTTTGGTTTTGAAATTACTAAACCATTATTAAATATATTTTTTTCAAATATATCTAAATGTTTAAAATGTGTTTCTATAGTTTTTGAAAACACTAAAATATCATCGATATAAACAATAATAAAATCACTATAAGGATTAAAAATGTCATTCATAATATTTTGGAATTCTGAAGGTGCATTTTTAAGACCAAAAGGCATAACATTCCATTCATATTGTCCAAATGGGACATTAAAAGCAGTTTTATATCTATCTTGTTCATTTATTTGAATTTGCCAATATCCTGACTTTAAATCAAATTTTGAAAATATTATTGCATTATGTAATCTATCTAATAAATCTTTTTTATTAGGAATAGGATATCTAATCCATTTTAAAACTTTGTTTAGAGGTTTATAATTAATAACTAATCTAGGAACTCCTCTTTCTTGTTCTGCATGTTTATTAACATAAAAAGCAGTACAAGACCATTGAGATTTTGAAGGTTTTATCAATCCTTTCTGTAATAAAGAGGCTATTTCCTTTTTACACAAATCCAAATATTTAGAATTCATTTGACAAGGTCTTGCCTTGGTAGGAATTTTATTTTCACAGAATCCTTCCGCATAAGGAAGATTGACAATATGTTTTTTTCTATTCCAAAAAGCATTTGGGTGATCATTACAAATTTTTAATGAAAATTTATTTAATAACATTTGTATTTTTTTCCTTTAATTTAGGATTTTCTAATTTTTCTTCAATATTAAAAATATTTATTTCTTCTTTAAGAAAATAAATCTGTTTATTTTTTGCCCTTATCTGGTCTTGAATTTCTGAAAGCATTTTTGTAACCGGTTAAGTTATGAAATCAAATGTTATTTCTTTATTACTAAAGGTTCCAGTAATTCCTTTTTTATCAACTTTTATTAGCGGAAATATTTTATTTATAAAAGGTGTTCCTAAAATCATCTGATTAGACATATTTTTTATTAAAACAAAACTTTTTTATCAACTTTTATTATTTTTTTTCTTAACATATATATATATATATATATATATATATATATATATATATATATATATATATATATGTGTGTGTGTGTGTGTGTGTGTGTGTGTGTGTGTGTGTGTGTGTGTGTGTATATATAGAGTAGGGATCCAGCGAGAAGTAAATTAAAATAAGAAGTGGTGAGAAGTGACCAAAACCACGCATTTGAGATGCAACGACTTGTATTAGATGCATTTCTATTCATATAGATGCAACATCTTGAGTTTCGAAAGTTAATTTGATGTATAGATGGTGCAAATTGATTTTCATGATTTCGGCACGTAGAGGAACAAAAAACAAGAGAAATCATGAAATGCATCTAAATACGTATATGCATCTGATTAAAAGTTAGAAAACACATTATGATGCGTTATAATGCATCTAAGACTATAAGGATGCATTTAATTTAGGTCGGTGCATCTCGGATTTGTGGTTATAGTTCTTCTTATTTTAAGTAATCTTCTTATTTGATCCAATAATGTAAGGCCTGTTGGCCACTTGTCTGTACCAATAATGTAAATATAGGTAAGCAATGACGTAGGATGTAGCAACTACACCTACTACCCTCTTGTATAAATAGAGGCCTTGCCTCATGGAATATAGTGTGAAAAAATTTAGAGTGAAATTTAAGAGTTAAACTTTTGAGTTTAACCTGAGATTTGAAAATCTCACTTATCTGTTGAAACATCGTCTTCTGAATAGCAGATAATACTATCCATCCCCATTTTCATTATTCTCATAACAGATTCCGGTTCATAAAGAATCAAAGTTGCTTTCAATCACCAATAAACAAATCACCATTAAGATCATGCCGACACCTATCATGACAAACCTCCGAAAGTCTCAAAATAGAATCCGTGATCATTTTTGATTGTTTAATCAATCAGCTAACCATATCATTCAACCATTAAATATTATAATCATACCATTTGATTATAAAAAGAAGTATCAAAGATGAACAATTTTCATCAATTGTTTTTGCATCATTCTAATTATCATGCAGGTACTATTATCATTCCGCGCATCGTATCATTTCTGGTATCAGAGCGAGAAGAAAGGTCTAGGAGCAAGATAAATAAGCAAGACAAGAGTTTGGAGCAAGATAAAAGAATCACAAAAGAAAGATCGATGTCAATGATTAAGAAGATAAACATAATCATCAGCAATCACCAAGAAGAATTAAATTGCTAGGAAGCAGGTATCGTTTAATAACTTTAACAATTTCAAAGTAATATTTTTATTAAAATATGTCAAAGTCATCAACAATAAGTAAAGAAGACATTTATATTGTTCATGAAAATGAAAATGAATCAGGATTTATGCTAGATGCTATTATTGATAGAACAGTTATTAGAAGATCAACTTTTACACTATCAGTAAAACATAATTTTGATTATCAAAAGTCACTAAGAGAAATATTTTCACGAAAAAATATAATATATTTTGGAAAAATAATTGGAGAAGAACCAGTTCCTATTGAACAGACACAAGGTAATATTATTATACCTATAATTAATAAACAGATAAATGATCGAATAAAACAAATGAAGGGAAAAGATAGAAGTAAAATAGCGTATATTCATATATCAAATATACAAATAATATTAAAAAGTTCATTTATGGATTGTAATACACCTATTGAATTAGAATTAAGAGATGATAGAATAATTAATAAAGAAGAAAGCATTATTGCTAGAGGAAAAGGAAACTTATCTGAAGGAAAAATAAAATTTGATGTAAATATACAAATGGGATTAAGCTTAAAAGATAAAGATATAAATAAAAGTATTACTATTAGATATGAATTATTAAGAAGCGCGTTTATGTACAAAGGAAATCACCCTTTTACAGTAACATACCAAATAAATTATGCACTCACTAACTCACATCATAGTATCACTTTTAAAACAAATGAAAGAATTCATATTGATAAACTTTTTGAACCACTACTTAATCTTGAAACACCAAATATGTTTACAAAAAACAAATATATCGAAAGAAGTAGGAAATCAACATCTGATATATCATCAGTATGGTTACCACAAATTGAGAAATCAAATGGAGAATCTTCCAGTAATCAAGAAGATATAAAAGAAATGAAAGAAATGCTAAGATCATTAAGTTTAAGAATATGAGAGCCACAAAAATACAATTAAAAAATAATTATAATTAATATCATAAGAATTTTCTAAAGTATTTATACTTACAAAGAAGGACTACATTACGAGAAATAAAAAATGTTAAAAGAGAAATAAAAAGAAATAAAAAAGTAAAATATATTGGATTTCAAAATATTGATATAGATTGATATTTTAAAACACTAAAAAATAGTTTAAAAGAAAATATGGAGGTAATACAAGAAGTCAGATCTAAATTAGTCATTTGCTAAAAAAAATGGGTAAAAAATTAAGTCAAAAGTTACGAATTATTAATACTGACATGTGTGTTTTCCAACTAAAATATATTAATCTAGATCATTATAATAAAGAAGAATTAGAAGAATTATATATAGCTATAACAGATAAAATAGAAAATAGCGATAAAAAATAATCTAATAATAAAGCTAGAATAGATTTTCAGAATAAAATAAGGCAACAAATATATATACAAAAAGTAATTTTGAACCAAAATTAGAATTTAAGATCGATGATTCATATTTAGTTTTTAAAAATACTATCGGAATACAATGAGAAAAGAAAAAAACTAGCTACAAACAAACTCACATGGGAGAATATATGAGAATATGAAGAAGTTAATTCACTACAAGTTGTTTTTATACCACCCTTTCCAAAAGAAATTAAAAATCCAGTAGCTTTCATGATATCAAGAATGAGAATTGCTGAATATCTAGATGAATATAATTTAAATTCAACTAATGAAGAAGAATTGAAAAAACAATTTTTGGATTATAATGAAAGAATGAGAAAATATTATGACGATGAATCAGAAGAATTAGATGACTGCGAAGATGATAATATTTTGATTATTTTGGAGAACCATATTACGATACAGATTAACATATCATTAAAAATGTTTTTATAAAAAGAAACAACAATGAATAAAGGAAAAAAGACAAAAGATAATCCAAATGCAACATTCATTGAAGTAACAATCGAAAATAAAAACGAAATTAAAAGAGGAAAAAAGACGAATGGTCATTAACTATAAAAAAAATGAATGAAGCAACCATAGGAGATTCCTATAAATTACCAAGAAATGATTATATTCTAGAAAAAATTAAAAGGAAATACACGTTTTAGTACATTTGACGGTAAATCAAGATATTGGCAATTAAGACTTGATGAATCAACAAAACAACTAACGGCATTTTCATGCCCTCCACAAAAACATTATGAGTGGAATGTACTACCTTTTGGATTAAAACAAGCACCATCAATTTATCAACGTTTTATGGATAATAATCTACAAGGTTTAGAAAATGTTTGTTTAGCATATATTGATGATATTATTGTTTTTACAAAAGGAGATGAACAAGAACACATAAAAGCAGTATCAACAGATTTAAAAAGAATTAAAGAAAAATGTTTAATTTTATCACAAAAGAAGTCTAAACTTCTTCAAAATGAAGTGGAATATTTAGGATTAAAAATAGCAAAAAATGGAGTTATTTCTTTAACAAACAATACACAAGAAAAATTGAAACTTTTTCCAGATAAATTAGAAGATCGAAAACAAATTCAAAGATTTTTAGGATGTTTGAATTATATAGCGGAACAAGGATTTTGAAAAATCTAGCAAAAGAAAGAAAAATTTTACAAAAGAATATTTCTGAAAAAATTCTTTGGGAATGGACACCATCTGACACCCAACTTGTACAACGTATTAAAACAACTGTACAATGTTTACCGAAGTTATGTAACCCAGAAACAAAAGATTTTTTTATTATTGAAACAGATGCATCCGACAGCACTTGGGCAGAATGTATGAAGGCAATCCAGAATGGAAAAGAATTACTAGGATTAGATATTGACGAAATTCCAATCCCTCAATCTAATCTATCAGCACTATGTATTGATGGAAGTCAAATTCCTCAATCAAAAGTATCATTATCAGCATTATGTATTGATGGAAAACAATTTCCTCAATCTGACTCAGTACTATTAAATTTAGTATTACAAACATCAGAAATAGCTTTTTTAAGCAATGAGTAGACATCTGTTTTAAAAACAGAAAAATATGAATCTAAATTATGTAAATATATCTCTGGAACATTCTCAGAGACCGAGCAGAAGTATAGCACTCATGAAAAGGAAACATTAGCATGCTTAAAGACACTCAAGAAATGGAAGATCGATCTATTGCAAACAAGATTCGAGTTACGAACGGATTCAAAATATGTAACAGGTTTTTGGAGATACAAATTGCAGGAAGATTATTATAGAGGTCGACTAATCCGTTGGCAACTGCAACTACACCAATTTCATCCTTACATTAAATACCTCAAAAGTAATAAAAACACCTTTGCATACACCCTCAACAGAAAATGGAAGGAATATTGAAGCAAGTTCAACATCAACTTCAGCAAAAAAAAAATAGAGCAACGCATTGTTGTAGAGAAACAATTAGCTACTATCATAAAGGAGGAAGAAGAACTATCCAGTACAATACGATATTTAACCCAAAACACAAATTCAGAATCAATTTTTGAATCAACCAGAACACCAACACCAACAAAACCAACAATATCCACTCCATTTAAAAGAACCATACCACCAAGTTCCACCCAAAAAACCCAAGCATCATGTTCATCCTCACCATCAAAAGATGAATTTACAAGAATGGAAGAAGAAGTTCAAGAAATTGTTCAGAATTCAAGCATTGGAAAGAAAAAATGGTACGTCATATTCGATGGACTAGACAGAGGCATATATTCTGATTGGGCGCTCGCCAGCCCTCACATAATTGGAAAAAGCGTTAGTCACAAAAGCTACACATCAAAAGAAGTAGCACAACAGACACTCAGGGAATCATACAAGACAGTCACAATAGAAGAATTCAAGAGATCTAAAAGATTCATGTTTCTGAATCAGGAACAAACATCCAGAACAAAATCAATAGATTTGTTAAGAAGTATTCCAACCACGAAGGAAAAAGAAGCCATGAAGAAGCCATCGGTTGAAAAATTCTAGCGACTATGGGATAGTATTATACACTATAATGAAGTACAAGCTACCAAGTCTTTTTATCCAAAAGATTGAAGAATAGGACCAAAGGCAGTATTCATACCGAGAGCAGAACCAATGGATATTCATGAATATTTTGTTCATGGACTATTGGATATAGTATACACAGACGGAGAAAGTACTAGAGAATTCCAAGAATTCCCAACACGAATCCAGAACGTCATCAGAACATACAATGATTATTTCGCAAAGAAACGACCATTGTATTTCAACATTCATTCAAGTTACCCAATTTTCAGCAAAGATCACCAGCTGTTAGTAACATCCATCGCGATAGTAGAATTAGGAGTCAGCAGCGGCAAGTATCCATCAAAGGACGAGATACCAACGACAACCAACGACAACTCCATCCATTAGACATTTCGTAGAAGCACTGGCCGGAGTCTTTTCCACATCATCAAGATTAGGAACAGGACGAAGACAGAGATCAGAAGTTAAAATTAATTATTTTCAAGATAACATTTTGATTTATTCAAATTTCTCAGGAAAGATTAGTGAAGAAGATCAGAAAATTCTAGTAGAGTTCGAGAAACCATTCGAAAACTTTTCTGGACCACTTTCAGCATTACCAGAAGACTTCAAAATCGCATTATGTCAGCAATTATCAAGTTCAGGAAGACACATTTGTGAATTCTGTACTGACATCCAGAAGCAAGAATGAAGAAAAAAATTCAAGGATCATCGACGACGAAAAGATACAAAAGAAAGAAGACAAAAAACAAAGAATTATTGAAGACGCGTAATATGATAATGCGCCAACAGTTCAGCCACTACTTTTCCAGCTTTTTCTTTTTGAGTGGTGTGATGTAGTTTGGTTAATAATGTAAGGCATGTCGGCCACTTGTCTGTACCAATAATGTAAATATAGGTAAGCTATGACGTAAGATGTAGCAACTATACCTACTACCCTCTTGTATAAATAGAGGCCTTGCCTCACGGAATAAAGTGTGAAAAAATTTAGTGTGAAATTTAAGAGTTAAACTTTTGAGTTTAATCTGAGATTTGAAAATCTCTCTTATCTGTTGAAGCATCGTCTTCTGAATAGCAGATAATACTATCCATCACCATTTTCATTATCATCATCACAAATTCCAGTTCATAAAGAATCAAAGTTGCTTTCAATCACCAATAAACAAATCACCATTAAGATCATGCCGACACCTATCATGACAAACCTCCAAAGTCTCAAAATGGAATCCTTGATCATTTTTTATTGTTTAATCAATCATCTAACCATATCATTCAACCATTAAATATTATAATCATACCACTTGATTATAAAAAGAAGTATCAAAGATGAACAATTTTCATCAATTGTTTTTGCATCATTCTCATTATCATGCACTGAATAATAATAGTACCTGCATGATAATTAGAATGATGCAAAAACAATTGATGAAAATTGTTCATCTTTGATACTTCTTTTTATAATCAAGTGGTATGATTATAATATTTAATGGTTGAATGATATGGTTAGATGATTGATTAAACAATCAAAAATGATCACAGATTCCATTTTGAGACTTTGGAGGTTTGTCATGATAGGTGTCGGCATGATCTTAATGGTGATTTGTTTATTGGTGATTGAAAGCAACTTTGATTCTTTATGAACCGGAATTTGTGATGATGATAATGAAAATGGTGATGGATAGTATTATCTGCTATTCAGAAGACGATGCTTCAACAGATAAGAGAGATTTTCAAATCTCAGATTAAACTCAAAAGTTTAACTCTTAAATTTCATGCTAAATTTTTGAACACTATATTCCATGAGGCAAGGCCTCTATTTATACAAGAGGGTAGTAGGTGTAGTTGCTACATCCTACGTCATTGCTTACCTATATTTACATTATTGGTACAGAAAAGTGGCCGACAGGCCTTACATTATTAACTAAACTACATCATACCACTCAAAAAGAAAAAGTTGGAAAAGTAGTGGCTGAACTGTTGGCGCATTATCATATTACGCGTCTTCAATAATTCTCTATTTTTTGACTTCTTTCTTTTGTATCCTTTCGTCGTCGATGATCCTAGAATTTTTGTCTTCATTCTTGCATCTGCGTGTCAGTACATAATTCACAAATGTGTCTTCCTGAACTTGATAATTGCTGACATAATGTGATTTTGAAGTCTTCTGGTAATGCTGAAAGTGGTCCAGAAAAGTTTTCGAATGGTTTCTCGAACTCTGCTAGAATTTTCTGATCTTCTTCATTAATCTTCTTCACTAATCTTTCCTGAGAAATTTGAATAAATCAAAATGTTATCTTGAAAATAATTAATTTTAACTTCTGATCTCTGTCTTCGTCCTGTTCCTAATCTTGATGATGTGGAAAAGACTCCGGCCAGTGCTTCTACGAAATGTCTGATGGATGGAGTTGTCGGTGGTATCTCGTCCTTTGATGGATACTTGCCGCTGCTGACTCCTAATTCTGCTATCGCGATGGATGGTACTAATAGCTGGTGATCTTTGCTGAAAATTGGGTAACTTGAATGAATACTGAAATACAATGGTCATTTCTTTGCGAAATAATCATTGTATGTTCTGATGACGTTCTGGATTCGTGTTGGGAATTCTTGGAATTCTATAGAACTTTCTCCGTCTGTGTATATTGTATCCAATAGTCCATGAACAAAATATTCATGAATATCCACTGGTTCTGCTCCCAGTATGAATACTGCCTTTGGTCCTATTCTTCGATCTTTTGGATAAAAAGACTTGGTAGCTTGTACTTCATTATAGTGTATAATACTATCCCATAGTCGCTGGAATTTTTCAACGAATGGCTTCTTCATGGCTTCTTTTTCCTTTGTGGTTGGAATACTTCTTAACAAATCTATTGACTTTGTTCTGGATGTTTGTTCCTGATTCAGAAACATGAATCTTTTAGATCTCTTGACTTCTTCTGTTGTGACTGTCTTGTATGATTCCCTGAGTGCCTGCTGTGCTACTTCCTTTGATGTGTAACTTTTGTGACTAACGCTCTTTCCGATTATGTAAGGGCTGGCTAGCGCCCAATCATAATATATGCCTCTGTCTGGTCCATCGAAGATGACGTACCATTTTTTCTTTCCAATGCTTGAATTCTGAACAATTTCTTGAACTTCTTCTTCCATTCTTGTAAATTCATCTTTTGATGGTGAGGATGAACATGATGCTTGGGTTTTTTTGGGTGGAACTTGGTGGTATGGTTCTTTTAGATGGAGTGGATATTGTTGGTTTTGTTGGTGTTGGTGTTCTGGTTGATTCAGAAATTGATTCTGAATTTGTGTTTCGGGTTAAATATCGTATTGTACTGGATAGTTCTTCTTCCTCCTTTCTGATAGTAGCTAATTGTTTCTCTACAGCAATGCGTTGCTCTATTTTTTTGCTGAAGTTGATGTTGAACTTGCTTCAATATTCCTTCCATTCTCTGGTGAGGGTGTCTGCAAAGGTGCTGTTGTTACTTTTGATGTATTTAATGTATGGATGAAATTGGTGTAGTTGCAGTTGCCAACGAATTAGTCGACCTCTACAATAATCTTCCTGCAATTTGTATCTCCAAAAACCTGTTACATATTTTGAATCCGTTCGTAACTCGAATCTTGTTTGCAATAGATCGATCTTCCATTTTTTGAGTGTCTTTAAGCATGCTAATGTTTCCTTTTCATGAGTGCTATACTTCTGCTCGGTCTCTGAGAATGTTCCAGAGATATATTTACATAATTTAGATTCATATTTTTCTGTTTTTAAAACAGATGTCTGCTCATTGCTTAAAAAAGCTATTTCTAATGTTTGTAATACTGAATTTAATAGTACCGAGTCAGATTGAGGAAATTGTTTTCCATCAATACATAATGCTGATAATGATATTTTTGATTGAGGAATTTGACTTCCATGAATACATAGTGCTGATAGATTAGATTGAGGGATTGGAATTCCATCAATATCTAACCCTAGTAATTCTTTTCCCTTCTGGATTGCCTTCATACATCCTGCCCAAGTGCTGTCGGATGCATTTGTTTCAATAATCAAAAAATCTTTTGTTTCCGGGTTATATAACTCCGGTAAACATTGTACAGTTGTTTTAATATGTTGTACAAGTTGGGTGTCAGATGGTGTCCATTCCCAACGAATTTTTTCAGATATCTTCTTTTGTAAAAAATTTCTTTCTTTTGCTATATTTTTCAAAAATCCTTGTAAAATATTATTCATTAATATACTTGTTCTAATTAAAAGATGTGTCACTAGAATAATCACTAGTATCTGTATATGCATATATTTCAATATCTGAGTCTATATCTGAATCCTCAAGGGGCTCATATCCTAAATTATATGCTATTTTTAATACTTCTGTTCCTTTTTTTCTCCTTTTTTAGGACATTTATTCGTATAATGACCTTCTTCATGACATAGCCAACATCTACAATCTTTCTTATTAGATGGAAAATATTTGGAATTATCTTGCTTTTTGTATTTTTGACGATGTTGCTTTCTGTTTCTAAAATAATTTTGTCTTGAATTCCTTTTATAAAAACTTTTATACTTTGGATTGTATGTTTTTTTTTCCATATTTTCTTTTGTCTTTTATATGTTTTTTGAGAACATCCATAGTTGCCTATTTTATCAGATTGTCTTTCGCAACAAAGTTCAATTTGTGCCTCTTTTTTAGATATTTCTTGTAAACATTGTTTTCTAACCCATGCTTTTACTGTGGTAATTCGGGCTCCTAATGTTTCTTGTATTATTCTATTGTTGTCTTGTAATATTGTTGCATACGAATTTTTTAATTCTGTTGCTATGGATTCGGGAAGTTTATTAAAAAACATTTCTAAAGCTATTTTTTGCCTTGTAATATCTAACTTATAATATTGATCTGAAAATTCACATATGAAAGAATCTAGATAACACATGTTACATATCTTAAGATTAACTATTCTCCAATATGCATGTTCCCTAAAGGCTTCAGTTGATACTTCTTTTCCTGGAATTCTTCCTATAAATTTCTTGTACTATACATGCTATAATGTTTTTAAAGGTTACCTTGGCATCAGTTGTTGCTATTCTTGATAATTCCAATTCATCTATAGATTCTAAAAATCTATAAACATTTCTTGATGTTTTATGCATTATAAAATTAAGTAAATCTCTTGGTTGTAATGCTCGTAATTCTTCGATTAATTGTATTTGAGTGCTTAATCTATTACTCCAATCTTGAATTTTATTGTCTATTTCTGTTTCACAATCGATATTTAGAACGTCATCATTCATTCTAGTTATTGGTATTTTTGGTATATATTGGTTAGGTATTTGTTCCCATTTTCCTTTCTTGTTTCTAATCATTCCTTGTTGGTATAAATACCTTTCTATGGGTGTTGGGGGTTTATAATCAAATTGTCTTTGAAAATCTTCATCTATATAAGATTTTTTCCGTTTTTGTGCAAAATTATAGTTTGTATAAGAACTTTCTCCTGGGTATTTATATGGGTTTTCGTATGGATTTTCATCTAAACTATAATCTTGTACTATATCTATATCTTCCTCTTCATTTGTTTCAGATGGTATATCTAATGATGCCATTAATTTAGTAAGAGTTTCAATTGATTCTTCATGATTTTCCATTATATTATTCGTATTGGTGGATCGATTTTAAGGGTTGACTTTTTTAATAATGTTTCTTTTATTTTGGTAATAGTGATATCCTTATCTTGTTCTTTGGTATCAATTATACTTGTCAATTGTTCAATTATATTTACTTGACTCTGTTCTAAACTTTCAAACTCTTCAGTCTTTTTATCTAATAATACTTGTATGTCTTTTAACTTTTCTTGTGTTGTTTTGGATATTTTTGGTAATTGTCTAAGTATTAAAAAACTTAATATTTCAATTATATTATTAAGTGTTGAAATTAATGTATCTATTTTTTCTCCAATAGTTTGATTCTTTTCATCTTTATTTATTATATTTATATTATATGATGTTCCCTTTGGTAAGTTCTGAAGTATTTTAAATAATGTTTGATTATATGGTATAAATGGTTCGAAAGATGTAATATTTTTATCATCTTTGATATCTATTTTTTGATCTGAGGAACTTTCTAAAATATGATTCATTTTCTCTTAACAAATTATTAGTTCTGACTTTACTTCTTCTATTACTTCTGTGTTTCCCTCTAATGTGTTCATCATTAATGTCAAATATATGTGTATATCAATTGTTAAAAAACCATTAGAATGTGTTTTTGCGCCTTTTTCTATTCTTTTTCTAATGTTTTTTATTTCTTTTAATATATTTTCCCTTGATTTTGAAAACATTTTTAAATATCAAGTTATAAATAATCTGATATGCCAAACACTTTAAAAGTTGATTATTGCGTTATCATACAACATAATCAAATCCAAACACTAGGTTTCAAAATCATGTTTTATAACAACTGATTATCTTTCATTTATTTTATATCTTCTAGATTACTGGAAGATTCTCCAATTGGTTTTTCAATTTGTGGTATCCATACTGATGATATATCAGATGTTGATTTCCTACTTCTTTCAATATATTTATTTTTTGAAAACATGTTTGGTGTTTCAAGATTAAGTAGTGGTTCAAAAAGTTTATCAATATGAATTTTATCATTTGTTTTAAAAGTGATACTATGATGTGAGTTAGTAAGTGCATAATTTATTTGGTATGTTACTGTAAAAGGGTGATTTCCTTTGTACATAAACGCTCTTCTTAATAATTCATATCTAATAGTAATACTTTTATTTATAATCTTTGTCTTTTAAGCTTAATCCCATTTGTATATTTACATCAAATTTTATTTTTCCTTCAGATAAGTTTCTTTTTCCTCTAGCAATAATGTTTTCTTCTTTATTAATTATTCTGTCATCTCTTAATTCTAATTCAATAGGTGTATTACAATCCATAAATGTACTTTTTAATATTATTTGTATGGTTGATATATGAATATACGCTATTTTACTTCTATCTTTTTCATTCATTTGTTTTATTCGATCATTTATCTGCTGTTTATTAATTATAGGTATAATAATATTACATTGTGTCTGTTCAAAAGGAACTGGTTCTTCTCCAATTATTTTTCCAAAATATATTATATTTTTTCGTGAAAATATTTCTCTTAGTGACCTTTGATGATCAAAATTATGTTTTTCTGATAGTGTAAAATTTGATCTTCTAATAGATGTTCTGTCAATAATAGCATCTAGCATAAATCCTGATTCATTTTCATTTTCATGAACAATAGAAATTTCTTCTTTACTTATTGTTGATGACTTTGACATATTTTAATAAAAATATTACTTTGAAATTGTTAAAGTTATTAAATGATACCTGCTTCCTTGCAATTTAATTCTTCTTGGTGATTGCTGATGATTCTGTTTATCTTCTTAATCATTGACATCGATCTTTCTTTTGTGATTCTTTTATCTTGCTCCAAACTCTTGTCTTGCTTATTTATCTTGCTCATAGACCTTTCTTCTCGCTCTGATACCAGAAATGAAACGATGTGCGGAATGATAATAGTACCTGCATGATAATTAGAATGATGCCAAAACAATTGATGAAAATTGTTCATCTTTGATACTTCTTTTTATAATCAAATGGTATGATTATAATAATTAATGGTTGAATGATATGGTTAGATGATTGATTACACAATAAAAAATGATCACGAATTCCATTTTGAGACTTTGGAGGTTTGTCATGATAGGTGTCGGCATGATCTTAATGGTGATTTGTTTATTGGTGATTGAAAGCAACTTTGATTCTTTATGAACCGGAATTTGTGATGATGATAATGAAAATGGTGATGAATAGTATTATCTGCTATTCATAAGACGATGTGTTGGGATATGAAAGTGCTGAAGATATGAAAGTACTGTAAGCTGCAAAGTACTGGAAACAGTCAAAGAGTCAAAGTACTGCTAAAGATAAAGTCAAAGTACTGCACTACGAAGTCAAAGTACTGCAAGAACAAAAGAACTGTTACATTCGTTTATGGAAAGAATTGTATTCTATGTTTAGATTACTTGTCGTACAAGGTTACAAATTGTAAACCGACTAGGATATCCTTGAGCCTATAAAAGGACTCCTAGATTGGCATTAGAGGTACGATTCCAAAAAGAGTTTTAGAGTTTACGAATTAGTGTTTTAGAGAAAAGTTCGATTATCTTAGAGTTGTATTAGAGTATCTGCATAATAAGTAGATTTAGAGTTTATAATAAAAGTTATTCTTCTTAGCTTTGTTAAGTAAATTCCGCGTACTTGATAAAGATTGCTCAGTGTTTCTTTGTTAATAACTGAGGATTTATCCGAGGTTATTAAACCTTAACAAGCTAGTGAAAGTTAGTTTGATTAAAGTATATCGATCCAACAAGTGGTATCAGAGCTTGTGTGGAAACTCTGACTAGGAAGAAACCCTACTTCAACTATATTCAAGATGTCGACTGAAGCTGTTCCACCACCCTCAATCACCTCACTCAGAATTCCAATAATCAAGAAGGGAGAATATGATCTCTGGTGCATGAAGATGAGGCAGTATATTGCCATTACAGACCATGCTCTATGGAATGTAATTGTGAATGGGAATGAAGTAGTTCAAGATCCCATTAATGTTCCTGGACAACCTATAGCACCAAAGGCAGTCTTACCAGCAGCAACCCTAAGGAATCAAGAGAAGGCTCTAAACATTCTCTTATCTGCCATTCCAGATGGTCATCTTCTCAAATTTCATGATGCTAAAGATGCTAAGCAGCTCTGGGCTGCTCTCAAGACCATATTTGGAGGGAATGAAGCCCCTAAGAAGATGCACAGAAATTTGCTGAAGCAACAATTTGAAACTTTCACAGTTGGTGAAAGAGAGAATCTTGATGCTGCATATGATAGGTTTCAAAATCTCCTCAACATGTTGGAGTTATACAAGGCAGAAGTGTCAGTTGAGGATGCTAACTTGAAGTTTCTAAGGAGCTTGCCATCTACATGGCATGTGATTGCTACTATGATCAGAGGA
Organism: Chrysanthemum seticuspe; assembly: GCA_019973895.1. Classification (NCBI taxonomy): domain Eukaryota; kingdom Viridiplantae; phylum Streptophyta; class Magnoliopsida; order Asterales; family Asteraceae; genus Chrysanthemum; species Chrysanthemum seticuspe. Next base: position 81,139,093 of record BPTQ01000001.1, read on the forward strand.
CAACAAGGATTGGATGTTATGGACTTTGATGATCTCTATCATCAACTGAAGGTGTATGAACATGAGATGAGTGGTCAACCCAATTCCAAATCTCACAGTATTGCTTTTCTATCATCTGAAAAGAAGAGCAGTACTTCCAAAAGTACTGCTTCTCCTCAAAGTACTGTTTCTCAAAGTACTGCTGTTTACAATCCCCCTTCATATGCTCAGCAGGCCCCACCATCTACCACTTTGCAATCAGATGAAGTTGTGTGCTCCTTCTTTTCACAACAAGCCAGTTTACCTGTCACTTATGAAGAGGATCTAGCACAGATTGAAGAAGATGCACTTGAAGAAATTGATATCAGGTGGCAAGTTGCTATGATCACTGCAAGGATCAAAAAGTACATGAAGAAGACAGGCAAAAGTATTGATTTCAAACCAAAACAAGGAATAACTTTTGACAAATCTCAAATTGAATGCTTCAATTGTCAAAAGATTGGTCACTTTGCAAGGGAGTGTAGGTTTGCTAAGTATCAAGCAAACAGAACATCTGAAAAGCCAAAACTTGAGCTCAAAGAAATTCCAATAACTGAAACAAAGGCTTTGGTTGCTCAAGAGAAGTTATCAGAAGTTGACTGGAGTGAAGAATTTGATGATGAACCAGTAACTTACTGTATGGTAGCAGTGGAAGATGCAGTTGAAGACACAGTGGAAGCATTGGACTGGAGCACTGCTTTTGAAGAAGAACCTGAACATGCTGCTTTGGAATCTGATGATGGCTTTGGAGGATTTGATTGGAGCAAAGAAAGTTAAGATGATCCTGTTCTTATTGCTATGGTGGCTACTTCACCAACTCAGTCTCCTATCTCTGAGGTATGCTCAAACTATTATGAGTTTTATCTAAAATTACTTAACAGTTATGTGATTGAAAGAGATAATTGTGTTAGGGCTAGGTCTGAGGTAGCAGGTTATCAAATCACTTTAGAGTCTATGGAAGCCAAAATATTAACTCATGAAAATAATGAAATGGCTTGGGCTGAAAAATATGAACAACATGATTATCAATTAAAACTTAGTGAATGGAAACTAAACTGTAAAATTGCTGAAATTGAGAAATTGACTAAGGAAAGAGATGATTTGTTAGCTAAGTTTGCTGCTTGGGGAGAGTCTGGCTTGTCCCATGTTGCTTATGTTGAAAAACAGAGAAGGGCTTACATTAGAACAGGCTTAGGATTTGGAATGGACTTTAGTAACATAGATGAAAACCAACCTAGTGATCAGGATGATGGTGATTTTGAGGACATAACCACTAGTGATGATGAACTCATTAACTATGTTGATACATCTAGTAATGAGGGCTCAATAAGTGAACCACCACCTGAGTATAAGAAAGACAATGGTTATCATGATGTTCCTCATCCCACTGGCATTCATCAACCCTCTAGGCCTGATGTTTCTCGCTTTGGAGTAGATTGTCTAGAGTTTAGGAAGAAGCTTGTTGCTCAATCTAGGTCTAAAAAACCCAAAGAAGCTGTTGAAACTAATGTTCAAAATCAAGCAGTACCTTTAAAACAAAGTACTGCTCAACAAGGAGTACCTTCTTCAAAACCTTTTCAAAACAGTACTGCTAAACCTTTTGGGGATAACTTTGGTCAAAATAGGTTTTATCATTCACCAAGAAGGCAAAATAATTTTGGGCATAGACATAGAAGAAATCACTTTGGACATATGGGTCAAAAACTGTGTTTTGTGTGTTATAGTCCTAATCACTTAATCAAAGATTGTGATCGACACTCAGAATACCTTAGCAAATTTCCAAAGAACAGATCTGCCAACCACAAACCTACAGAGCACAAACCAGTTTGGAATAATTCAAATAGGATTAATCACAGAAACTACACACCAGATCACAGATACCCACATCAGAGAAGACCTTTTTCAAAACCTTCAGTATCTCACAGTACTTTCCAAAGTACTGCTAAAAAACAAGGTACTGATCACACTACTTGGAATGGGAATTCTAGGAGATCTCACTATCAACCTAGAAGGTATTACAATTCACATAGGGGATCTAGATCACAGGAACCACGTGTCAAACCAGAATGGGTTAAGAAGGAAGGTACTACTGAGGGACACACAGTACTTTCAACAAAAAGTGAATCTGATGTTTTTGTGATACAAGAAAATGCTAATAATCTGGTGAAAGAGATTTATGTTGAAAAACCAGAAAGTTTTGAAAATCCACATGTTAAAGATCAAAAGATAATTTTGGATCATCATTTGAAAGATAGTGGGAATTACATACTCAAAGAATTTGAGTTTGTAACTCTGAAGGGGAACACAAGTCAGTAATGGCTTGGGTTCCTAAAAGTCACTAACTCTTTTCTTTGTGTGCAGGGCAACCCAGAAGAGGAGCTTAAAGATCATCTTATTGTGGATAGTGGTTGCTCTGGAAGTATGACAGGAGACAAAGAGATTCTGTCTGATTTTAGAAATATTAGTGGAGGAAGAGTTGCGTTTGGGAATGATCCAAATGGAGGAAAGATTACTGGCAAAGGAACTATCAAAGCAGGGCTTATTGACTTTGAGAATGTTAGATATGTGAAGGAGCTTAAATTCAACTTACTCTCAGTCTCTCAAATTTGTGATAAAAAGCATCATGTGTTATTCACTGACACAGAATGTCTCATCCTTTCCTCTGACTTTAAACCTGTTGATGATGACATGGTAGTACTTAGAGTACCAAGGACAAATGATGTGTATAGTTTAGACATGAAGAGTCTACATTCTTATGGAAGAGCCACATGTTTGGTGGCTAAAGCAACATCTGAAGAGGCACATCAATGGCATAGAAGATTGGGCCATGTTAATTTTAAGAATATCAACAAACTGGTCAAAGGCAATCTAGTTAGAGGTTTACCTTCAAAGACTTACAAGAATGATCAATCATGCTTGGCATGCAAGAAGGGTAAACAACACAAAGCTTCCTGCAAGAAGCTTGAGGAAAGAACTATTAGAGAACCATTGGAGCTGTTACATATGGATTTATTTGGACCTGTCTCTGTGGCAAGTTTAAATAAGAAAAAGTACTGTTTGGTTGTTACAGATGATTGTAGTAGATTCAGTTGGGTTTTCTTTTTGGGCTTTAAAGATAATACCTTTGATGCTATTCAGACACTGATTATAGCACTTGAAAATCAATTACGACTCAAGGTTAGAGGTATTAGATGTGATAATGGAACTGAATTCAAGAACAAGCCTATGGATGACTTTTGTGTAAATAAAGGCATAAAGAGGGAGTTTAGTATTGCTAGAACACCACAACAAAATGGTGTTGCAGAGAGGAAGAATAGGACTTTGATTGAAGCAGCAAGGACAATGCTAGCAGATTCCCATCTACCTATTCAATTTTGGGCAGAAGCTGTAAGTACTGCATGCTATGTACTTAACAGAGTCTCTGTCACCAAACCACAGATGAAGACACCCTATGAATTGCTAATGGGCAATAAACCCAACATTCGTTTTATGAAGCCTTTTGGATGTCCTCTTACTATTTTAAACACCATTGATAATCTGGGGAAGTTTGATGGCAAATCAGAAGAAGGATACTTATTGGGTTATTGCACTAACAGTAAAGGCTTTCGAGTATACAATAGAGTTACTAAGAAGATTCAAGACTGTCTTCATGTTGAGTTTTTAGAAGATCAAGACAATGAGAAAGGTAAAGGTCCTGATTGGATGTTTGATCTTGAGGTTTTATCTCCTTCAATGAACTATGTACCTGTTAGAGAAGAAAATCAACCAGTGCACAATGGAGAAGATTTACAATATGTTGTTCATGGAGTTCATATTAGACCTGATGCTGTTCCTGATGAAGATCATGTAAGTCCAAAACAAAATACTGATGTTCCTAAGCAAAGTACTGATTCTCCAAAACAAAGTATTGTTGCACCACAATCCTCATTAACTGCTGAGGATCAATCTATTCAAGAGGAACTTAATCAGCTGCTTCTTCAAGATGTATTAGCACATTCTTACACTGATGAACAAAGGAGAGCTTATGAAGAGACAAAGAAGAAGAACAAGACTGCAGAGTACTCTCACAGTACTTCTGACAGTACTTACAACCAAAGTACTGCTGCACCTGTTGACAGTACTTTAGATGATTTGGATGATCCTACCATTCCTGGATTAGAAGAAACTGATGATGAGCTTGAAGATGAAGGTATTTTCTCAGATTCCAATGCAGGTGCTGACTATACTAATCTGGATGATGCATATGAAGTTCCAAAGTCTCCAATCTTACGGATTCATAAGAATCATCCAACTGATCAAATCATTGGTCCTTCTACTTCTGGAGTTATGGCAAGACACAAAGCTAAGGGTTTCACAAAACCTCACAATGCTTACTTAGCTTTGTGTATAAACAAAACAGGCTGAATCATAAGGACCATCAAACCTGCTTATTTACTTGTTTCATCTCTCAAGAGGAACCCAAGAATATTGCTCAAGCTTTGACTAAAAAAAGCTGGGTTGAAGCTATGCAAGAAGAACTTCTTCAATTTAAACTTCAAGAAGTTTGGATTTTATGTGATCTTCCAGATGGGAAGAGAGTCATTGGCACCAGATGGGTCTTCAGAGTGAAAAGAGATGAAAGAGGCAATGTTATCAAAAACAAGGCAAGGTTAGTCGCTCAAGGCTATAGACAAGAAGAAGGAGTAGATTATGATGAAGTTTTTGCTCCTGTTGCAAGGATTGAAGCTATTAGAATATTTCTTGATTTTGCTTCATACATGGGTTTTCAGGTTTACCAAATGGATGTCAAGAGTGCCTTTTTATATGGTACTATTACTGAAGAGGTGTATGTGAAACAACCTCCAGGTTTTGAAGATCCTAAACACCCAAACAAAGTCTACAAGGTGGTTAAGGCTCTTTATGGCCTTCATCAGGCACCTAGAGCTTGGTATGAGAGGCTCTCTACATTCTTATTACAACATGGATACAGGAGGGGAGCTATAGATAAGACTTTGTTTATCAAGAGAGACAAGAAGGATATCATGTTAGTTCAAGTCTATGTTGATGATATCATCTTTGGGGCTACCAAACAGTCCATGGTTAAGGAGTTTGAACAGCTGATGCAGAAGGAATTTCAAATGAGTTCAATGGGAGAGTTAACTTTCTTTTTGGGACTTCAGGTTAAGCAGTCAAAGGAAGGAATTTTTATCAGTCAAGACAAGTATGTTACAGACATACTTAAGAAGTTTAACTTTGATGATATGAAGGCTGTTACTACACCTATTAGATCTATCAATTCATTGGGCAAAGATGAAGATGGACAACCAGTTGAAGTCAAGCTTTACAGATCAATGATTGGCGCTCTTATGTATCTTACTGCATCAAGGCCTGATATCATGTTTGCAGTTTGTTTATGTGCAAGATATCAAGTCTCACCAAAGATCTCTCACATGAATGCAGTAAAAAGAATTTTCTGTTATTTGAAACAACAACCTAAGTTGGGGTTGTGGAATCCAAAAGAGTCACCTTTTCACTTAGAGGCTTTTTCAGATAGTGATTATGCAGGTGATAATTATGATAGAATATCAACAACTGGTGGATGCCAATATCTTGGAAGAAGGTTAGTCTCCTGGCAATGCAAGAAGCAGACAATTGCAGCAACATCATCTACTGAAGCTGAATATGTAGCTGCTGCAAGCTGTTGTGGACAAGTTTTGTGGATGCAGAATCAACTCTTGGACTATGGGTTCAATTTCAAAAATACTCCTATCAATATTGATAATGAGAGTACCATTTGTATTGTGAAGAATCATGTGTATCATTCCAAGACAAAGCATATTCAGATTAGGCATCACTTTATCAGAGATTGCTATGAGCATAGGCTCATTAATGTGGTTAAAGTTCACACAGATGATAATGTGGCTGATTTACTCACCAAAGGCTTTGATGTTTCAAGATTCAATCACTTGGTGGTGAGTATTGGCATGATTAACTACTGAGCTACATTTAAGGGGAGGACTATAAGGTGTTAGTATAGTCCTGTGTACTGCTTGAGGGGAGGATACTTATATATACTTAGTTTCTATGGAGGAATTTGGCAAAGTACTGTTTTTCCTGAAAGTACTGCTTGGAAAGTACTGCTTTGGGAAAGTACTGCATACGTGGAAAGTACTGTTTGTCGTTTTAAAGTATTGTTCCAACGGTTATATTGAGGGGTAATTAATGCTAACGGTTATTTTATTTTGGGCAGTGATTTTTCAAATCTCTCCTATAAATAACTACTTTCCGCTTTTCCCTCTCATATTATTACATTAGCATCGTTTCCATCTTTCTCTCATTCTTATTCAATTTCAATTTGTGCTTACATAATCTCCAATGGCGATTCGACCTACTGTTTCAAAGCACAATATGGTAGCAAATTTAGACAAGACTGAAGATAACGCGGCGTTTCACGATATTATTGATTTTTTAACTGGGTCGCAAATCAGTTATGCTCTTTTAGTGGAGCCGGATATTATTGAGCCTTGGATTCAAGAATTTTGGGCTACTGCAAGAGAAAACATGGAGAATTAAGAATTCTATATTCGGGCTACAGTTGTTGGGCGAACTGTGAAGATTACTGAAGCATCTATTAGAGAGGATTTGATGTTTAATGATAATGATGGTGCTATTCGTTTTGCCATGGAATTGATTTGGGAAACTTTTGGGCATATTGGTTATGAAGGTTCTTTAACAGAACAAACATTCAGAAAACAGTTGTTTTGTCCTCAATGGAAATTTTTGGTTCATGAGTTGCTACATTGCATAAGTGCTAAGAGTACTTCTTGGGAGCAGTTTGGGTCTAACATAGCATCTGCTATGGTTGGGTTAGCTACGGATCGAGTTTTTAATTTCTCAAGGCTAATACTGGATGGGATGCTTTCGCATATCTCACATGGATCTACTTGGCTAATGTACCCACGGTTTATACAGGTTTTCTTAAACAAGCAACTTGCTGATGTGCCAAAACCTACAGACTTATTGCCTGTTATTGTTCAACAATCCAAGATTTTTACTTTTATGGCTAGAAGAAGTGATCTATTTAGAGGTCCAGATACACCATTAACTACTTCTATGATGGAAGTTGTTCAGGCTGTTAGAGCAGATGATGAAGATGATGCAGCTAGTGCAAGTACTGCATCTCAAGGTACTGCAATTGCAGGTACTGCATCTGAAGGTACTGCATCTGCAAGTACTGCTTCACATGAAGATACTGCATCTCTACAGGGTACTGTTTCTCCAAGCCCTGAGGTTCAAGAAGAGATTGTAAGATCACCTACTCCATCTCCACCACGTTCTGTTCCTGTTTCATCAGAGGAACATTCACATATTCAAGGTGAAGATCCATATACTATACCTCGTGAAGGTTTATCTTTGGATAATTATGCTTTGACACGGGAGATAGTTAAGTTGCAAAAGACTACTAAGGTTCAAGCTAAGCAGATAAAGCACTTGAAGAAAAAGTTTCGAAGGCTAAAAACTTTTGTCTGGCCTTTGATTAAAGAATTTCGTATCTGGCTTAAATCAAAGAAGAAAGCACAAAGGCAGTCTCAGTCAAGTAACCTCAAAAAGGTTCATAAACCATCTTCTGTCAACTTGGGGAGGAATTTAGAAAAAGAAAATTTGAAAGAAGATGTTACAAAGAAGAAAGAACCTGAAGGTACTGAAGAAAAGATTATTTCAGATACTGAGGAACAAGAAGAACAAGTTCAAGTTCAAGGTACTGATGTTCAAGGTACTGAAGAACAAAGTACTAGTTTTCAGGATACTTTCAGACAAGAAGTAATTACTCCAAGAGTATTAAATTTTGAAAAGGAAGCTGGTCCTTCTACATCTGTTATACAAGAAGAGGAGGAAGCTACATTCATACCTATTCATTCTGCAAGTGATGATGAGTTCATTGCTACAATTTTAGGAGATTTGTCACAACCTAGAGGTGGTGTTACTATTAGAGATGTACAAGAAGAAGAACAACAAAGAACTTCTCAACCTGCAATTGATCCTAAGGATAAAGGGAAAGGTGTTTTGGTTGAAACTAAGAAAAAGAAATTAACTTTAGCAGAACTTAGAGCAATTGAAGTTGCTAGGAATGAAGCTGCAGCTAGAAAGCTTCAAGAAGAGTTAAATGCTAAAGATAGAAAAGCTCAGGAAGCTCAAGAAGCTCAGAATAGAGAAGCAGCTAAGAAGTTGCATGAGGAATTGAATGCAGAAGCTGCTGAACCATTACAATCACCTGTTCCAGTTAGATTTATGCCAAGACTTAATAAAGCTAAAGACAGAAATGCTATGATGGCTTATCTGAAAAGTCAAGGGTATAAAGGATTGCAGAAGTTTAATTATTTTGAGATGAAAAGATTATATGATGCTGCTAGGGAGGATTATAAGAAGAATGTTGCAGGCATTAAAGATTTTAGAGAAGAAGCTACCTGGACTGAAGCTGAAAGAAAGACGAGTTTGAAAAGAAAAAGGAAAACTGAAGTTACAGATGTTCAGTTCTCAAAGAAAGAAAAAGTTGAATTAAGATCTAAGACTAGTGATGAATTAAAGAATTATCTCAGAGTGGTAGATTTTGATTATACAAAGGAAGATGATGACATGAAGATGGACAGATCAAAGATTAATGTTTTTGAAGTTGTGAAATCCAAGGATGGAGATTACATGATTTTTCATAAAGAAGATGAAAGCTTCAAAGTTTTCAAAAGACTATGGGACTTACTGCACATTATAGATAGAGTAGACCTATTTTATTTATATCATGTGGTGAAGGCTTACTTTGAAAATAGTCCATTAGAAGGGATTGGTTTAGTTTTACATAGTGATCTCATAACTATATGGGAAACTGAAGAAGATAGCACTGATGATATTTGGAAGAATCAAGAAAGCTGGGAAATTGTTTGATGGAGATTCTTTGAAGAGTCTGGAGTTCATGTTTTAGAGCTGGAAAATGGAACAATGATACACATGTTTGCAGAAAGAAGATACCCTCTCACAGTCGAGCTCATGAGAAGAATGTTAGAGCATGGATTGGAAGTAGAAGAGGATAATGAAACTGCTTGCATGCTTATCAACTTGTTTATAAACTGGACTACCATTGCTGAAGATGATCAATAACTGGTATGAATTTTATTTGAATAAATACTTTTTGATAAATCAGTACTTTTATTCAAAGTACTGCTGATCAGACAGTACTTTCATCAAAGTACTGTTTGCAGAAATAAACCAGTTAAATGAATTTTAGAAGAAATCTTTTTGCTAAGTAATAAATATTTTGAAATAAAGGTTGAATAAATGGTTTTTATGATGATAACATCAATAGGTTATCAATCCACCATGGTTACAAAAGGATTGACTAATCCATGAGCAAACGGCTCTGGTAAAGATATATCAAATCCGTTTTTAGTTGACAACTTGCTAATAAGTTGGATGGTAATCAACTCACCATATCAGTAATGTGAAGAGTTGGCTAGCCCACAAGAAAATGGCTTGTGGTAAAGGCTGTGGAAAAACCATTATTGGTAATTAGTTCACCATTAGATAGAAGAACTAACTAGTCCAGAAGGGTACAGCTTTTGGTAAAGACAAAACAAATCTGTTGATAGCTGGTGGTTTGCTAAAAATCATATGGTTATCAATGTACCATGGTCTTACACACCAAAACATTTGGCTACTCCAGAGTTAATGGCTTTGGTAAAGAGATCTAAATCCATTAAATTTTCAATGATTCACTTGGAAGTGATGAGAATAGTATGCAACTTAAACTGAATTAATGTACAATTTGTCATATGTTGCTGTGTTGCTGAAAAGATGGAGATTGCTGGATGTTGCTGTGAAAAGAACAATTCTAAGAGATACTTTGACAAGGACAGATGTTACAGAGATAAAATCTAAAGATTAAGAAACAATCCGTTTTTAAAAGATGAAGTTATTAAAGACATATTCATAAAGGAACTTGAAGTCAAGCAAGTAGAATTCAAGTTAGGGGAGGATTGTTGGGATATGAAAGTGCTGAAGATATGAAAGTACTGAAGACATGAAAGTACTGTAAGCTGCAAAGTACTGGAAACAGTCAAAGAGTCAAAGTACTGCTAAAGATAAAGTCAAAGTACTGCACTACGAAGTCAAAGTACTGCAAGAACAAAAGAACTGTTACATTCGTTTATGGAAAGAATTGTATTCTATGTTTAGATTACTTGTCGTACAAGGTTACAAATTGTAAACCGACTAGGATATCCTTGAGCCTATAAAAGGACTCCTAGATTGGCATTAGAGGTACGATTCCAAAAAGAGTTTTAGAGTTTACGAATTAGTGTTTTAGAGAAAAGTTCGATTATCTTAGAGTTGTATTAGAGTATCTGCATAATAAGTAGATTTAGAGTTTATAATAAAAGTTATTCTTCTTAGCTTTGTTAAGTGAATTCCGCGTACTTGATAAAGATTGCTCAGTGTTTCTTTGTTAATAACTTAGGATTTATCCGAGGTTATTAAACCTTAACAAGCTAGTTAAAGTTAGTTTGATTAAAGTATATCGATCCAACACGATGCTTCAACAGATAAGAGAGATTTTCAAATCTCATATTAAACTCAAAAGTTTAACTCTTAAATTTCACACTAAATGTTTTCACACTATATTCCATGAGGCAAGGTCTCTATTTATACAAGAGGGTAGTAGGTGTAGTTGCTACATCCTACGTCATTGCTTACCTATATTTACATTATTGGTACAGACAAGTGGCCGACAGGCCTTATATATATATATATATATATATATATATATATATATATATATATATATATATATATATATATATATATATATATATATATATATATATATATATATATATATATATATATATATATATATATAGGGAAGGGTTCTTTTCAGAACCATAAAAAGGTCGAGAACTGCGAGAACCGATCCTAGCCTTCCAATTTTATCATCAATGGTTGAGATTTACCATGGCATTTTTGTAAATACATTGTCAAAAAAAATCCCGGATTTAATTAATTTAGGGGCATTTCAGGAATTTTGGATACCACTTGTATGGTAACTGATCTCGTTCAAATGGGACTAGCTACAAAATAGGAGGGAGTTATTATCTCCCACTATCTCCTGCGATCAAATCAAATCAAACTCCTCATTTATATCAATTTTAAAAATCAACCGTATCAATCTTATCCTTTAATATCATCTACCTATAAATCACCCAAACAAACTAGGGTTTCTTCATCACAACGATTAAGAAAAACACATATATCTCATCGGCTATTTCACACAACTCTGATCAATGGAAGGTATGTTTTATTAGTGTTTTATTAATTAATGTTCGGTATTGTTAGTTTTTTGGTGATTGATGTTAATAGAAAGCGCTGTTATTAAAGTGACATTGGTGTTTTGTCAGATGATTGGAAAAAAACAGGGGAGGATGTTGAGTTTGATTATAATGTATTAAAAATTGTGAAATTAATTGTGTTTTGATCGTTTTCAGTAAATTAAATTAGGGATACATCGATTAATATGCTAATTAACAAGATTGCAAATGTATACTTGTGTTTATGTAGGTGTTAATAACTGATAAAAATTGGAATGTACATATGTTAACTATAGTAAGTGAATTAAGCATAGTATACATGTGTTTTTTTACCTTGTTAATGATTATTAGATATAATTGTATATAAAATACAAGTGTACATGAACTGAATATGTTCTATCAGGAATTGCATTTTGGAATATATGTGTATAGAAGTTCATATTAGCTAAAAATATGGTTTGTAAACAAATAATCAGTTCTGAATTCATGTGTGTAGCAAGTATGTTTGTGTTTAACAGTTTTGATCAAGGAAACTAAAAATAACATTTATGAAATACATGTGTTGTTAACAGCCTAGATAAAAACATATTTAGTAGTGGCGTAGATGACTTACCTATAGGTTTAACTTTAGTATATGACATTGTATTTTAATGATAGGTGTGCACTTGTGAATAACATATTTGGTTAAATGAAACTACAGATTTGAGGAGAAGTAACAGAAATAAAGGGAAGGGTCCTATTGTTGAGGAGAACACTTTTGAAGACGCAATTGATGCTGACGTTGAGAACAGTGAGGACGAGTTTGTACCTGTGCAGATTGGATACCTTCAAGCGTCTGGAAGCAGTGGTAAGTATAATTTGTATAGTTTTGAGATATATTTTGCAACTGGTTGAATACGTGTGATTTGATATATAATGTGCATAGTTTGGTTGAAAAAATATAGATGAGTTTGTGATTCATAGGAACACCTGTGAAGTGGAGTAGAGGTATGATCATGTCCAGGTTACCTGATTCCCCAACTGTTGTTAAAGGTTAGTATAACGGTGTGATACATGTATTGTCCAATTAATTCTGAATATAGTGTACATCTAACTAAGTTGATTGTTTGTTTTAATGAAAACAGGAAGGAAAAGGGCAGCCTTAAACAGGGGAAGCAACAATACAAAAAAACAAAAAGGTATGGATTGAGTAGTATATAGTCATATGATTTGGAATAAGCAAATTGACATTTGTATTTGAACAGTGGAAGTTCAGATTAGCTAAAAATTGAGTAGTATATAGTTATATAATTTGGGAATACAAACAAATTGACATTTGTATTTGGAATAAGCAAATTGAGTAGTATATAGTTATATGATTTGGAATATATGTGTATAGAAGTTCAGATTATATGATTTGGCATGCCAGGTATGGATTGAGTAGTATATAGTTATATGATTTGGAATAAGCAAATTGACATTTGTATATGATTGAGTAGTATATAGTTATATGATTTTAAATACGTATGTTAAAAATGACAATAACAGGGTAGTGAACAGGGGAATGAACAGGGGATATGTTTAAAGTTAATAACAATGGAACATGGGATATGTTTACAGTTACTAATAATGGAACAGGGGAATGAATAAGGGAAAGGACGTCGTTAATCAGAATAACAATAAGTTACATTTAATAAAGTGTTATACAATATGAATTAGATTATGTATTTGTTTGAAAAAGGTAATTGTATGAGGTGAATATATGTATTTTGTAGTTTATATTGATTGTTGTGCAATCTTATATAGAGTTAATACATATATGTTTGCCTAAGAATAAGAAACATATGTTTGAAGATGCATATAATTTATGAAAATAGCTATCTACAGATTGGATATATATGTGTGAATATTCTATACATGTATCAGATATGTATTTAAAAAGTCAAAAAGGATGGATAGTAAGAGTGTATATATGTGTTTAGTGTGATATAATGTAAGATATGTATGTATGCAGAATGTTTCCATATTAAACTTGTTTGAAAGAAAAATTATGTTTGAAATTGCTGTAACTAATGGTGTACATATGCAATATTGTTTGTGCAGGTGATAATGATGTGGAAGACATTGCGGGACCTTCTATAGTTATAGGCCCAAAAAAGAAAGGAAATAAGAAAAAGAAATCCCCAAAAAAAAGAGCGCCAACACTGTCTCTACGACATTAAGAACAAGGTCAAGTCCAAAGCCATTGTACCTTGCTATAGCAATGCTAAAGCCTAATCAACAGGCTTGCGTTGCTAAATGGGCTTTGGAAATTTACTGGATTTCAAGCTTGATGGTATACCATCAAGACTAGGCTTTTATGTAATCGACAAGTTTGACCCTGAGAAGATGGAGATAAAACTTAGGAATGGATCATTACCGGTTAATACACAAGTCATAAGTGAAATGGTTGGATTGAGAGACGAAGGGGTTAACATTATGACAACTATGGTGGAAGCCTGGAAGGTAATGAAGAGGTGAAACAGAATTGACTGGCGCAATATGACATGGATGAAAAAGAGATATCACCGTCTAAGGTTAAAATGCACGTCATTATTCCATGCCATCAACACATGCCACCTAAGCAATCTTTTTAATAAATTTCGCAAGCTATTTTTTCCAAAAATTCATGAAGCTTGATTCGAACCCGGGTGATGAATATATTTGACACACATCTTACCACTGCACCAACGCATTACTTGAAATTTTATTTGCAATTTATAATCTATAAAGGTAACTTGGAAAAACATCGGAAGGAAAAGAGAAAACACAACCTCATGACTAAACCTCTATTCAATCTCGCTACCCTTCCAAAAACCCCAAAATCCTAAAACAACTTCTGCTTCTCTTGCTAATCATAATATCAGACGATCTAACATCCTAAGAGCAGCAGGTATGCTACTAAGTTAACACGCCAAACAACAAAAGTTTTTCAATAACATGCCAAATGTGATACCAGGCAAAATGCCATCCGTGAGCCAAATGCTCCTTGAGCCACTCCAATGGCTCATGCCAAATGCAACTTTTGCCTTTTTTTTTTTTTTTTTTTTTTGTATTGTGAGTGAGTGATATATTTGGTGGGGTATTTTGTGGGACCCAATAACATGTTAATGGTGTGTTATGAGGGAGGGTGTTTTAGTTATTGATGTGTTATTCGAAAATGTATGATGTGGCGCTGAGATGGCATACCAATAACGTGTTATTCGTTATTGCGATACCTTGTGCTCTAATACAAAGGTAATTTTATAGGGTTTCCTATTTCTCATCTTTATACTAAATTATATAATTTGGAAGATTAGTGGATCCATTTAATAGGCAAGCTTTTCTTTCTACAGAGATTCTAGACATATAAACTTGATTTAACATGAATGAATTAGCAAAAGCCCTTTCAGTGACCCAAAGGTACGATTTTGGATGTCTATTTTCTTGATTTTGTTTGTAATTGATATAGTGATTTTTATTTGTAATTTGAATTTTATTTTGGAATGCAGGAAGAAGGGTGAACTCTGTAAACTGATGATTGATAATCAAAAATCTAATTAGAAGAGGTAAAAAGAAACCAGAAGAGGTAAGTCATGTTAATGAGAAGTTAAGAACTATATGATGTTCAAATAATTTATTTAATAAAAGTACTAGAATATCGTCTTCTCTTTACTTTGGTCATTTGATGTGGTTAAGGGACTTATGTTTATATATTTAGCTCCACGGAATGCTCCTGCTACTGGTTCAAGTACGTTCATGACCAGCATGTTAGTTCCTTAAATATTGGTATAATTTATGAAACAAGTTGTCTATCATATGTCTAGCAATCATTCTACTGTTTTTATTTGGAACATGTTTGTTAAGGATCATGGTGTGTTACGTATGATATGTTAATGCGGCAACCGCTGGTTTGTTTATTACTTTGCTTAATTCTTTTAATATTACTATAATCGGAACCGATTTTGGTTGTTTACTCAGTTTTTGGAGCATCTTGTGAGTGAAGGGAGGTCGGATGTCCATGTGCACAAGGCTTTTGGAAAAGTTATCCTAGACAGCAATAAAAATCCCCAACATTGCCTCAAAACTAATCTGTATTACGATCCACGTGTTGTTGGGAAAATGAGATTGAAAAGCTCATTCCCATGCCAAACGTAGCTAACCTTCATAATGTTGGTGATCATTTTTTTTATGAATCATTGTATGAAGCTGCAAATCTGTGTGATTAGCTGGCTCATGAGCAGGCTAAGAAAGAAGCTTCTAGAGGGACTCAGTCTCCATATACAAGAGAACTAACTTTTGTCATAAATATGTCCTTTTGCGTAATGTTATCAAATAAATATCAGTTTTACAATTTCTCATTATTACACCTTTAGACAGTAGAACACAATATTGTACTGCCCGTTTTGTTGCCCTGGTATGCATGTATAATGTTTGGTTAAACTAAATAAAGAACCCAAAAGCTGTTAGTTTGACGGTTACTTTGCCCATCTGACCCGCCCATGTCGCCACATCTTTTTTAGTTACAGTGGATTTTGTTTCTTCAGCTCAATACTCGTGCAATAATAAAGTGAAAACCATGTTATTTGTAGGTTCCATCTTATCAGATGCTCAGGATCCTGAAACATGAAGAAGCGCCAGCCACGCCGCCACACCCTCTGTCTCCAATGGGTGATGCATGTTCAAGGTTGGATCTGATTGCCATCCACCAAATATTAGTTATGGGACATTATAAAGATGATGAAGGCACCAATGAGGTATTTGATTATCCATTTTTTTAAGTGTAATTTTCTGATCTCACGCTTTTGAACTTTGCTATCTGGTTTATAAACGTCTCAACTATCTTTTCAAGAGTGGACCCAAAAAATGAGGGATATGTTGGAGGCAAGGAAACGTGGGGATTTAGTTTTTCGTGATAAAGATTCTAGAACTGCCATTGATTATTCTCAGGTACTTATTTTAACTTCATTTCTAATACTTATGTCTATTCAATTGTTTGCAGTTGACCAACCTTCAACTTCTTCCAGCTAAGCTAATGGTGTTTCTTCAAGCCCTGTAGTAGTTATACCTGTTATCCCGGTTGGCAGTGCTCCCCTTAGTGTGGCATCTGAGTAATTATTTAACTTTCTTAGTTTATGCTTATAGAAATAACTAACGTATGAAAACAATTTTGAGCCTCAAGTTTTGAGATAAACAAGTTTGCTTACGCAAAGAGCTTAAGAAGAAGCATACCATCCACCTAATGAACAAAACTTATTTCAGTTTATAAGTTGATTTGTTATTTTGGATCTACTCATCCACCAAGAAACCACAATAGTTACTTCGAAATAAGCTGTTTCAAACTATTTACTAGAAACAAACCTATTTTACTTTGAAAAGAGATACGGGCGTCATCACTTTCTTCATTCAGAAACATAAAACCGCTTACATGTTTTTAATAAGCAGTCCCAAACACCCTGAAAAGACGTTATTGAAGATTCTATTTATTTTATGATGGCCGATCTGTAGGTTTGTTTTTTACAGGATGGTAAGATTGAAACTGAAGTTAAACTCACTGAAATTTTGATCTTAGAAGCCCTTGCAGGCAGGTGAAGTTCGAAAATATGGCACTACCATTACATCAGGACTGTATGCACCTATTCATCAACATTTCCTTGTTGCCCGCATGGACATGGCGGCTGTTTGTAAGCCTGGAGAAGAACACAAGCAGGTATGCACTATAATCACCGACTGAAATTGTCTTTAATAATAGCTACTGAAGTGGACACTGTAATTTATGTATCTTTTGAAACAAATAAGATTTAGTTTTTGAGATAATATATAGCGTTGGCTCCTTCATAAGTAGATATCAGGTACTAGCAATGTTATAATGAAACTTATGGGTCTTGATTGTATGCTTAATGTAGACCTTATCATGGACACTTAGGCTCTTATCAAGCTGTGAGGTCTCGGCATTCCTATGGGCCTAGACACCATAGGGGAATAAGTTTGCTGAGTTTCAAGACCTACTGTCAAAGATGCAACAATGGACATACCTAAAAGTTCGATGCACGAAAGCGTATATCATTTTTCGCAACATCTCTTTTCATGGATATGTCTCGAGCTCCAAAAGTGTGACACCTGTAATCTTTCAGGTATGCATGTTTCATAGGTCCATCATTCATTTTAGTTTTGTTTTTTGTAAGTTGTGCCATGTCCACGGTTCATGTGTATTTGATTTCTGTAGCTTTAATATTTATATTTGTGGTGGCGCCGATGTGAATGTATTTCAAATAAGGATAACCCTTTGTTACGGATACCTTGAAACGGTATGTCTACTTTTTTACTTGCTTTAGTTTTAATCAAGATTCATGTGTGCATTTGTGTTTGGATGCATGTCTGTTATTTACGAATTATCAACTTTGTTTAAGCTGAGAGTATTTGGTTAATAGACATCATAAAAGGGATTTTATAATATAGTTATATGGTGGACCATTACAGATCATGGTTATAAGTCCAAGTGTCCAACATCTGACTGTAATGACAAGGCTTCATTATTTCCTTATTCATAAAACATTGTGTTACCCCTTAAATTACATGACTAACACGAAAAATTTAGATATAACGTTACATGAAAGGCTTGCTCATGCTTATTGCGTTAATCGTTTTGTAGTCACCCACTTTAAAATTTATCAAGTACTATTACAATAATGTGCTAGCTGTGCATTTTTTGACCATATAATCCTGGAGAGACGAACAGAATGCACATGCTAAAGGAGCCGAATGATGCTGAGTGAAGCTCTTAAATACCATGGTGCTATGAAAAACAATGGACATCCCTTCTGATGATTGAAATACTCAGACGTAAAAAAAGCTTCTGCAAAGCTTCAAAACCCGCCTTCTCAACAAACAACTGGCATGTTTCTGCATTCTCCATTGTTTGGTGAACTAAAACCATTACATGAAAGATGCTTAATTGAATAAACTATTCATCGCCATTTCTTTCTGAGGCTTTCCATCCCTACTGAAGAGAGGTGATCATCAGGTTTGTTTAAACAATAAATCACTAAACTCATAGACTCACCAATTGAAACCATAAATCACTTAACTCATAGACTTACTAAACTGGATATTGGTTTCAGGTGGAACGTAAGTTCTCAACCCATGCGTTAATACATTGTTGTATACTACTGCAAAAAAGCCTTTCCAGACCTGTTCACAGACTCCTCGAGACCGGTGTTTTATCGGTCTTTAAGTGGGGGGCTCTCCATGTGAAAATCAAATAGAGACCGGTTTAAACACCGGTCCCGATACAACAAATGCAGACCTGTTTTCAACTTTAAAAACCGGTCTTGATATTATTTTTAGAAATAAAAAATTTTGGGCTAGCTCTTTGAGATTGCTTATTGTAACTGCTAACAGAGAAAAGGTTTTGAAACTGTTTACAGAAACTAAATCCCACATAGAGATTACATTTGTATGACTTCCATTTTTTTGATGTGGGACCAATGGGTTGGACATGAAGCTAACATGCAACTAATTGTTTATACGTTTGTTGTATTGGGTAGGTTTAAGTTAAAGAAGGCATTACCTCTCAGTTTTCATGGTAGTGTGACACTTTCAATATTGAAGTAAGATCCACAATTTTTTAAGTTTGACGTCATTTAGATGTTTGACACTTATCACCCTTAGTCATGCCAATTTTGCTCATTTCTGGTAAGTCCTTATTCATCATTCAGTTATAGGGATTTGATATATGGAATAACTATATTAGCATAAAAAACATGTAAATTATTTTACCATAAATCAAATGGAGATTTCAAGTATGTTACCATCTCAATTGTAGCTATTGGAACCTAAGGCATTTGGTCAATATAATTGAAGGTGGGGAAAAAGTGGTAGTGATTACAACAAATCCAAACACCCCTTCATGTGGCTGGTGCTTAATATTGTTTAGAGATCCATACTTCTGAAATTCATGTGCATGGGTGACTATGATCAAAAGTTTTTAATAACGCAACAAATATATATGCAAAGTTTATTTCCTAATCTTACGACTGTAAATACCACATTTATGTCTCATAATATTACATACTTATGTCTCTGTCCAGGAAGGATGTCAGGAAATAGTTGCAACAATGATTGGAGTGACTTTAGGATGTTTCTTGCACACATTACAACGGGAGACTAAACAATATTGTTCTTTAATTATTAGGATTTCATTTAACACTCACTGTCAGGCTACAATATGGTGAGATGTACTGTATTTTGAGGAGTAAACTGGATCATTGTTGTGCAGGCTTGCTGGAACAAAAGGTAATGTCAATGAAGAAATCAAGCAAAGGTGGCAGCACTTTCTGGCAATGCAGGTGCAGAGGCTAGATCATGGAGATATGGTTATTGAATAAATGCAGCTAAGAGTGTGATAAGTCCACACAGGGAAAGCTAGATCATGGAGATATGGTTATGTAATGAATTCTAATATTATATCATATATTAAGGTGGTGTTTGAAATTGTGTCTTAATATATGTGATATTCTGTATTTAGTAAGCATATGTATATATTGTTGCAAAACAAATAATCATTTCAATGGTATAAAAAACATATCTCGATTTGGCTTTTAAATACAAAAGGAAAAACCTATAGTTAGCAACCCAAAAAACATAAATCATTCTATAATAAACAATTAAGTAACAACATTCTTTAGCTAAAGAACAATATGTTGACGATAATAAGGTACTATTGTGTTATTACTGTTATTGAATTACCGCCAAGGGTTGTAACACAGAATGCACCTTTCGGTGGTAAGGTATTTTCCAGTATGGGTCAAAATGGGCCTGGTTGTATTTTGTTAACTGGAAAGTTATCTTTGCGGGCTAAGCCGACCCGCTTTATTCTAAACTCACCCATTTTGTCTCTTAATATGTCTTTTGTTTATTTAACTCATGAGACGCATCGGGAAAGCAAGAGGCAGTGCAAAGATCATATGGGTCACTAATGTTGGAGATGTTAACCGTTGGGGAGGATGGGCAATCAATCATGTCCTATAACTATGTCTCTTTACTAATCTCAAAACCAAGCCTTTCAAAATATTTACTACGTATATAATTTTGTTCAAGACATGTAAAAAATGAGGCGTGCTTTCTATATTATACGTGATTCATGCATTTCTCAAAAAAAAAATGCAAGGCAGCATTTCTGTTGATTTTAAGATGCTTATTCCAATAAATAAAAGGTGTGTTAACTTCCTTGTACCCATGTAAATGGTTAACACACCTTTTTTAATAGATATTTAGCAACTTTTGTTAACACATTTAGAATTTTTTGTACTTTGCAAATTGCAAATAAAGTTAACAAACTTTTGTTAAATTTTAGGTTTGAGTAACAACCTGTAGTTGCACCCTCGAAAGGGTTCAAAACTTAGGAGTTCTTATTTAAGTGAATCTGGCCCGGTAAAGATGATGACATGACAATTTTTAAAAGTAGACTTTTAACTCTAGAATTTGATAAGGGTGAGATTTTCCAATGGATTAATCATTAGAGTTATCTTGCAAGCTCGGGTTTAAAGAACATTCTATTCTGGAAAATAATTCGTACAAGGTAAATATGCATATCCATATTTGTTTTTCTTACTATGATGTTGACAGAAAAGCAACAATAACATGTAATATTTGGATGTTTATTTGGAATAGGTGCATGTGTCAGTTGAAGAGCAAGAAAGGGCTTGAACATTCATTGTTGCGACAAATACGACAACTATACAAACTCAACAAAAACAGTTGTTAACAAAGAAGTTTTATTTCCTACTTGATTAAGCAGCACAGATTTGTACTAAAAAATAGCTAATTTCGAAACACGCAACAACGAACCCTATGATGTGTGCTAATGGATAAAGTGCAGTTAATAATTTGCATACCACTTTGAAACTTTTTTCCTCTCATATTCGATAACTGTTTATTGCTTTTCGTTCTTAATGCATTCAATAAAAAATTTGCTATGTTAATAGCTTATTTTTCGTTAACTTAAGTTTCGTTAACGATATTCATAAGGCTTCCTCGCCTATCGGGCGACCTACGCTTTGATACTTTGTTCTTGCGTACCACTTTGAAATTTCTTTTCTCTCATATTCGATAACCTCTTATTTCTTTTCATTCTTAATACCTATGTTTTAAAACATAATTTTACTACCCTTCTTTCAATATACAAAAAAATTCCAACGATAATTATAAGTCATGCCCGCCCATCGGGCGGGCCTTGAAAGCTAGTATATATATATATATATATATATAGGGAAGGGTTCTTTTCAGAACCAAGAAAAGGTCGAGAACTGCGAGAATCAACATCAACCAATCAGATTCTTTTGGATATTTAATTTTATTATTTAATTCAAAAGGGCATAATAATAAAAGTACATTTTTTATTTTCTTTTTATTTTTTTTAATAAAAAACGTTTTTTTTGTTCCTAAATTTTAGGATTTTTTTTTTTTTTTTTTAAACGTTTTTTTTTTTTTTTTTTTTTTGGAAAATTTTTTTTTTTTTCATGATTTCAAAAAGTAAGATGCATATGTGTTTTTCTCATATAAGTCAAGGTGCACATGTGTTTTTTTAAATATGTGTTTTTCTTCGTAATGTAGTGTTCAATTGCTTAAACCACTTAAATTTTTGAATAGTTTTTTTTTCAACATTTATATTTTTTAAAAGTATGGTGCGTATGTGTTTCACTTAAGAAGATAATTGCACATATGTTTTAGCGTACAATTCTTTAATATTCAAAAACTGAAATTCAATAACATAAACATTATACATATGTCTAAAAAAATGCAAGTACAATATATCGATTATACATGTGCACTAATAATAATTAACGCAATAAGAGACTCTCGTGATCTTTGTATGTACATGTATTCGCATTCGTCAATGTGCACATGTGTCTTTACATCTTTATCACAATCAAATTATCTTTAGAAGGTATATGTTTGCTGACGACACACTTCCTATATTGGTCATTATCCTCATCTTTATCAAACATATTCAATACCTGAAAACATAAAAAGTTGTTATTTATATGATAAACAACTAGCAAACATATATGAAAAATCTAAACACATGTGCAAACCCATTTCATTAATTTTGTGTCTACCTTCAAACACATATGCACACTTTAAAATTATTTACTTACTTTATAACTATTGTCTCACTCGACGTATGCACCCATAAAACCACCATAGGCTCACGATAGGCTCACAGCACCTGGAACAACTAGTTCATATTCAGAAGCACCATGGTAAAAAAAAAAATCCATTATTTAACTGAAAAAAACTCACTATATGAACAAACAAGATATTTTTAAGCTACAATGATCCGAGTGCATAATATATCACAACCAAGACAAGAAATCCAATTCAACCCCAATAGACTCAACCAATTTTAAATTCTATCCATATAAGTTTCAAAATCAAAAACTAATTCCTGTTTTTCGATATTCAGAAAAAAAAAATAAACATGTCTTTTAAAATACATATGCACACTTACATATTTGTTTCTTGTATTGATCATACATATAAAAAACCGAACGTACAAACTACAAAGCCACAAAATTTAATTAGATATAAAAAAAAACCTCATTAAACATGGTGCAAATCCGAACCGAAAGCATAAACTTCATTCATATCGATCATTAAATAAAACCCCCTTGCACTGCTGCACATGTAAACTGATTTTTAAATAAGAAAGCCGATTAATTCAAATGTAGATTTAATGAAACAATATCAAATCTCATTATTTGCATCACCAATTTTAATTTATGACCACTGAGTGTAATAAAACAAATGAAAGCAATCAATATAGAATTCGTACATATGCTTACTTGGTTTCGTATCCGTCAATCACGTAGGAGTTAATAAATATAAAATTAATAAACAAATAATATATCATACACAATAGAAAAGAATTTATTACCTGTCACCAACTTTTTTAATTTGTCTGTTCGTTTATTACTTTTGGATTGACAATATCATCTTCGAATATTTCTTAGTTGATTTGCAGTACGTGTAGGGTTTTTTAGATGGAGATGAGAAAGTTGAAAATATAACTGATATTGATTGATCACGTATTATATGGGAAATTAAATCTTAAACAGTTTTGAAATGATTATATAAAATACCAATAATACCCTTAAACCCTTTATACAACATTCCTTAATTTTTTACTTAATTACAATCATGCCACCATCATTTATAACCATTGATCAAACAATCGTTGGGTGCATCTCGATTATAAATTTTGGTGCATCATAGTTATAACTAATTTTTATAACTGTGATGTACCAAAATAAAAAGGTGCATCACAGTTATAAAAATTTGGCGGGAAATTTTTATCCCAAGAAAAAAAAAATTGGCCTCAGAAAAATTTTTTTTTAGCGAATTTACAAAACTTCCTTAAAGAATGAAGGAAAATACAATTAGGTCCCTGTAGTTTGGTGTGAAAAAATGGAGGGGAAGAGGGGGTGATCCAATGGTTGAGATTACTTTTATCACTTTTCTTTTAAGATCAACTTTTTAAATGATCCAAGCTTTCTCTCTATATAAATCTATACTCCAAAGGAGCAATAAACACAACCTAATACCAAGCCTCACTCCAAAGTCCAAACCTATATTTAAGATTCAGCCAACCCTCGAACCATATATAAACCAAACCAAAACCTAAAAACCAGCTAAAAATCACAGCACCCCCTTCTCCTATTCTCTCTAAACATGCTCCCACCATAAGCCCATTCATCATCTCTCTCTAAAATAAACACACACAAACCCTTCTTTGATGCCACTGAAATTGCCACCACCATAACCAGCCACTCTCGGCTGTTATGGTGCGCTAGGTGATTTTGGTAGGTGTTATTGTGGTTGGTTTCGGTGTGTTTGTTCATTTTGTTCAAATCTAGCTAGGTAGATGTTTTTTTGTTGGTTTTAGTAATAAACTATGAACTATATCTTGAAGGTTAAGTTGTGTAAGTTTTGGTTGTTTTGTTTGTCCTTTGTGATTTTGGTTCTTTTGGTTGAATCTGGCTTGAAGGTTATGATTTTTTGGATTGGGTGTCGGTTTCTGTTTAATTCAAAGTCAAGTGGTGTTTTTTTTTTTTTTTTTTTTTTTTTTTTTTTTTTTTTTTTTTTTGTGAACCAAATGTGTTTTTGTTGTGTTGATTACTTACTGCATTTTTTTCCAAAAATTTATCCTAAGATTTGTTTGAAAATGGACTATGATGTAATACATTTATGTTTTCTTTCAAATCACTCAAGATCTTTGGTTTCTGTTTTGAGTATGAGATTAATAAGTCAAAAACGTTATGGACCACGTTCTTAGATTTCTTGGTCGTGATGATAGATTTTTTAAACTGTACTCAAAACTCTACATAACATATTAGAATGGCGTGGAAAAATAAGAGGATGGTGAGGTTGTTTGAGAAGTTTTTACCTCTTGCAAACTCTTATTATGCAGCCATCGATCATTTTGTTGCTTTTATTATAACATAAGTCTTGTGTTATTCATTGTTATTTAGTGTTCATCTTTAAAGTAGTTACTTTAAAGACTTTGATTTTCTCATTGTGGGCTGGTTCTTATTAGTGGATGTTTCAATGTTTTCTTTTAGATTTAAAGGGAGACTCTAAATACACCGTGATAATTACCATATTATTTGCATAATAATTAGATAATCATTTTAATTATTTTTTTATCATCATATATTAGTGGGTCCTGCTATGGTTGCACCCCCTAGTAAAATTTTAGGGGGTGTTAGAAAATTCTCTCTCCTCCCAATCATTTGACCAATGATTGGAATTTTTTTTTTCTTTTCAATTTTACACTATTTTTTGTATTAGTTTTTTTTACTAAGGCTTTTTTTTTGTCTTTTATTTCTTTTTTACAAGTTTTTGTAAAGTATTACTCCCTCCGTCTCAAAATTATTGTCAATAGACAAAATTCATCAAGTTTAATAAAAGTGGGACCATGGCAATTTTCTACCACTCATAAGGAATATTCCCCCACTAACTTCCCTAGTTATTACTAAAAATGAAAAGTGGACAATTTTTTTGAGACAACCCAAAAAGGAAATATGGACTATTAATTTGAGACGGAGGGAGTAAGTTTTTTACAAGTTTTTTTTAATGAATCAGTTTTAAACAAGGTTGTCAGGATCGCGATCCTGATCGTAGGATCGCACGATCCTACGATCCTACACTTAAAAAACGATCAGGATCGTAATGGGATCGTAAATCAGGTAGGATCGTTCAGGATCGTAGGATCGGATCGTAGGATCGTAGGATCGTTTACGATCCGATCCTGTTGCTAACCCATTTTTTTGGACTTTTTTCTTCTATGTGAAGCATTTAAGCCCCATATTTGATCCAAAAAGCCCAATCACAATCACTAATTCATTGTTTTTTACAAATGACCATTCGGTTTAAAGTGACAGATGCGCATTGTAAGAAATTAGTGTTAGCATTGGCTAAATTAAGTACAAAATTATTACGATAATGACTAACAATATTTTCACGACAACTACATGCTATTTTTACCAACACACATATGATTAATTAATTTATATTAAGTCTTGCGTATGTACATTTCAAATAGGATAAACAAAAAACTTAAAACTGGTTTATTTATTATTCACCACGAAGTAAACTTTAAAGTATGGGCCTTCTTTTTATTTTTTAAAGTTATATACTTATATAGTATACAAATTGACTAAGTGTAGACTTATGCCGAGATATATATACAGAACTACAACCCCTATACGATCCTACACTTACGATCCCGATCCGATCCTACGATCACGATCTTGCAAAGCCAAAAACGATCCTAGGTAGGATCCCGATCCTGACAACCTTGGTTTTAAAACTTAAAAAAAAAAAAGTAGTCGAAATTTTTTTGAGGCTCAGTTCGAAGGTTGCAAAAGTGAGATTTTATCTCACTTTGCCGTCCATTCGGTTTTCATCATCGTCTCGGAAAATTTTTAGGCTCAAAAATCATCATCGCCTCGGAAAATACCATAGAAAAATTTCCAACTGCCATGGCTCAAAAATTTCCAACTCCCATGGCTCAAAAAAAAAATTCCAACTGCCATGGCTAAAAATTACCATAGAAAATTTTCCAACTGCCATGGCTCACAAATAAACTTAAACAAACATGGCAGTTGGAAATAATCCGAAAACATGTAAGCTCATGAGCCCTCAAATTAGCTAAAAAAAAATTTCCGACTGCCATGGTTCAAAAATACCATTTCCAACTGCCATGGCTCAAAAATATCATTTCCAACTGCCATGGCTCAAAACTTAGAAATAAGCCGGAAAGTTGGCAACCATCACATGTATAGCAACTCAGTAGATGAATCAAATATGATACGACCAAGTTTTAAAACCAAAATCACTAGTTAAAAAATTAAAGAAAAGTCATTTCAAACAACACTAGTTATTGTCGGACAATAATTATGACCAAGTTCAATGAACCCCACCAGTATCACTCATCTTTAAAAAAACCGAATCTAAAACTTTAGATCTAGGGCGCGTCGGTGAGAAATACTGTGCGTGCCCTATGTTAAAATGATCACCTTTTCTCGATCTATCGTTTGGTATATGGGGTGAAAAGTTCCGGTGGTGCGTGACCATAATATAGGCCGGAGAAGACGCCGGAAAGTGTTTAGGTGGTCGGATTTTAGAGAGAGAGAAGAGATTTTGTTAGTGAGTGTGAGAGAATGAGATAGGAGACAAAAACTATGAGTGTGTATTATTGGATGGGAGTGAGTAAAACCGGGGGATAAAAACAAGGGGCGCACCCCAGTTTTCATATACCACTTTTATTTTTTATTTTTTAAAAGTTGTAAAATTTTAATAAAAGTTGTAAAAAAAATTATAAAAGTTGTTAAATTATAATAAAAGTTGTCAAATTTTTAGTTTTTTTTTTTATAAATAAAGTTGTTAAATTTTTACTTTTTTTTTATAAATAAAGTTGAAAAATTTTTAGTTTTTTTTTTTTTTTTTTTTTTTTTTTTTTTTTTTTTTTTTTAATAAAGTTGTTAAATTTTAATAAAAAGTTGTAAAAGTTCTTGTGTGTTTTATTTTTTAGGTGTTCGGTACTGAAGTTGCTTTAATTGATTGGGTGAAATCTACTGCTGAATCGATTGGTTTTGTTATTGTTAAAGGAAGAACTAAAACAGATAGGGGCTATAAGTACTCTATCCACTTGTTGTGTTCTAGAAATGGGACGTCTGCACGTGAAGGTTTAGAAGATGAACTTGAACAACATGTAGCACCACGAATTATACTTTCTGCAATAAAAGAGAGTGATCCGAATAACGTGTCTGGCATTAAAACGATATACAATGCACAAGACAAGATACGTCGCGCCAATCGTGGTGATTTGACTCCGATACAACTCCTGTTAGTACATTTGCAGCGTCAAGGTTATACATATTACCCTAGGATAAATGACCACACAAATGAACTGGATGAAATATTTTTTGTTCACCCGACGTCATATGCCTTGTGGACAACATATCCGGAAATCATGTTGATGGACTCCACATACAACACCACGATGTTTAAACTACCATTCTTTATAATTGTTGGGGTTACTGCAACAAACACAACATTCTCCAGCTATATCTCCAGCTGCAGATGAGGACAATTTTATACACCGTCCTCCGGTTCTTCCTCATCTTTTGTTACAGCCGTCTCGCGTTGACGAGTACGAGCGAGAGATTGACGGATTGAGGAGACGCATTTCAGAGTTAGAGTCTCGTGTGGGACAGATGGCAGCATCGTTGGAGCGACTACGCCTCGGGCGTGATTGATCTTAGTTTCTAGTTATATTGTAATTTTGTGAACCATGTATCAACTATTAATCTATAACAAGATTGGTTATTTATGTATTCGAAGCTTCTAATTTTGTGAACCATGATATTACTAATTTATGTTGTGAATAATTGTACAAATTCTTTTGGCCAGATGCAACAAGAAAATCCTTACTTGTGTCGTTGTCAACGTGGATTAATAATTGAAAGAACATCTCACAAGCCCAAAACTTGTGGTCTGAAGTATTATGCATGTCCTTTCTCAAAGGTAAATAATTAAACGTTTGCTTATTTGCGTAAATATATCAATAACTTGTTTGTTTAGAATACATTTCTTATAATTGTTTCGTCATGTAACAGCCAGGGACTAAAGACTATGGGTGTCGATACTTCATGTGGAAGGAAATATTTCAACAAAAGTACTTTGGTGAAGCCTCTTCTTCAACGCAGTGCTCAAACTGCGAAACTAAAGATACAACGATCAACATGCTATTGGCTGAAAACAATTTGTTGCAGGCAAAAATAAAGGCGTTGGAAAAATGGGGGTGCAAGTTTAGATCGCAAAAGTTTTTTCCCGTTGAACGTCTAATGTCTAACCCTAACATATCGACTCATCCGTTGAACGTCTAATGTGTAACCCTAACATATCGACCCATCCGTTGAACATCTAATGTCTAACCCTAACATATCGACTCATCCGTTGAACGTCTAATGTGTAACCCTAACATATCGACCCATCCGTTGAACGTCTAATGTCTAACCCTGACATATCGACTCGTCCGTTGAACGTCTAATGTCTAACCCTAACATATCGACTCATCCGTCGAACGTCTAATGTCTAACCCTAACATATGAACATCTAATGTCTAACCCTAACATATCGACTCATCCGTTGAACGTCTAATGTGTAACCCTAACCTATCGACCCATCCGTTGAACATCTAATGTCTAATCCTGACATATCGACTCATCCGTTGAACGTCTAATGTGTAATCCTAACATATCGACCCATCCGTTGAACGTCTAATGTCTAACCCTGACATATCGACTCATCCGTTGAACGTCTAATGTCTAACCCTAACATATCGACTCATCCGTTGAACGTCTAATGTGTAACCCTAACATATTGACCCATCCGTTGAACGTCTAATGTCTAACCCTAACATATCGACGCATCCGTTGAACGTCTAATGTAACCCTAACATATCGACCCATTCGTTGAACGTCTAATGTGTGACCCTAACATATCGACCCATTCGTTGAACGTCTAATGTGTAACCCTAACATATCGACCCATCCGTTGAACGTCTAATGTCTAACTCTAACATATCGACTCATCCGTTGAACGTCTAATGTGTAACCCTAACATATCGACTCATCTGTTGAACGTCTAATGTGTAACCCTAACATATCGACTCATCCGTTGAACATCTAATGTCTAACCCTAACATATCGACTCATCCGTTGAACGTCTAATGTCTAACCCTAACATATCGACCCATCCGTTGAACGTCTAATGTCTAACCCTAACATATCGACTCATCCGTTGAACGTCTAATGTGTAACCTAACATATCGACCCATCCGTTGAACGTCTAATGTCTAACCCTAACATATCGACTCATCCGTTGAACGTCTAATGTCTAACCCTAACATATCGACTCATCCGTTGAACGTCTAATGTGTAACCATAACATATCGACTCATCCGTTGAACGTCTAATGTCTAACCCTAACATATCGACTCTCTCCGTCCCGTATTAAATGTCCACATTTGACTTTTAGTGGGAAGAGATGATATTTGATTGGTTGAAAGTGTAGTTAGTGGGATTTTTTTAAATTTTGTGCATAATTAAGTATTTTCTTTGACAACTTTTACCTTAAATATTTTTGCTTGTGTTATAGTTTTAGATAAAATAATATGTGAACTTTTACCTTAAATATACGAAGGATTTAACAATTTTTTTTTTCAAATTTTCATCTTGGCACGTGAACTTGTTTAATATTTTAAAGTCTAATGTTTTATTGTTATTGTTTAATTAAATGGAAACAAATACACAATTAAAAAAATTAACATAAAATAAATACCATATAAAAACACTACACAATTAAATAAACTATACATATAAAAACATTACACAAATAAATACACCGTGCATATACCCTGAAAATTACACAATTAAATAAAAAAAACAATACATAAAACAAAAAAACCAAAAAAAAATACAAAAAAAAAAAAAAAAAAAAAAAAAATGGAATCCAATCATTGGCCCAATGATTAGGACCAATGATTGGCCTATTGGGGTGCAGGAGAAGGAATAAATGGGGTGCAATATTAGATTGTCCCATATTAGTTATGGGAATATTACTCTTTTTTTCTCTCTCATTACCACCATCGAAGCCATCACCATTCACCATCTCTATCACCTTTTTCATCTTCACCTTCCTCCCAATTGTTTACAAACTTCACATATCCAACTAAAACATGAAATAAAAATAAAAAAACCCCAAAATATATACATCCAACAAAGATCAATTCAAATAAAAACACATAAAATCCAAACTAGAGTATTCACGAAATGCCATGTGATAGTGATGGCCAAATCTAGTAGGGTAAAGTGTGTTGGAGTTTATTAGTCTGAATTTATAGATAGCTACTCGGAACCCGAACATCGAATAAATAAAAACATTAAACAAATATAAAAAATGTTCATCTTTACTGGGAATCCAACTTATTCTCTATTAAATTCCTTTTGCTATCATTCTATTTCTCTACTAATAAAACGAGATTGAAAATGTATGTTTGTAGCTGATGAAGGATTTGGACCGGACTGAAACTCCGACAAAAAAAGAAACAATGTTGCGAGCTGCAGTGAGACCGATTCCGTCACCACATATAACCGTCGGTGACCCACAAACACTGTCGGAGACTCCTCCGGTCGCCATCCGCCACCGGACACGTACATCACCATCATATATATACCAAACGCAAGTACGCAACCATACTATCTTATTTCAGATGTTGATGATTGGTGGGTGCATAATAACATGGTAGTGACTTGTTGAAGTAATGGTTGATGGTTGTATGGTTGTATGGTGGTAGGTCTCGAATAATAAAAAGGTGTAAGAATGAAAAGAGAGTGAAACAGTTGTGTTTACAAGATTTTAATTTATATAACAGTTAATTATTCTTAATTTTAGTGAAAGTAAAAATTGAAGTAAAAAGATTAAAAAAAACACAATAATAGAGCAATAATTATGGTACAATTACAAGAAGGGTTCTATGGTTTATACCCCATTAAAAAAATTTGACCTATTTTTGACCTATTTGTACTACATTATATTTTGACTACAAATTTCAATAACTTTTTCAACCACCTCATTAACTTTTCACTTATTTAAAAAAGTCAAGTCAAATTTTTTGTAAAATGTAAAACTTGACTAATTTTTTTTGAAACTTGTTAATCTTTAACTCATCTTTTAACCAACTTAATTAATTAAAATTACTAGCCAAAAATATATGTACATGACTTCTCATTTAAATATGTACATGACTTCTCATTTAAATTCATAATGAATAATTATAAAAAACTAAAAAATAATTAAATATTATAGCAATAATTGTTCAAAACAAATTCTGTAAACATCCATTCCACAAGCATTATATCCTAGTTTAAATCGAGTCTTATGTATATTATTACCGCCGATTTTACGCGAAGGTTTCGTTTGTTTTCTTCTAGTGTGCAGGTTTAGTTTGTCAAGAAGAAGTTATACAAGTTTGGAAGGAGCCTTTCACGCAAAAACTCTTCTTGGAAAAGATTTAACCACCACTTTTTACGGATCCTACCGAGCTAATCAGGGGAGTATTAGTTTCTTTCGTTTTTAATTACCTTCTATTATCATAACTTTGATACTTTCGGGGAACATTGGGGACAATGTTTAGTTTAAGTGTAGGGAGGGAAAATAAAACGGGAACTTTGAAACTATGCTTATCCTTGACTATTTGCTTTGTCCAAGTGTATTTGTGTAATAAACCATGAGAAAATGTAGGTTAGGGTAATTTTAGCCAAATTTAAATTTTTTTTTTCATGACGTATAAGAGTGGGCCATTAGTCTTAACAAAAGCGTCTCATGGATAGGAAGTTGCATGACTAGCACAAAAACCCTTTACCACCTAAATTCCACCCAAAATGTGAGGATCACCCTTAGATTAGTAGGAATTAAAGCATTCATCTTTAATGCTTAGAGTGTGAACCGGTAGTATATTAGATTCTAGAACTTGTTTTGTGATGCATTCCGAGATCGCTAGTGAGACTACACTTGTGTAGTTAGGAATAACTAAATGATAAGAGGCATTAGGATAAACCCTTGTTTAATACCTGTAATATAATTACTTCTTCCATATCGGTTGAGTAATTCCCCCACACCCTTTGCGTTGTACTCATCTTTAGTACACGATACCCCTAGTTAACCCCTCAGAGCCTATCCTTTTCGCGGTTCTCGTGATGTTTCGGTTTTTCCGGAATATCAATGAAGAGCATTGTTTACACCCCACCCCCAAATATACACCCAAATCGCCTTAGCCTACCCTTTATTGCACTCACTTTTAGTGCAAATTTATGTTATCACCCAAAACCCTTAGTTCAATTATCTGGTTGCTTGCATGAGTTGCTAAGTCGAGTCATATCCTTTGTATACAGTTTTGGGATGATTGGGATTCATGGGAAAAGTTAAAGTTTATGAAATATAGGGAAGAGAACGTTAAACTCAAATTCCCTTTGTTTGCATAATAATGTACTCCAAGTGTTTTGATCTTTTCAATTCGGGTCAAATTAGTGTTAGAGTAATAAAAACTCAAGTGTAGAGATGTGTCTATAAATCCCTATCATTTTGATGTACCGTAGAGGATGGTAGAGTAAAAGTGTATGATAAAAAAAAAAAAAAAAAAAAAAAAAAAAAAAAAAAAAAAAAAAATAGAAAAAAAAAAAAAAAAAAAAAAAAAAAAAAAAAAAAAAAAAACCATACGGGCTACCATCCTACATCTATCTTTTAAATTATGTTTGTTTATTTTCGTTGCCTAGAGTTTTAGAGTGTCGAGTCTTGGCTTAGCAACGCCATTCTTCGTATACTTGCAACATAGAGATTTTTGACTATCCACCACTAAATAGCCTATCCCACCAAACCCTTCATTTCCTTACCGTAAGCCTAACGTTACAACCCTTTAAAAGACCTCTTTGATAGTCTTTCCTAGGTGCTTACGCCAAAGCGACGGAGGTTTGATCTATTCTCAAGCCTATGGTAATCTATGTACTAGGACCGGTTAATGAGTGTTTATCTTCCATTTCCGATTTGTTATATTTCATATATACACCCGAGAGAGATGTGAGTATCCAAACACCCCATGTGAGGTGCTAGTATGTAATTTCCGTGCTTGTTATGACTTTTGCGGGGCTTATATGTGTTGTGGACCGTTTTGAATGAATGCTTCATGACCCCTAACTTATAAATTAATTGGCTAAAAGCACATTTGCTTGAGGACAAGCAAATACCAAGTGTAGGGATATTTGATAAGGTTTTAAAAGGTACCTTTTTAAGGGGTCATTTAAGCCCTTATTCGATCACTTCTGTATCCGTTATTGCTTAATATCGTTCCTTTTCACTTTTTAGGTCTCTTGAAGGCAAAATGCTGGAATGATGCTTATTTGGACGAAAAGGCGCGAATATACGAAGAAAATGGCCAAAGTCAGAATCGAGACACTCAAAGCTGCTGAAACATAAGGCGACGGCGTCACTGCATATCTGCGACGCCGTCGGGAAGGAATTTTGCGACGGGTCAGAAGCGAAATTGCATGTTTTCAAGGGACGACGTCAGGTTCTAAAGGAGTAGGCCGTCGTTACTCAGACGGCCTAGATGCAGCCAAGACGGCGTCAGAGCTGAAGGGGACGGCGTCACAGTCATAAGGTGACGCCGTCGCAAGGTTTACGTGGCCAAGACGAAACCCTAATGACGGCGACACGACGGCGTCACGAAACATAAGGTGACGCCGTCGCAGATGTAATCTTATATATAGAATCCGAATTTTTCAGTTTTTGTGAGTAGTCTTTTGGAGTAAAAACCTAAAACCGAACCAAGGCTTTCTTGTGCAGTATTTTAGGGTTCTAAACCCTATTATACATCAAGATAAGTATTTACTTCATTAATTTAATTATGTCTTTGATTATTTGTGTGTATGCTTGCATGTTCTCCATGTCCGGCTAATTTATTTGTGTGTTTGCTTAGGGAATATGAAACTTAATTATTGAATATTGATTGGTTGATACTTATCTTAGTTGACTAATGATCTAGAGTGCGCTAGATTATTCGTTGTGTACTTAATGCTTGACTTTTCTTTGTGAACTTTAGAATATAATTATCTAGGTAATTGTAGGATAAAGTATTCAAGGACAACCGTAGAGTAGGCGTCTATAAATCACTAGAGGATTTGTAAACAAGACCCTTTGGTAATTTCAAAGAGTTAGGGAAACAAGCACGCCCTATAGCCTTAGAATCACAACGCAACTAGGAATAAGGACGTGACAAATCAACCATCAATAGGAGATAATTAAGGAGTAGTAAAACCTAAGTAAACACATCTTTAAACTATCATACGAGTACAAATCAATTAGACATAGACTATCACAACCTTAGCTTAGATAATTAGATAATAGTAGAGTAATTGGTAGCAATACCAACCCCCCAAATCCAATACCCGAGATTCGTACCTTTTCATTTTCTAAAAAACATAAAAAGATAAAAAATAATCTTCCTCAACCTCAACCTTAGCGTAGTAACTTCTCACTAGCATTCCTATTCCCCTAGAGAACGATATCAATACCCGTGGCTTACCCTAATTACTACACTACAACGATTAGGTTCACTGCCTAGGGTGTTATAAAACTTGCTCGAAGAAAAGGAAGTTTCCTTGACCCCGAACGACGCGTGTAGCGTTATCAAGTTTTTGGCGCCGCTGCCGGGGAATAGAATAGCTAGTTAGTAGTCCACCTCGTTTAGGTTTCTTTGCTTGATTCCTATCAAGTAAATTTTTCTCATTTTTTAGCTTTCTCTTAGTCTATCCCCCTTCTTAGTAACCTTTGTTCGTAACCCCATCACTTTTCACCATGGAAGGTGACAACCAACCACCACTCATCAACCCACCACCAAACGACCCGCCAAGAGCCCGTACTCTTGGTGAGTACTCGAGACCAAACCACCTAGGTTATAGGAACACCATTGAGCTTCCCGACCAAGCCCAAACTACGGCCCTGCGATCCGACACCATCCGGTTGGTGCAAAACGGATGTGCATTCCATGGACTTCGTTCCGAAGATCCAAATCAGCATCTGAGGGATTTCCTCAAAATTGTCGATTCCATCGACCTTGATGCTACTACTCGGGAGACCACGCGCTTGCGTCTCTTCCAATTCTCTCTACGGGACCAAGCTAGTAATTGGCTTGAGCGACTTCCCGCCGGCTCCATCTCAAGTTGGGATGATCTTACTTCTCGCTTCCTTGCTCAATTTTTCCCACCGGGGAGAACCACTAAGCTTAGGAATGACATCTTGATGTTCCAACAACGTCAAGGTGAATCTCTCTACGAAGCATGGACCCGATTCAAGGACTTACTTCATAAAGTCCCTCATCACGGCATTGATCTTTGGCTCCAAGTCCAAATCTTTTATGATCATGTCAACTTTCCCACTAAGCGATCCATTGACCAAGCGGCCGGTGGAAAACTTAGTGATCTCACCGCGGAAGAATCATGGGAAATAATAGAGGACCTTGCCCTCTATGACAACGAAAGTTGGGATGACCCCCGTGAACTTCCCAAAACCGTCAAGGCAATCTCCTTGCCTCCTCCCGACCGTAGGATGATCGAACTTGAAGATCAAGTCAAATTCCTCATGAGTTCCTACGAGAATCCTAAGTCCTCGCGCCATATAAACAAAGTTTCCTCTTCGTGCGAGCCGTTTTGTGATCCTCATAACACGCGCACTAGCACCCTATCCCCCGAACATGCTTCCGTTGAATACGCATCCTCACGTAATAATGGAACGGGAGGAAGATTCCCTACAACGCCCGGACCTAGGAATTTCAATGAAACCCGGGAGGCATGGAAAAACAAGCCCGACTTTTACTGGGGACAAACCAAAGAATTCACCTCCAATGATTTCTCGTGGCCCCCACCTAACGGTCCTAACCAACAGAGTATCGAAGGGATGTTGCAAAACATAGTTGCGTCCCAAGAAACCCAAATGGCTAAGCTCTCGGACCGCTTTAACCATCAACAAGCCGAGATGGATAGGAAGATAGACAACCTGTTGAAAGCCATAAATAGTGATAGGAAGGTTAGTGCTATCTCGACTCCCGAGCCTCCAGGTGTAGAAATTAAGGATCCAAGCAAGCTTATTAAGCACGTCCAATTCGTCAATGCCATCGCCTTAGTGGAACCGGATGAAACCGATGACGAAGAAGACCAAACATTTGTTGATGATGAAACACCCGAGGAAGAAGATGAAGTAGACAATGACTATTTCAACAAATTTCCTACGGAAGAAGAATTATCCCGCCACCCTCACTTAGTGCGTGACCTCCGTCACATGTATGTTAGGAAAAGCCCTAGAATCAAGTTTGGGAACCCTTGGAATCTTAACATACCATGTTGCATAGGACACCTTTTTATGGCAAAGGCTTACATTGATCGTAAATCCCCAATTAACATAATGACTAGCACCTATTACAATTGGATAATGAAGAAGCCTATCCCAACTAGGCAAGACCTCGATAATCCTAGTGATAAGTGTAATTTTCTTGGTAGAGTTAAGGGATTGCCCGTCTATGTAGGTAGCTTCACATTCCCTACGGACTTCATAATTGTGGAAGATATTAGCACGGCCATAGACCCTAGCTTGTCCCACGTTATTCTAGGAAAACCTTTCGTAGAAAGCACCGGGATGACCTATGACCCATCGTTAGGAGTAGTGCGATTCAAGGATGAGACCGACGACGTAGCCTACCAAATGCCGTTTAAGATTGAGAAGTTTTCATCACTCTCCAATGATGAAAAGGAACTTAAACTGTCGGTCTATTACAGGAATGATGAGGATAGGGAAAAGGGAGTAGATTATGTTATGGCTAAGCTTTTCGGGTTCTATAAAGATTGTTTGAATTTAGGACCGAAATATAGGACCGAGTGGGGAGAGGGTGAACTCTTAGAAAGGAGTATCATGGGACACTTCTACAACATGGAACCCCCCGATAGAGACCGTCAAGAGGGCGGTGATGCAAAAACGTAGGGGTAGGACTACGAGTCTAGCTACAAGACTCTTAAATAAAGAAAAGCGCTTCGTGGGAGGCAACCCATGCTTAATTGTTTGCTTGTTAGTGTCATATATCTTTTATTAATTGTTTGTCCTCATGTTTAGATTTGTAAAAATGCTTTATTTTGTTTTTAACCTCGTCTTAATTACATATAAAGGTATTTTACATAAAGGATAAGTGTAGGGAGGATTACACACGTTTTCATAAGAAACGTGAACATGAGAATAACAATTAACTAAAAGATATATATGTTTGTTTGTTCGAGTCAAATGCTTGTATCGAGTCATAATAGATGTTTTTGCAGAAGTTTTTCCAGATTCTAAAGATGTAAATTTTCCAGAATTTTATCCAGAAAATCGCAGACCAGTTTTTGTCAGGATAACCTGACGGCGTCAGGATTGCAACCTGACGGCGTCAGGAAGGAATAAAAACATCAGCTTACTTTTTCTCGTTTTCTGAGCTACTTGTAAAATTTTGGAATTTTCCAGATCTTAACTTTCAAAACAAATTCTGTAAACAT
This sequence comes from Chrysanthemum seticuspe, assembly GCA_019973895.1. NCBI lineage: Eukaryota > Viridiplantae > Streptophyta > Magnoliopsida > Asterales > Asteraceae > Chrysanthemum > Chrysanthemum seticuspe. Next base: position 81,177,137 of record BPTQ01000001.1, read on the forward strand.
CCATTCCACAAGCATTATATCCTAGTTTAAATCGAGTCTTATGTATATTATTACCGCCGATTTTACGCGAAGGTTTCGTTTGTTTTCTTCTAGTGTGCAGGTTTAGTTTGTCAAGAAGAAGTTACACAAGTTTGGAAGGAGCCTTTCACGCAAAAACTCTTCTTGGAAAAGATTTAACCACCACTTTTTACGGATCCTACCGAGCTAATCAGGGGAGTATTAGTTTCTTTCGTTTTTAATTACCTTCTATTATCATAACTTTGATACTTTCGGGGAACATTGGGGACAATGTTCAGTTTAAGTGTAGGGAGGGAAAATAAACGGGAACTTTGAAACTATGCTTATCCTTGACTATTTGCTTTGTCCAAGTGTATTTGTGTAATAAACCATGAGAAAATGTAGGTTAGGGTAATTTTAGCCAAATTTAAATTTTTTTCATGACGTATAAGAGTGGGCCATTAGTCTTAACAAAAGCGTCTCATGGATAGGAAGTTGCATGACTAGCACAAAAACCCTTTACCACCTAAATTCCACCCAAAATGTGAGGATCACCCTTAGATTAGTAGGAATTAAAGCATTCATCTTTAATGCTTAGAGTGTGAACCGGTAGTATATTAGATTCTAGAACTTGTTTTGTGATGCATTCCGAGATCGCTAGTGAGACTACACTTGTGTAGTTAGGAATAACTAAATGATAAGAGGCATTAGGATAAACCCTTGTTTAATACCTGTAATATAATTACTTCTTCCATATCGGTTGAGTAATTCCCCCACACCCTTTGCGTTGTACTCATCTTTAGTACACGATACCCCTAGTTAACCCCTCAGAGCCTATCCTTTTCGCGGTTCTCGTGATGTTTCGGTTTTTCCGGAATATCAATGAAGAGCATTGTTTACACCCCACCCCCAAATATACACCCAAATCGCCTTAGCCTACCCTTTATTGCACTCACTTTTAGTGCAAATTTATGTTATCACCCAAAACCCTTAGTTCAATTATCTGGTTGCTTGCATGAGTTGCTAAGTCGAGTCATATCCTTTGTATACAGTTTTGGGATGATTGGGATTCATGGGAAAAGTTAAAGTTTATGAAATATAGGGAAGAGAACGTTAAACTCAAATTCCCTTTGTTTGCATAATAATGTACTCCAAGTGTTTTGATCTTTTCAATTCGGGTCAAATTAGTGTTAGAGTAATAAAAACTCAAGTGTAGGGATGTGTCTATAAATCCCTATCATTTTGATGTACCGTAGAGGATGGTAGAGTAAAAGTGTATGATAAAAAAAAAAAAAAAAAAAAAAACCAAAAAAAAACCAAAAAAAACAAAAAAAAATCGATAAAAAAAATAGAAAAAAAAAAAAAAAAAAAAAACATACGGGCTACCATCCTACATCTATCTTTTAAATTATGTTTGTTTATTTTCGTTGCCTAGAGTTTTAGAGTGTCGAGTCTTGGCTTAGCAACGCCATTCTTCGTATACTTGCAACATAGAGATTTTTGACTATCCACCACTAAATAGCCTATCCCACCAAACCCTTCATTTCCTTACCGTAAGCCTAACGTTACAACCCTTTAAAAGACCTCTTTGATAGTCTTTCCTAGGTGCTTACGCCAAAGCGACGGAGGTTTGATCTATTCTCAAGCCTATGGTAATCTATGTACTAGGACCGGTTAATGAGTGTTTATCTTCCATTTCCGATTTGTTATATTTCATATATACACCCGAGAGAGATGTGAGTATCCAAACACCCCATGTGAGGTGCTAGTATGTAATTTCCGTGCTTGTTATGACTTTTGCGGGGCTTATATGTGTTGTGGACCGTTTTGAATGAATGCTTCATGACCCCTAACTTATAAATTAATTGGCTAAAAGCACATTTGCTTGAGGACAAGCAAATACCAAGTGTAGGGATATTTGATAAGGTTTTAAAAGGTACCTTTTTAAGGGGTCATTTAAGCCCTTATTCGATCACTTCTGTATCCGTTATTGCTTAATATCGTTCCTTTTCACTTTTTAGGTCTCTTGAAGGCAAAATGCTGGAATGATGCTTATTTGGACGAAAAGGCGCGAATATACGAAGAAAATGGCCAAAGTCAGAATCGAGACACTCAAAGCTGCTGAAACATAAGGCGACGGCGTCACTGCATATCTGCGACGCCGTCGGGAAGGAATTTTGCGACGGGTCAGAAGCGAAATTGCATGTTTTCAAGGGACGACGTCAGGTTCTAAAGGAGTAGGCCGTCGTTACTCAGACGGCCTAGATGCAGCCAAGACGGCGTCAGAGCTGAAGGGGACGGCGTCACAGTCATAAGGTGACGCCGTCGCAAGGTTTACGTGGCCAAGACGAAACCCTAATGACGGCGACACGACGGCGTCACGAAACATAAGGTGACGCCGTCGCAGATGTAATCTTATATATAGAATCCGAATTTTTCAGTTTTGTGTGTAGTCTTTTGGAGTAAAAACCTAAAACCGAACCAAGGCTTTCTTGTGCAGTATTTTAGGGTTCTAAACCCTATTATACATCAAGATAAGTATTTACTTCATTAATTTAATTATGTCTTTGATTATTTGTGTGTATGCTTGCATGTTCTCCATGTCCGGCTAATTTATTTGTGTGTTTGCTTAGGGAATATGAAACTTAATTATTGAATATTGATTGGTTGATACTTATCTTAGTTGACTAATGATCTAGAGTGCGCTAGATTATTCGTTGTGTACTTAATGCTTGACTTTTCTTTGTGAACTTTAGAATATAATTATCTAGGTAATTGTAGGATAAAGTATTCAAGGACAACCGTAGAGTAGGCGTCTATAAATCACTAGAGGATTTGTAAACAAGACCCTTTGGTAATTTCAAAGAGTTAGGGAAACAAGCACGCCCTATAGCCTTAGAATCACAACGCAACTAGGAATAAGGACGTGACAAATCAACCATCAATAGGAGATAATTAAGGAGTAGTAAAACCTAAGTAAACACATCTTTAAACTATCATACGAGTACAAATCAATTAGACATAGACTATCACAACCTTAGCTTAGATAATTAGATAATAGTAGAGTAATTGGTAGCAATACCAACCCCCCAAATCCAATACCCGAGATTCGTACCTTTTCATTTTCTAAAAAACATAAAAAGATAAAAAATAATCTTCCTCAACCTCAACCTTAGCGTAGTAACTTCTCACTAGCATTCCTATTCCCCTAGAGAACGATATCAATACCCGTGGCTTACCCTAATTACTACACTACAACGATTAGGTTCACTGCCTAGGGTGTTATAAAACTTGCTCGAAGAAAAGGAAGTTTCCTTGACCCCGAACGACGCGTGTAGCGTTATCAAGTTTTTGGCGCCGCTGCCGGGGAATAGAATAGCTAGTTAGTAGTCCACCTCGTTTAGGTTTCTTTGCTTGATTCCTATCAAGTAAATTTTTCTCATTTTTTAGCTTTCTCTTAGTCTATCCCCCTTCTTAGTAACCTTTGTTCGTAACCCCATCACTTTTCACCATGGAAGGTGACAACCAACCACCACTCATCAACCCACCACCAAACGACCCGCCAAGAGCCCGTACTCTTGGTGAGTACTCGAGACCAAACCACCTAGGTTATAGGAACACCATTGAGCTTCCCGACCAAGCCCAAACTACGGCCCTGCGATCCGACACCATCCGGTTGGTGCAAAACGGATGTGCATTCCATGGACTTCGTTCCGAAGATCCAAATCAGCATCTGAGGGATTTCCTCAAAATTGTCGATTCCATCGACCTTGATGCTACTACTCGGGAGACCACGCGCTTGCGTCTCTTCCAATTCTCTCTACGGGACCAAGCTAGTAATTGGCTTGAGCGACTTCCCGCCGGCTCCATCTCAAGTTGGGATGATCTTACTTCTCGCTTCCTTGCTCAATTTTTCCCACCGGGGAGAACCACTAAGCTTAGGAATGACATCTTGATGTTCCAACAACGTCAAGGTGAATCTCTCTACGAAGCATGGACCCGATTCAAGGACTTACTTCATAAAGTCCCTCATCACGGCATTGATCTTTGGCTCCAAGTCCAAATCTTTTATGATCATGTCAACTTTCCCACTAAGCGATCCATTGACCAAGCGGCCGGTGGAAAACTTAGTGATCTCACCGCGGAAGAATCATGGGAAATAATAGAGGACCTTGCCCTCTATGACAACGAAAGTTGGGATGACCCCCGTGAACTTCCCAAAACCGTCAAGGCAATCTCCTTGCCTCCTCCCGACCGTAGGATGATCGAACTTGAAGATCAAGTCAAATTCCTCATGAGTTCCTACGAGAATCCTAAGTCCTCGCGCCATATAAACAAAGTTTCCTCTTCGTGCGAGCCGTTTTGTGATCCTCATAACACGCGCACTAGCACCCTATCCCCCGAACATGCTTCCGTTGAATACGCATCCTCGCGTAATAATGGAACGGGAGGAAGATTCCCTACAACGCCCGGACCTAGGAATTTCAATGAAACCCGGGAGGCATGGAAAAACAAGCCCGACTTTTACTGGGGACAAACCAAAGAATTCACCTCCAATGATTTCTCGTGGCCCCCACCTAACGGTCCTAACCAACAGAGTATCGAAGGGATGTTGCAAAACATAGTTGCGTCCCAAGAAACCCAAATGGCTAAGCTCTCGGACCGCTTTAACCATCAACAAGCCGAGATGGATAGGAAGATAGACAACCTGTTGAAAGCCATAAATAGTGATAGGAAGGTTAGTGCTATCTCGACTCCCGAGCCTCCAGGTGTAGAAATTAAGGATCCAAGCAAGCTTATTAAGCACGTCCAATTCGTCAATGCCATCGCCTTAGTGGAACCGGATGAAACCGATGACGAAGAAGACCAAACATTTGTTGATGATGAAACACCCGAGGAAGAAGATGAAGTAGACAATGACTATTTCAACAAATTTCCTACGGAAGAGGAATTATCCCGCCACCCTCACTTAGTGCGTGACCTCCGTCACATGTATGTTAGGAAAAGCCCTAGAATCAAGTTTGGGAACCCTTGGAATCTTAACATACCATGTTGCATAGGACACCTTTTTGTGGCAAAGGCTTACATTGATCGTAAATCCCCAATTAACATAATGACTAGCACCTATTACAATTGGATAATGAAGAAGCCTATCCCAACTAGGCAAGACCTCGATAATCCTAGTGATAAGTGTAATTTTCTTGGTAGAGTTAAGGGATTGCCCGTCTATGTAGGTAGTTTCACATTCCCTACGGACTTCATAATTGTGGAAGATATTAGCACGGCCATAGACCCTAGCTTGTCCCACGTTATTCTAGGAAAACCTTTCGTAGAAAGCACCGGGATGACCTATGACCCATCGTTAGGAGTAGTGCGATTCAAGGATGAGACCGACGACGTAGCCTACCAAATGCCGTTTAAGATTGAGAAGTTTTCATCACTCTCCAATGATGAAAAGGAACTTAAACTGTCGGTCTATTACAGGAATGATGAGGATAGGGAAAAGGGAGTAGATTATGTTATGGCTAAGCTTTTCGGGTTCTATAAAGATTGTTTGAATTTAGGACCGAAATATAGGACCGAGTGGGGAGAGGGTGAACTCTTAGAAAGGAGTATCATGGGACACTTCTACAACATGGAACCCCCCGATAGAGACCGTCAAGAGGGCGGTGATGCAAAAACGTAGGGGTAGGACTACGAGTCTAGCTACAAGACTCTTAAATAAAGAAAAGCGCTTCGTGGGAGGCAACCCATGCTTAATTGTTTGCTTGTTAGTGTCATATATCTTTTATTAATTGTTTGTCCTCATGTTTAGATTTGTAAAAATGCTTTATTTTGTTTTTAACCTCGTCTTAATTACATATAAAGGTATTTTACATAAAGGATAAGTGTAGGGAGGATTACACACGTTTTCATAAGAAACGTGAACATGAGAATAACAATTAACTAAAAGATATATATGTTTGTTTGTTCGAGTCAAATGCTTGTATCGAGTCATAATGGATGTTTTTGCAGAAGTTTTTCCAGATTCTAAAGATGTAAATTTTCCAGAATTTTTATCCAGAAAATCGCAGACCAGTTTTTGTCAGGATAACCTGACGGCGTCAGGATTGCAACCTGACGGCGTCAGGAAGGAATAAAAACATCAGCTTACTTTTTCTCGTTTTCTGAGCTACTTGTAAAATTTTGGAATTTTCCAGATCTTAACTTTCAAAACAAATTCTGTAAACATCCATTCCACAAGCATTATATCCTAGTTTAAATCGAGTCTTATGTATATTATTACCGCCGATTTTACGCGAAGGTTTCGTTTGTTTTCTTCTAGTGTGCAGGTTTAGTTTGTCAAGAAGAAGTTACACAAGTTTGGAAGGAGCCTTTCACGCAAAAACTCTTCTTGGAAAAGATTTAACCACCACTTTTTACGGATCCTACCGAGCTAATCAGGGGAGTATTAGTTTCTTTCGTTTTTAATTACCTTCTATTATCATAACTTTGATACTTTCGGGGAACATTGGGGACAATGTTCAGTTTAAGTGTAGGGAGGGAAAATAAAACGGGAACTTTGAAACTATGCTTATCCTTGACTATTTGCTTTGTCCAAGTGTATTTGTGTAATAAACCATGAGAAAATGTAGGTTAGGGTAATTTTAGCCAAATTTAAAATTTTTTTCATGACGTATAAGAGTGGGCCATTAGTCTTAACAAAAGCGTCTCATGGATAGGAAGTTGCATGACTAGCACAAAAAACCCTTTACCACCTAAATTCCACCCAAAATGTGAGGATCGCCCTTAGATTAGTAGGAATTAAAGCATTCATCTTTAATGCTTAGAGTGTGAACCGGTAGTATATTAGATTCTAGAACTTGTTTTGTGATGCATTCCGAGATCGCTAGTGAGACTACACTTGTGTAGTTAGGAATAACTAAATGATAAGAGGCATTAGGATAAACCCTTGTTTAATACCTGTAATATAATTACTTCTTCCATATCGGTTGAGTAATTCCCCCACACCCTTTGCGTTGTACTCATCTTTAGTACACGATACCCCTAGTTAACCCCTCAGAGCCTATCCTTTTCGCGGTTCTCGTGATGTTTCGGTTTTTCCGGAATATCAATGAAGAGCATTGTTTACACCCCACCCCCAAATATACACCCAAATCGCCTTAGCCTACCCTTTATTGCACTCACTTTTAGTGCAAATTTATGTTATCACCCAAAACCCTTAGTTCAATTATCTGGTTGCTTGCATGAGTTGCTAAGTCGAGTCATATCCTTTGTATACAGTTTTGGGATGATTGGGATTCATGGGAAAAGTTAAAGTTTATGAAATATAGGGAAGAGAACGTTAAACTCAAATTCCCTTTGTTTGCATAATAATGTACTCCAAGTGTTTTGATCTTTTCAATTCGGGTCAAATTAGTGTTAGAGTAATAAAAACTCAAGTGTAGGGATGTGTCTATAAATCCCTATCATTTTGATGTACCGTAGAGGATGGTAGAGTAAAAGTGTATGCAAAAAAAAAAAAAAAAAAAAAAAAAAAAAAAAAAAACCATACGGGCTACCATCCTACATCTATCTTTTAAATTATGTTTGTTTATTTTCGTTGCCTAGAGTTTTAGAGTGTCGAGTCTTGGCTTAGCAACGCCATTCTTCGTATACTTGCAACATAGAGATTTTTGACTATCCACCACTAAATAGCCTATCCCACCAAACCCTTCATTTCCTTACCGTAAGCCTAACGTTACAACCCTTTAAAAGACCTCTTTGATAGTCTTTCCTAGGTGCTTACGCCAAAGCGACGGAGGTTTGATCTATTCTCAAGCCTATGGTAATCTATGTACTAGGACCGGTTAATGAGTGTTTATCTTCCATTTCCGATTTGTTATATTTCATATATACACCCGAGAGAGATGTGAGTATCCAAACACCCCATGTGAGGTGCTAGTATGTAATTTCCGTGCTTGTTATGACTTTTGCGGGGCTTATATGTGTTGTGGACCGTTTTGAATGAATGCTTCATGACCCCTAACTTATAAATTAATTGGCTAAAAGCACATTTGCTTGAGGACAAGCAAATACCAAGTGTAGGGATATTTGATAAGGTTTTAAAAGGTACCTTTTTAAGGGGTCATTTAAGCCCTTATTCGATCACTTCTGTATCCGTTATTGCTTAATATCGTTCCTTTTCACTTTTTAGGTCTCTTGAAGGCAAAATGCTGGAATGATGCTTATTTGGACGAAAAGGCGCGAATATACGAAGAAAATGGCCAAAGTCAGAATCGAGACACTCAAAGCTGCTGAAACATAAGGCGACGGCGTCACTGCATATCTGCGACGCCGTCGGGAAGGAATTTTGCGACGGGTCAGAAGCGAAATTGCATGTTTTCAAGGGACGACGTCAGGTTCTAAAGGAGTAGGCCGTCGTTACTCAGACGGCCTAGATGCAGCCAAGACGGCGTCAGAGCTGAAGGGGACGGCGTCACAGTCATAAGGTGACGCCGTCGCAAGGTTTACGTGGCCAAGACGAAACCCTAATGACGGCGACACGACGGCGTCACGAAACATAAGGTGACGCCGTCGCAGATGTAATCTTATATATAGAATCCGAATTTTTCAGTTTTTGTGTGTAGTCTTTTGGAGTAAAAACCTAAAACCGAACCAAGGCTTTCTTGTGCAGTATTTTAGGGTTCTAAACCCTATTATACATCAAGATAAGTATTTACTTCATTAATTTAATTATGTCTTTGATTATTTGTGTGTATGCTTGCATGTTCTCCATGTCCGGCTAATTTATTTGTGTGTTTGCTTAGGGAATATGAAACTTAATTATTGAATATTGATTGGTTGATACTTATCTTAGTTGACTAATGATCTAGAGTGCGCTAGATTATTCGTTGTGTACTTAATGCTTGACTTTTCTTTGTGAACTTTAGAATATAATTATCTAGGTAATTGTAGGATAAAGTATTCAAGGACAACCGTAGAGTAGGCGTCTATAAATCACTAGAGGATTTGTAAACAAGACCCTTTGGTAATTTCAAAGAGTTAGGGAAACAAGCACGCCCTATAGCCTTAGAATCACAACGCAACTAGGAATAAGGACGTGACAAATCAACCATCAATAGGAGATAATTAAGGAGTAGTAAAACCTAAGTAAACACATCTTTAAACTATCATACGAGTACACATCAATTAGACATAGACTATCACAACCTTAGCTTAGATAATTAGATAATAGTAGAGTAATCGGTAGCAATACCAACCCCCCAAATCCAATACCCGAGATTCGTACCTTTTCAATTTCTAAAAAACATAAAAAGATAAAAAATAATCTTCCTCAACCTCAACCTTAGCGTAGTAACTTCTCACTAGCATTCCTATTCCCCTAGAGAACGATATCAATACCCGTGGCTTACCCTAATTACTACACTACAACGATTAGGTTCACTGCCTAGGGTGTTATAAAACTTGCTCGAAGAAAAGGAAGTTTCCTTGACCCCGAACGACGCGTGTAGCGTTATCAAGTATTCGAGGTTTAACTTATCATTTAATTAACTTCCAAATTTTTACTTGAAAATTGTGCTAAATAAAATCAGGGAGTGTTTAGTAGCACCCGATTTAAATTGCTTTATAAAGTTAGATCAAATAAATATTGTGATTAGTTGGTTGATGATATTTCCTTGAGTTCATAGTCATGATATCAATGCCTTATATTATTATTATTTTGGTTTAGAGTTCAATGATTTTTATCGTAATTTTCCCCTATTTGAATATAAGGGCGGGGTTATTAGGACGGGGGCTACTATTTTAGATTGACCCTCTCTAGTTTTTAGGGGTACTTTTTGTCCCCTCCTTTGTCCCCCTCTCTCTCTCACATGGCGGCTGTGAGTCACCCCCACATGGCTGTACCATTTTTTTATTTTTATTTTTTAATTTAATTGTGTAGTATTTAGGTATATGTATAGTGTATTTATTTGTGTAGTGTTTTTATATGTATAGTGTTTTTAATTGTGTAGTGTTTTTATATGGTATTTATTTTACGTTACTTTTTATAAAAAAAGTTTATAAAAAAAAGTTTATAAAAAAAGTTTATAAAAAGTTTATAAAAAAAGTTTATAAAAAAAAGTTTATAAAAAAAGTATAAAAAAAGTTTATAAAAAGTTTATAAAAAAAGTTTATAAAAAAAGTTTATAAAAAGTTTATAAAAAAAGTTTATAAAAAAAAGTTTATAAAAAAAGTTTATAAAAAGTTTATAAAAAAAGTTTATAAAAAAAAGTTTGTAAAAAAAGTTTATAAAAAAAAGTTTATAAAAAAAGTTTATAAAAAATTTATAAAAAAAGTTTATAAAAAGTAAAGTAAAATAAATACCATATAAAAACACTACACAATTAAAAACACTATACATATAAAAACACTACACAAATAAACACAGTATACATATATACATAAACACTACACAATTAAATTAAATTAAAAAAAAAAAAAAAAAAAAAAATGCATGTGATGGGGGACCCACAGTCGCCCATGTGGGAGAGAGAGGGAGGACAAAGGGAAGAGGGGCCACGACTAAAGAGATAGACCCCGTTTATATAGTATAACCCGAACATAAACTTTGTTCATCGAGAAGTGGTTCTTGAATCTTGAATTGGTTCTCTCTTCAAAAGTTGTCTTAAAAGTTGTGGTTCCAGCTCCTTCTAGCAACCTATATTGTACAGCCGTGTCATGTTATCTCAATGTGTTTTTGTTGTTCATAAAGAATTGTAAAAAGGACTTTTATATAGTGACATGACTTCTGTTTATTTCCCAATACTTTGACTCAGAGTAAAAGTGATGGTATCATTGGTATGTTCAAACTTGAAAAATTAAAAATGAGTAAACTACACCATTCGTCCTTGTGTAATACGTTGACCATCAAGTTTCGTCCTTTGATCAAAAAAATTGCATCGTTGGTCCTTAACTGCGAAACGTTAGTCATCGTTGGTCCCTCACACTAACTGGTTGGACTAACGGACGTTAAGCCTTGTTAAGTGGAGGGTATTTATGTCTTTTCCCACCCACACCACTTTTGTCATTTCCTTCCTTTATCTCCACCAAACCAGCAGAACACATATCTCATCTCTTTCTTAGTTCACACAAATAAACACTCTCTTCTTCTCCATTTTTTCTCTCAATATTCCGGCAACATTTCAGCTGCCTAAGACCACCATTGTCCACCAGCCGGCCATCGCATTCCAGCAACTTCATATCTGCTCCGCCACCACTGTCTCGTGACACTCGTTTCTATGTTTTCAAAACACCACTAATATCTTCTCCCCGCCACCACCATCATCTTACTCCCATCACCATCATCCCTCCGCCACCACCATCGTGTTTATGGCACCACAATTAACTGACCACCAGTTATATTGGAAACCGTACAAAACCAAAAAATTGAAAAACATATTAGATCAATCTGAGTGGGGAAGATGTGTGAAGGGGTGGTTGAGTGGTGAGAAGGCGTGGGGTTATTTTTTTTGTTGGTTGATTGAATGGTATAAATAGAAGCTGAAATGATGTTGAGGTTTTGCCTATGTTGAAAGATGTCCCAATGGCGGACCGACATGTTTTGTTTCTAAAGAAAGTTCAGATTTGTGGGATTGTTTTTGATTTTACGGATGCGGGGAAGAATGTTAAGGAGAAGGAGATTAAGAAGCAGAATTTGTTGGAGCTTGTGGATTTGGTTCAGTCGGGTTCTAGTAAAATGAATGAGATTATGCAGTGTGAGATGGTTAAGATGATACTAGTTGGTGTTATAGTATATCAAAATCTTTTCTGCCTTTTTAGTTTCACACATTCCAAATTGATGGAACCCACCAAGCGCAAAAAGTAAGAAATTGAAGATAAATGCTTTCTCTTTAGTAAAATATATTCCATATTATAATTAAAGCCATACAAAGAAAAGACAGTGTTCTAAGGATTTGGAGTCAAGGTGGTATCCAACATAAATACACAAGTTTGAGAAAGATGGGTTAAGGTGGTGGATCTGGAAAAAAGGGTCGAGCACGGTGCGTTGCAATGGTGGAGCACGATAGGTCGCGGTGGAGCAAAGGGTCGAGCACGGTGGGTTGCGGTGGAACAGAGGGTGGCGCATGGTGGTCGAGCATGTTGATGGTTACTGTGACGGATATGGAGGCGGTGACTAATAGATAAGGTGGACTTTGACTTCCATATTAAAACCTCATTTAAGTTTATTGTTCCTAGTTTTGAATTTATAGTGATGAAAGATCATGGGTTTATTTGTGATTTGGATTTTGTGTTTGAGTTTATGAAGATGAGGTGTTGGTGTTTATATATAATAAGAGAATGAGATGGGTTTTGAACTTTTGATTTTGAGGTTTTTGTTGGTGGAGTGAATAATATTTGTATGATTGGCAGTGGTGGTGAAGATAAAAGAGGAAGAATAAGGGTGGTGAAGATGGGTAGGGATGAGATGAAGAAGAAGGACTTAGGTGAGATGGTGTGGGTGGGAAAAGACAAATATACCCTCCACTTAACAAGGCTTAACGCCCTTTAGTCCAACCAGTTAGAGTGAGGGACCAACGATGACTAACGTTTCGCAGTTAAGGACCAACGGTGCAATTTTTTTGGTCAAAGGACGAAACTTGATGGTCAACGTATACCACAAGGACTAATGGTGTAGTTTACTCATTAAAAATCCTTTAAAGGGCAAATTCTCTAATTGTCCCGCCCAACCAATTTAGCCCAAATACTCCATTTTTTTCACTTCTCTTAATGCCCCATGGGCAACTCTCCATTAGGCAACTCTCCTATATAGTTGACATGTGTCCCTATATTTGGGCCCATCTTGTACTTTCATAGTACAAGTGTGTTGGATCGATATACTTTAATCAAACTAAACTAGCTTGTTAAGGTTTAATAACCTTGGATAAATCCTAAGTTATTAACAAAGAAACACTGAGCAATCTTTATTAAGTACGCGGAATTTACTTAACAAAGCTAAAAAGAAACTTTATTAATAAAACTCTAAATCTGCTTATTATGCAGATACTCTAATACAACTCTAAGATATTCGAACTTTTCTCTAAACTCTTAATTCGTAAACTCAAACTCTTTTTCTGAAATCGTACCTCTAATGCCAATCTAGGAGTCCTTTTATAGGCTCAAGGATATCCTAGTCGGTTTACAATTGATAACCTTGTACGACAAGTAATCTAAACATGGAATACAATACTTTCCATAAACAAATATAACAGATCTTCTGTCCTAGCAGTACTTTGACTTCACCTTGCAGTACTTTGACTTTATCTTTAGCAGTACGTTGACTATTTGACTTCGTCCAGTACTTTGCAGCTTACAGTACTTTCATATCTTCAGTACTTTGATATCTTCAGCACTTTCATATCCCAACAATCCTCCCCTAACTTGAATTCTACTTGCTTGACTTCAAGTTCCTTTGTGAATATATCTTTAACAGCTTCATCTTTTAAAATGGATTGTTCTTTAGTCTTTAGATTATATCTCTGTAGAATCTTGTGCTCTTGTCAAAGTATCTCTTAAAATTGTTTTCATCACAGCAGCATTCAGCAATCTCCATCTTTTCAGCAACACAGCAACATATGACAATGTGTACAATAATTTAAGTTTAAGTTGCATACTATTCTCATCACATCTAAGTGAATCATTGAAAATTCAATGGATTTAGAACTCTTTACCAAAGCCATTATCTTTGGAGTAGCCAAATGTTTTGGTGTGTAAGACCATGGTACATTGATAACCATATGATTTTTAGCAAACCACCAGCTATCAACAGATTTGTTTTGTCTTTACCAAAAGTTGTACCCTTCTGGACTAGTTAGTTCTTTTATCTAATGGTGAACTAATTACCAATAATGGTTTTTCCACTGCCTTTACCACAAGCCATTTCTTGTGGGCTAGCCAACTCTTCACATTACTGATATGGTGAGTTGATAACCATCCAACTTATTAGCAAGTTGTCAACTAAAAACGGATTTGATATATCTTTACCAGAGCCGTTTGCTCATGGATTAGTCAATCCTTTTGTAACCATGGTGGATTGATAACCTATTGATGTTATCATCACAAAAACCATTTATTCAACCTTTATATCAGAAAATATTTATTATTTAGCAAAAGGTTTCTTCTAAAATTCATTTAACTGGTTTAATACAGCAAACAGTACTTTGATGAAAGTACTGTCTGACTAGCAGTACTTTGAATAAAAGCAATGTTATATCAAAAAGTAATTATTCAAAAATTCATACCAGTTAAAGATCATTCTCAGCAATGGTAGTCCAGTCTATAAGCAAATTTATAACCATGCAAGCAATTTCATCAGCCTCTTCTACTTCCAATCCATGCTCTAGCATTCTTCTCATGAGCTCAACAGTAAGAGGATATCTTCTTTCTGCAAACATGTGAATTATTGTTCCATTTTCTAGCTCCAAAACATGAACTCCAGATTCTCCAAAGAATCTCCAGCAAACTATCTCCCAGTTTTCTTGATCCTTCCAAATATCATCAGTACTCTTTTCATCAGTTTCCCACATAGTTATGAGATCCCCATGTAAAACCAATCCAATCCCTTCTAACGGATTATCTTCAAAATAAGTCTTCACAGCATGATATAAGTAGAATAGATCTACTCTGTCTATAATATGCAGCAAATCCCATAGCCTTTTAAAAACTCTGAAACTTTTATCTTCTTTGTGAAAAACCATGTAATCTCCATTCTTAGATTTCTCAACTTTGAAAGCACTGATCTTTGATCTGTTCATCTTCATGTCATTATCTTCATCAGTATAATCAAAATCTACCACTCTGAGATAATTCTTCAATTCATCACTAGTCTCAGATCTTAATTCAACCTTCTCTTTCTTTGAAAACTGAACATCTGTAGCTTCAGTTTTTCTTTTCCTCTTTAAGCTTTTCTTCCTTTCAGCTTCAGTCCAAAAAGCTTCATCTCTAAAATCTTTAATGCCTGCAACATCTTTCTTATAAGCTTCTCTCTCAGCATCATATAATCTCTTCATATCCACATAATTTAGCTTCTGTAATCCTTTAAATCCTCTACTTTTGAGATATGCCATCATTGCATTCCTTTCTTTAGCTAAATTAGGTCTTCTTGACATGAATCTAACAGGTGTTGGAGACTGTAAAGGTTCAGCAGTTTCAGCATCCAATTCATCTTGCACTTTTTGAGCTGCTTTTCTATCCAAAGCTTCTTGAGCTTCTCGTTCTTCTCTATCTTTAGTATTTATTTCTTCTTGAACTCTTCTAGCTGCAGCTTCATTCCTTGCAACTTCAAATGCTCTAATTTCTGCTAAAGTAAGCTTCTTTTTCTTAACTTCAACCAAAATACCTTTTCCCTTGTCTTTTGGATCAATTGCAGGTTGATCAGTTTTTGGTTGTTCTTCTTCTTGTGCTTCTCTAATAGTAACACCTCCTCTTGGTTGTGACAGATCAAGAATTGTAGCAACTAATTCATCATCACTTGGTGAATGAATGGGTTTAAATCTAGGTTCCTCCTCTTCCTCTATAACAACTGTAGAAGGACCAGCTTCTTCTTCAAAATTCAAAACCCTTGGAGTTATTACTTCTTGTCTGAAGGTTTCATGAAAAGCAGTACTTTCATGTTCAGTACCTTGATCTTCAATAATTAGTTCTTCAGTACTTTGAGGTTTAATCTTTTCTTCAGAACTTTCAATATGAACCAATTCTTCAGTACTTTGAAATCCACTCTCCTTGTTATCATCTTTCTTCTTATCATGTTCTTTCTCCTTATCATCTTCTTTCAATTTCTGTTCTTTAAATTTCCTCCCCAAATGGACAGAAGATGACTTAGGAACTTTCTTACGTTGTAATTCCTTACGAAGTGCTTTTCGACGTTTGTTCTCCTCCTTAACCCATAAATTGAAGCCTTGAATATAGGGTTTAACAAAATTTCTCAACCAGAAGTAATTTCGTTTTAACTTCCTAATAGTTTTAGCTTGTCGCTCAACAGTCTTGTTCAACCTAGCAAGCGCCTTTGTCAAAGCATAGTTGTCCATAGTTAAACCTTCACGAGGTATAGAATGAGCATCACCTTGAACTTGCGAATGTTCCTCTGAACCAGAAACAAATGGTGGAGGAGATGGAGTAGGTGTTCTTTCAATCTCTGCTTGGACCTCAGGACTTGGAGAAACATCACCCTGTAGAGATGCAGTACCTTCACGAGAAGCAGTACTTGCAGATGCAGTACCTTGTGAGGCAGCACTTTGTGAAGCAGTACCCTGTGCAGAAGCATTACCTTCACTTTCTTCATCCTCTTCAGCACGTACAGCTTGAACAACTTCCATCATGGAAGTAGTTAAGGGAATATCTCCACCTCTGAATAAATCACTGCGCCTAGCCATGAAAGTATAGATTTTGGCTTGTTGCACAATAACAGGTAGTAAAGCAGTAGGTTTGGGAACATCAGCCAATTGCTTGTTTAGAAAAACTTGTATGAATCTTGGGTACATCAACCAAGGTGCTCCAGATGATATATGCGATAGCATCCCATTCAAAATAAGCCGTGAAAAATTAAATACTCTGTCCGTAGATAAACCAACCACTGCAGATGCAATATTTGAACCAAACTGCTCCCAAGAAGTGCTTTTAGAACTTATGCAGTGGAGCAAGACATGGATCAAAAACTTCCATTGAGGACAGAATAAGGCCTTCTTAAAAGTCTGTTCAGTCAAAGAACCTTCATAACCCAGATTGCTAAAAGTATCCCAAATCAATTGCTTGTCAAATCTAATAGCCCCATCGTCATCTTCAAATAATAAATCTGCACGAATAGAGGCTTCTGTGATCTTGATAGTGCGACCAGCAACAGTGGATCTAATATATTATTCATCCTCCTCCATATTATCTCTAGCATTAGCCCAAAATTCTTGAATCCATGGTTCAATTATATCCGGCTCCACTAAAAGAGCATAACTAATAGGCGACCCAGTAAGATAATCAATGATATCATAAAACGCCACATTTGCCTCAGTCTTATCCAAATTAGCCACCATATTGTGCTTCGAAACAGTTAAACGATTCACCATCTTTGAAAGAGTGAGCACAATAGAAAGATTGTATCGAATAATAAAGAGATGGTAATTGGAAGTTATGTATGGAAAAGATATGTAGTAATAATATGAGAGGGAAAATCAGAAAGTAGTTATTTATAGGTGAGATTTGAAAAATCACAGCCTAAATAACAAAGTTACCGTTATTACTAATTACCCATCAATATTACCGTTGGAACAGTACTTTAATACGACAAACAGTACTTTCCACATAAGCAGTACTTTCCCAAGCAGTGCTTTCAGGAAATACAGTACTTTGCCAAATGCCTTCACAAAAACTAAGTATAAACTAACATCCTCCCCTCAAACAATACAGAAGACTATATCTAATCACCTTATAGTCCTCCCCTTAAACATAGCTTAGTAGTTAATCATTCCAATGCTCACAACCAAGTGATTGAATCGTGACACATCAAAACCTTTGGTGAGTAGATCAGCTACATTGTCATCCGTGTGAACTTTAACCACATTAATAAGCCTATGCTCATAACAGTCTCTGATAAAGTGATGCCGAATCTGAATATGCTTTGTCTTGGAATGATACACATGATTCTTCACAATACAAATAGTACTCTCATTATCAATTCTCCCAGCTTTAATTGTTCCTTTCCCTGTAATCCTTCCTCCATTGGGATCATTCCCAAATGCAACTTTTCCTCCACTAATACTTCTAAAATCAGACAGGATTTCTTTATCGCCTGTCATACTTCCAGAGCAACCACTATCCACAATAAGATGATCTTTAAGCTCTTCTTCTGGGTTGCCCTGCACATAAAGAAAAGAGTTAGAAACTTTTAGGAACCCAAGCCATTACTGACTTGTGTTCCCCTTGAGAAGTTACAAACTCAAATTCCTTGAGTATGTAATTCTCACTATCTCTCAGTTTATGATCCAAAATTATCTTTTGATGTTTAGCATGTGGATTTTCAAAACTCTCTGGTTTTTTAACATAAATTTCTTTCACCAGATTATTAGCCTTTTCTCTTGACACAAAAACATCTGATTCACTTTTTGTTGATCGTCCTGTATGTCTCCCAACAGTTCTTTCCCTTTTAACCCATTCAGTTTTAACAGGAGGTTCTTGTGATTTAGATCCCCTATATGAACTGTGATAACTTCTAGGTTGATAATGAGTCCTCCTAGAATTTCTATCCCAAGTATGGTTTTCAGTACCTTGTCTCTGAGCAGTACTTTGGAAAGTACTGTGAGATACTGAAGTTCTTCTCTGATGTGGGTATCTATGGTCTGGTGTGAAGTTTCTGTGATTAACCCTATTAGAATTAGTCCAAACTGGTTTGTGCTCTCTAGGTCTCTGATTGTTAGACTTATTTCTTGGAAACTTGCTTAGATATTCTGAGTGTCTGTCACAATCCTTGATTAAGTGAGTAGGACTATAACACACAAAACATAGTTTTTGACCCATATGACCAAAGTGATTTCTTCTATGTCTATGCCCAAAATTGTTTTGCCTTCTTGAGGACTGATAAAATTTGTTTTGACCAAAATTATCCCAAAAAGGTTTAGCAGTACTGTTTTGAAAAGGTTTTGCAGAAGGTACTGCTTGTTGAGCAGTACTTTGATTTAAAGGTACTGCTGGATTTTGAACATTGTTTTCAACAGTTTCTTTGGGTTTCTCAGTTCTAGATTTAGCAATTAGCTTATTCCTGAACTCTAGACTATCTACTCCATAACGAGAAACATCAGGCCTAGAGGGGTGATGACTAATGGGATGAGGAACAGCATGATAACCATTGTCTTTCTTAGGAGGTGGTTCACTTACTGAGCCTTCATTACTAGATGAATCTAAATAGTTAATGAGCTCATCATCACTAGTAGTTATATCCTCAAAATCACCATCATCCGGATCACTAGGTTGATTTTCTTCTACAGTACTAAAGTCCATTCCAAATCCTAATCCTGTTCTAATGTAAGCCCTTCTCTGTTTTTCAACATACTGAACATGGGACAGGCCAGACTCTTTCCAAGCATCAAACTTAGCTACCAAATCATCTCTTTCCTTAGTTAATTTTTCAATTTCAGCAATTTTACAGTTTAGTTTCCATTCACTAAGTTTCAACTGATAATCCTGTTGTTCATATTTTTCAGCCCAAGCCATTTCATTATTTTCATGTGTTATGATTTTAGCTTCTATAGACTCTAAAGTGATTTGATAACCTGCTACCTCAGACCTAGCCCTAATACAATTATCTCTTTCAATCACATAACTGTTAAGTAATTTTTGATAGAATTCATAACAGTTTGAGCATACCTCAGAGATAGGAGACTGAGTTGGTGAAGTAGCCACCATAGCAAGAAGAACAGGATCATCTTCACTTTCTTTGCTCCAATCAAATCCTCCAAAGCCATCATCAGATTCCAAAACAGCATGTTCAGATTCTTCATCAAAAGCAGTGCTCCAGTCCAATGCTTCCACTGTGTCTTCAACTGCATCTTCCACTGCTACCATACAGTAAGTCACCGGTTCATCATCAAACTCTTCACTCCAGTCAACCTCTGATAAATTCTCTTGAGCAACCAAAGCCTTTGTTTCAGTTATTGGAATTTCCTTGAGCTCAAGTTTAGGCTTCTCAGATGTTCTGTTTGCTTGATACTTAGCAAACCTGCACTCCCTTGCAAAGTGACCAGTCTTTTGACAATTGAAGCATTCAATTTTAGATTTGTCAAAAGTTATTCCTTGTTTTGGTTTAAAATCAATATTTTTGCCTGTCTTCTTCATGTACTTTTTGATTCTTGCAGTGATCAAAGCAACTTGCCACCTGATATCAATTTCCTCAAGTGCATCTTCTTCAATCTGTGCTAGATCCTCTTCATAAGTGACAGGTAAGCTTGCTTGTTGTGCAAAGAAGGAGCACACAACTTCATCTGAGTTCAAAGTGGTTGATGGTGGGGCCTGCTGAGTATATGATGAGGGATTGTAAACAGCAGTACTTTGAGAAACAGTACTTTGAGGAGAAGCAGTACTTTTGGAAGTACTGCTCTTCTTTTCAGATGATAGAAAAGCAATACTGTGAGATTTAGAATTTGGTTGACCACTCATCTCATGTTCATACACCTTCAATTGATGATAAAGATCATCAAAGTCCATAACCTCCAGTCCTTGTTGTCCTCTGATCATAGTAGCAATCACATGCCATGTAGATGGCAAACTCCTTAGAAACTTTAAATTAGCATCCTCAACTGATACTTCTGCCTTGTATAACTCCAACATGTTGAGGAGATTCTGAAACCTATCATATGCAGCATCAAGACTCTCTCTTTCTCCTACTGTGAATGTTTCAAACTGCTGTTTCAGCAAGTTTCTGTGCATCTTCTTAGAGGCTTCATTCCCTCCAAATCTGGTCTTGAGAGCAGCCCAGAGCTGCTTAGCATCTTTAGCATCGTGAAATTTAAGAAGATGACCATCTGGAATGGCAGATAAGAGAATGTTAAGAGCCTTCTCTTGATTCCTTAGGGTTGCTTGAGGTAAAACTGCTTTCGGTGCCAAAGGTTGTCCAGGAACTTGAACAGGTTCTGGAACAACTTCATTCCCATTGACAATTACATTCCACAAAGCATGGTCTGTAATGGCAATATACTGCCTCATCTTCATGCACCAGAGATCATATTCTCCCTTCTTAATGACTGGAATTCTGAGTGAGGTGATTGAGGGTGGTGGAACAGCTTCAGTCGACATCTTGAAAATTGTAGGGTTTCTTCCTAGTCAGAGTTTCCACACAAGCTCTGATACCACTTGTTGGATCGATATACTTTAATCAAACTAAACTAGCTTGTTAAGGTTTAATAACCTTGGATAAATCCTAAGTTATTAACAAAGAAACACTGAGCAATCTTTATTAAGTACGCGGAATTTACTTAACAAAGCTAAAAAGAAACTTTATTAATAAAACTCTAAATCTGCTTATTATGCAGATACTCTAATACAACTCTAAGATATTCGAACTTTTCTCTAAACTCTTAATTCGTAAACTCTAAAACTCTTTTTCTGAAATCGTACCTCTAATGCCAATCTAGGAGTCCTTTTATAGGCTCAAGGATATCCTAGTCGGTTTACAATTGATAACCTTGTACGACAAGTAATCTAAACATGGAATACAATACTTTCCATAAACAAATATAACAGATCTTCTGTCCTAGCAGTACTTTGACTTCACCTTGCAGTACTTTGACTTTATCTTTAGCAGTACGTTGACTATTTGACTTCGTCCAGTACTTTGCAGCTTACAGTACTTTCATATCTTCAGTACTTTGATATCTTCAGCACTTTCATATCTCAACAAAGTGTCATAGGTTAATTCTTGGGCAACTTGGACCTACTTTCTTGGGCAACTGACATATTTTTGTCTTTTAGTAAAAAAATAGTCTTTTTTTATTATTAAAAAGTACATATTTCTTGGGCAACTTGGTCCCACACATATGTATTTTTGGGCAACTGATTATGTAGAGAGTACACTTTTATATTTTTTAATATATAGATATTTATCTTATACTTTCAAATACAAAATACCTTTAATTACAAAATACACTTTAAATTTTTTATATATACATTTACAATATTTATTTTCACATATTTTTATAACATTAAAAACACACACACACACACTTCTTCCCCTACTGCTACCCAGATTCAACACAATCCAAACCATCGATCAAACGATCATCATCGATCAAACGATCACCAGAGATCCAAACCATCACCGATGAACCAAAAGATTGAACCGGTAAGAACTGAACTACCTTGTGTTTTGTATAATGGTTGACTTTGTATTGTTATGTTTTGATTGTATTTTTATCCTCATTTGTAAAGATTGTGTTTTTTTATTTTGTTTGTTGTTAGCTAGTTTTGGATTGCTTTTTTTAAGTAGATTTATGTGTTTGGAAATTGGAATTGCTTATTAAAACCAACGCCACACATTTTTCCGACTAGTGACAACAATAATAACCGTAACTGTTTATCTCCACTAGCAGTGGAAACGACAAGCTAGCAGTGGTACCCGATACCACTAGCAGTGGTTTCGAGAAGCCTAGCAGTGGTTTCCATACTTTTCACTGTGATAAAAAAAAGTTTTAATAATACACATCTTGGTGTTTTTATTAATGTTACTTACTGTATTGTTAATACATATACTGAACTTATTGGGCGATACCCATTTGCTTGAAAGTTATTTGACTCGTTGGTTAGTTGTTGGTTTAGATTTGACCATTTGCAACTGATAATCACTTCCTACTGATCCTTTCCAATTCCTCCTAATAAGGACATTTGATAATTGTGTTTTACATATTATATGTTAGTGATAGTATCTTAGAATGCAGCATATGCATACATGGATAAGTAAAACTTTTATAGTTTGTGATAAATTTCTTGCATTATACCAACCATAGGAGGTGAAAGTGGGAAAAGAACTCGAGGAATCAGCTCGAAAACCAAATAAGTCATCCGCCAGCTATATAAGCAGAAACAAACACCTCATAAGCCTATTTTTTGGCTTACCAGTTTATGTGGTTTCAGCTTGTGTTTCGCAAGCTCGTTTGCTTCGGTTTATGTTAGGAGGTGTTTGTTTAAGCCTTATTTTCTTTTGGGCTTACGAGCTTGTGTGGGTTCGGATTATGTTTCATAAGCTCGTTTGTTTTGGCTTATTTTGAAATTTATAAACTTATACTCCTTGTAAGTTTAGTATTTATGAGTGAGGGTTGGAGCGCTGCACTGTCAGGATGTAGTCTGTAAAATTGGTAGCGAATGTAGTCATAGGTGATATGCATTGGTGATTTTAGGTGAATATAGTTCCGTTGGTATGCTGTTTAGTCTAGTACTACTTGAATTTCAATGATTTATTGTATGAGTTGTATGTTTTGTTATTTGTTTCTGCTTGTCTGGTTATTGGGCTTGTCTGGTTTTTGTGTAAAGGGGACACAAGAAACCATGAGTTGGTAGATTTTTATGACTTGTTTGACTTATGATAATAATCTCGTGATTAGTAAATAACACATTTGATAACTATTCTTTGCTGATTACTACCAGACATTGAAAATGAGCTGTTTTTGTTGTAATGGAATAGTTTTGATACACATGGTTTTCCCCTTAAATGGCATGATCTTATCTGCTCTTACACTTCTCTAATGTTATGCAGGATAATGACGATTCCCACCGTGAGTTATTTTGAGAAGCCCACTTCAAAAGAAAAGGTTATCAAAGATGTAAAAATTGTGATAAAGGATGGTTCAAAACCGGAAGTTTATACCGAAGAGCATGAAAAGATGTTGGGTGATCACAAAGAACCCTGGATAGTTGGAGTGGATGGCTATGATGATGAGGGGAATCGTATGTATGATGCACATGATGGAAAGAGCTGCCATCAATGCAGGTTTAGAGTTTAGACTCTTGAATTCCTTATTTTTTTTGTTCTATTTTTTCAATGCTAATATTTGTATGTTTCTTTTTTAAAACTCAATTCACGGGAACAAGCAACTGATGGCATAGAAAATGTCCAACGGATACATAAAACAAGTTTTGTGAAAAAGCAAACAATGATGTCTTTGAACTTGTAAGAAAGTAGGAAATAGAGGTGGCTAAAAATGGTCTTCAAAGCATGCGAGTAATTTTTTTTATTTTACGGGTAGCACCAATAGGGTTACAAATCATGAGTCTTATTAAGGCACTTTGAGTTAACAGCAGGTTAATTTAACCCTTCATACATTTAAGGTATCAATCTCAAGATATAATAATACGGATAGAATGGGGCTGCTATTCATTGGTTAATAAGGAGTATTTTATAAGTCATAACGATCAGTACAGGGTAAAGTTGTAATATTGGATAGACTTTGAGGAAAACAGCAGTGTTGAGAGTTGCCTTTTTTTGTATAGCGGGACTAATAAAGAAAGTGAAGTGCGATGGTTTTGTAGTGAGTAATAATGTTGTTTACATTTTCAGGCAAAACACCTTGGCTACAAGTCAGTATGATAATATAAATGATGATGGCAAACAGTTGGATGACAAAGATGATGTTACCAAGGGTGAAGATGGCAAACATGTTCCTGTTGAGAAAAGCATCAAACCTCATGATCGTAAAAAGAAATCTAAAGGAGACGATGATGATGCTGATTCAGATTACAAATCAGATTCTCAAGATGACGATGATGACAACGACGATGAAGATCAATCAAGTGAAGAAAATTAGATGCAGACATTGCAGTGGTTGATAGTACTAATAGTTTGTTGTTTAACTTAAATCAATTGTGTTTTGGGTACCAGGCGTAATTACAACCAGTCCTGTTATGATAATGCCGAATTTAAGTGATCTACCTATTAAGGTAGTATGACCATGTTAGAAAGGATAGACATTTGAACTGCAATTTAGGTTGGCTGAACCAATTCTGTTGTACTGGCCATCTATATATGTTGATAGCTCTGTTTGTTAATTAATGAATTCGCAT
This sequence comes from Chrysanthemum seticuspe, assembly GCA_019973895.1. NCBI lineage: Eukaryota > Viridiplantae > Streptophyta > Magnoliopsida > Asterales > Asteraceae > Chrysanthemum > Chrysanthemum seticuspe. The sequence goes on from BPTQ01000001.1 coordinate 81,201,704, forward strand.
CATAAATGGTAGAAGTGGCTAAATGGGTGGCCATCTATAGTGGGTCAAAAATGATTTTGACACCATGTTTACTTTCGACAGACTCACTCACCATCACTCTCTTGTCACGTTTATAAGCTGTTTATATCAAATATGAAAAATAGCACTTCCAGAAATTTCATCTAAATCTTTTTCAATATAACGATCTATGGAGTTGTAAGAATAGCTGTGCATATGAATCGAACTGAGCTTGGCTTTACCCGACCGCCTTAGCATGCTGATTCTTTATGAGCAGGGTACAAGGAAGATTTGAGAGCTCGGATAGTTCTAAAATATAACAATAAGAAATAGTTCTCATAGGACCAATTAAAAGAACTAGAGTTGCAAACTAGTAGTGGACGGGACGGGATGGGAATGTTCAGATTAAAAACACATCAGATAAAAGTTTTAAAGAATCTCTTCCTCTTTTTGCTTAGGGACTAAGCATTCAAAGAACCAATTATGGACAACTTTTTAAAAGAATATATGATTGCATAACCAATGTTATCAGCAGACTTGATTGAAACTTAAAACATACAAATGAAAAGATAATATTTCCAAAACTTTGTAACAGGCTAGCACAAAACTTTTGTCGATCTAGTCCCCAAGCTACACAATTTTTCATGAGAAATAGAGCGAGAGATGTACAAAGAATCATTAGGCATGTAAAGCTTTAAGAAAATCAATTCCGATCATTACGTAAAGAAGCCTATATGCTTAACCACAAGATGAGAATACTAGTAAGATAATAGCTCGCAAATCTTATCAAGGCCCCTTTTTTCCGGGCCTGCAAGTAGGGGTGTCAGTAGGGTCGGGTCAACCCGAACCCGATAAGGCTTATCGGGTCGGGTTAAATCGGGTTTAAAAATCTTCTCGGGTTGTTTTGACCCGCCCGATAACCCGATAATGTTATCGGGTCGGGTTAGGGTTAGATAATTATTGTTATCGGGTTATCGGGTCAACCCGATAACACCCGATAAATCAAGTTATGCTACTGCTCAGGGCCGGATTTGAGCATGTGCAGGGTGCTCAACCGCACAGGGCCTCCATTTTTCGGGGGCCCAAAGTTCCGATCACGGTGGCTAGTTTAATCTTGCTTTTAGCTCAAATCTGAAGAAAATTTGTTCAAAATGCTTTGATTATGCTAAAGATAAGTTAAAATGGTAACTGAAGTAATTTTAAAGCTAAAAAAAATCGAAACATGAATGTATCTGAAACAGGGGTATGAAACGAGGGAGAAGAAGATGCTTTGGGGTCATTTTCACTTTTTACCCTCATAGTTTATGCCATTTACATTTCTATCCTAAGCAGTGTTTCCACTGATAGGCAGTGTTTCCACTGAAGTGGTGTATCCACTGATAGTGCTATGAAAGTACTGATAAGCAGTGTTTCCACTGATAGGCTGTACTTCCACTGCAAGTGAAAGTACTGCTAGTGGAAAGTACTGCTTATGGAAAGTACTGCTAATTGGCAGTTACAACTTCTTTATGACCACGTTTAATTGGTCATGTAACCACTAACGGCTATAATGGGGATAATTATGAGGCTATTAATGGGCCGATTAATACTCATAATTCCATTGGAATAGCTCAAGAGTAACCTCCTATATATAGGAGATCTGAACATGCATGAATATACACACAAAAAAAACACTAAACACTTATTAGTGAAAGGGTTATAGAATTGTGCCTAATTCTCTAACTGCATTTGGTCTTATCCCAAGTAGATATTCGTGATACCCAGGCATTAGGGTCGAATAGTTTACTTTGGAAAGTGATCACACGATTCCAAGTGATATCCGGTAACCACCAAGTGGTATCTGTTACTGCTGACCTTGTTGTTTGTTTCTGTTGAACAGTTGTTGATTATCTTTACCCTGCTTTGGGACGAATAAACACCAACAATCAAAGTAAACTATTTTGTGATAATCAATGGCAACTGCTGCAATGAAACACATGGCTTCAAACTTTGCTAAGCTGGACAAGTTTGAAGGGGTGGACTTTAGGAGGTGGCAGAAGAAGATGCATTTCTTGCTGTCAAGCATGAGTGTGGTGTATGTGCTAACTACACCTATTCCTGATGATGGGGATGATGCTACTGTGGAGCAGATCCGGAGGAGGAGCAAATGGGAGAATGATGACTACATATGCAGAGGTCTTATTCTCAATGGTATGTCTGATTCTCTGTTTGATATTTATCAGAACTTTGAATCTTCCAAAGAACTGTGGGATTCCTTGGATGCCAAATATATGGCTGAGGATGCATCAAGTAAGAAGTTCCTTGTTAGTAATTTCACAAATTACAAAATGACTGATTCAAGACCAGTTATGGAACAATACAATGAACTTCTTGGAATACTTGGAAGGTTTACACAACACAATATGCACATGGATGAGGCTATTTCAGTCACTTGTGTTATTGACAAACTTCCTCCTTCTTGGAAAGATTTCAAGCATACCTTGAAACATAAGAAGGAGGAATTAACTCTGGTTGAGTTGGGCAATCATCTGCGCATTGAGGAATCTCTCAAGGTGCAGGATAATGACAAGCCAAAGAGTGGCAATGCTGCTGGACCATCTGTTGTCAATATGGTGGAGCATAACAACTCCACCAGGTACAATGACAACAAAGGCAAACGCAAGTATCATGACAACACAAGGGCAGATCCTAACAAGAAGGCAACACCTACTTGTTGGAAATGTGGCAAGACTGGTCACATTAAAAGGGACTGCAAGGGTGTTAAAATTAGTGGTAAAGCCAATGGATCAGGCACTAATGGTTCAGGGAGTGGTGGTTCAGCCAACTCACTGAAAGGTCAGAATATGTTTAATAAGTCTTTTCAGATTTATTATGTTACATATGTATCTGAATCTTTTTATGTGCAGGATGATGATGTTGCGTGGTGGGTTGACTCTGGTGCAACAGTTCATGTGTGTAAAGATAGAAGCTGGTTCAAGACTTATGAGTCACTGAATGATGGTTCTATTCTTCACATGGGAAATGAGTCAACTGCCTTGGTGCATGGTCGTGGTTGTGTAGATCTTAGGTTTAGTTCTGGAAAGATTGTAACTTTGTTTAATGTTATTCATGTTCCTGATATAAGGAAAAACTTGGTTTCAAGTAGTGTTTTGAATAATCATGGATATAAACAAGTTATTGAATCTGATAAATTTGTTCTTTCTAAATGTGGTGTTTTTATTGGTTTTGGTTATTTATGTAATCAAATGTTCAGGCTTAATATTACCATTGACAGTGTTATTTCAGCTTTTGTGACCACATATGATCAGAGTGATTCTAACCTTTGGCATGCAAGACTTGGCCATGTACATTATAAAAGAATGCAAGATATGTCTAGGGATGGTTTAATCCCTGCTTTTGACATGGACACTGAAAAGTGTAAAACTTGCATGTTGACCAAGATAACCAAGAAACCCTTTCAGGGTGTTAGTCGTGAGACTAAGATCTTGGAGCTTATTCACAGTGACCTGTGTGATTTGCATGCCACTCCTTCTTTGGGGAATAAGAAGTACTTTGTGACATTTATTGATGATGCTTCTAGATTTTGTTATGTCTATCTGTTACATACCAAGGATGAAGCATTAGATAAATTCAAAGTGTTTAAAACAGAAGTTGAATTACAACTTGGGTCTTTGATCAAAAGATTAAGGACTGATAGGGGAGGTGAGTACATGGATACTCAGTACTTTCAGTCTGTTGGAATAATCCATGAAACGACTGCCCCTTATACTCCTCAGCAAAATGGTATTTTTGAAAGGAAAAACAGGGTGCTGAAGGAGATGGTTAATTCCATGTTGTCCTATTCAGGACTGAGTCAAGGGTTCTGGGGTGAAGCTATGTTAACAGCTTGCTATTTGTTAAATAGGGTTCCCAACAAAAGGAACAAGGTTACCCCTTATGAACTTTGGACTAAATGGAAACCCAACCTGAATTATCTCAAGGTTTGGGGTTGTAGGGCTGTTGTAAAACTCCCTGATCCAAAGCAAAAGACTTTGGGTGAAAGAGGCATTAACTGCATCTTTGTTGGATATGCTGAGCATTCCAAGGCTTTTAGGTTCTATGTTATTGAACCTAATGAATATGTTTCAATTAACTCCATTATTGAATCAAGGGATGCAGACTTTGATGAGAATAGATTCTCATCAGTTCCTAGACCAAGTCAGAGGATTCCTAATGGAACTCATGACACTGGTGTATCAGAGGTACCTGATGATGAACCATCAGTGGTCCCTGATGAGGTTGTGGTTCAGCAACCTGAACCTGTGCTCAGGAAAAGCAAAAGGGTCAGGACTCCAAAGTCATTTGGACCTGAGTTTCAACTATAACGAGTGTTGGAAACCCGCGCGATGCAGCGGGATTGCTTAAAGGACTTACTTTGCAACGACATTTAAACCTTAGGGGTTGTTTTTTCCAAGTTGCGAAAGATTGTTAATGTTAAAGGACTTACTTTGCAGCGACACTTGAACCTCAGGGGCTGTTTTCGCCAAATTGGCAAAATTTGCAATTAATGCACATGTTTTGCAAAAGTGGCTCCTGCCTTTTAGTATAATATAGTAATTAGTTGAAGGTACCAGGGATGAGGTCTCAGACCAATACTCCTATTGCTTCATTGTTGAGGATGACCCCAAAACATTTGAAGAAGCAATGAAGTCCCAGGATATTGCTTTCTGGAAAGAAGCAATCAATGATGAGATGGATTCCGTCATGGGCAACAACACTTGGGTGTTGGTTGATCTACCTCCTGGTTGCAAACCTCTGGGTTGCAAATGGATTTTCAAAAGGAAAATGAAGGTAGATGGAACTATTGAAAAGTTCAAGGCTAGACTAGTCATTCAGGGCTTTAAACAAAAGTCAGGAATAGACTATTTTGATACTTATGCCCCTGTAGCTCGTATCAGTACCATAAGACTGCTGATTGCTATGGCATCTATTCACAATCTGGTTATTCATCAGATAGATGTGAAAACAGCTTTCTTGAATGGTGAATTGGAGGAGGAGGTTTATATGAACCAGCCTCAGGGCTTCATCATGCCTGGTAATGAAAACAAGGTGTGCAAACTAATTAAGTCTCTTTATGGACTTAATCAGGCACCTAAGCAATGGCATCAAAAATTTGATGAAGTGGTTTTGTCTAGTGGTTATGTTCTTAACCAGGCTGACAAATGTGTATATAGCAAATTTGATGAATCTGGTAAAGGAGTCATCATTTGTCTATATGTTGATGACATGTTGATCTTTGGCACTGACCAAAATCAGGTTGACCTGACAAAGGAATTTTTGTCATCAAGGTTCTCCATGAAATACCTGGGGGAGGCTGATGTTATCCTTGGTATAAGGATTAAACATGAAAGTAAAAGAATTTCTATCTCTCAGTCTCATTATATTGAGAAGGTGCTGAGGAAATTCAATTACTTTGCTTGTACTCCAGTGAGTACACCTATGGATACTTGTGAGAAGCTGATGCCTAATCATGGCAAGGCTGTATCTCAACTTGAGTATTCTAGGGTAATTGGCTTCCTGATGTATGCCATGACTTGTACAAGGCCTGATATTGGTTTTGCAGTGGGAAAATTGAGCAGGTATACTAGTAATCCTAGTGCTCATCACTGGCAAGCAGTTCAAAGGGTACTGAAGTATTTGAAGAGAACTATGGATTATAGTCTTTCATATACTGGTTACCCATCAGTGTTGGAAGGTTACACTAATGCAAGTTGGATCAGTAACACTGAAGACAATTCATCTACCAGTGGCTGGGTATTCCTACTTGGTGGAGGTGCATTTTCTTGGGCATCCAAGAAGCAAACTTGCATCACCAGTTCAACAATGGAATCTGAATTTGTGGCTCTAGCAGCTGCTGGTAAAGAAGCTGAATGGTTGAAGAACTTGCTTCTTGAGATTCCATTGTGGCCTAAACCTATAGCACCTATTTCTATCCGGTGTGATAGTGCAGCTACATTGGCTAAGGCTTATAGCCAGATGTACAATGGTAAGTCTAGAAACTTAGGTGTCAGACATAGCATGATTCATGAGCTTATCATGAATGGGGTGGTATCTATAGAGTTTGTGAGATCTCAACAGAACTTAGCTGATCACTTGACGAAGGGTTTGGCTAGAGACTTGGTTATAAAGTCTAAGGGATGGGTTTAAGTCTAACTTAGTCACTGAATGCTAGGACACCCAACTCCCTCCTAAGGAAACTTGGGAGCTGAGTTCAATGTGGAAAGCTGAACATTCAGTGGACTGGAGCACATGTTTTATTTACATCCCAAGGTTGTGCTCAGAACCTGCTGAAAGGAGGATGAAGTCTATACTTCTTAATGGTTATTTTTTCTTTGAAAAAGTGCTTGGCAGGAGCATGAATAAAGAGGAACCACCTATGTAAATGTTAAAGTTTTGCCGCTTCAGGAAGCTTTGGACTTTTAGCTTTTACAACATTTATGAATTTGGATATGGACACATGGCTTGTATAGTGTCAGGAGCTTTTAAGTGTTTGAAAACTTGTGTGTATTTTATCTTCAGGTATTCAAATGGGTTGAAGGGTTCAATTCTTAGAACACCCTGATTCTCGAATATTTGAACGTGTAATTTACTAAGATGGAAATTCAATCCTCTGGACATTTTCGTTTATGCACATGTTTTGATTGATGTTTAATTTTCATGCAAAGGAAGTGAACTAAATTTGGGGAGGATTGTTGGAAAATTTAGTGCACTTGTGGGATTAGTTCACACCTTGTAATGGGTTAGGAGGTACTGAGTGTACACCCATAAGGTCCATGAACACCCTGACTCTTATAGTGGTTTGTATTGGTAGTACTGGTGAAAGTACTGCTTGGTGAAAGTACTGCTTGTGGAAAGTACTGCTTGTGGTTTCCACTGATAAGCAGTGTTTCCACTGATAGGCAGTGTTTCCACTAAAGTGGTGTATCCACTGATAGTGCTATGAAAGTACTGATAAGCAGTGTTTTCACTGATAGGCTATACTTCCACTGCAAGTGAAAGTACTGCTAGTGGAAAGTACTGCTTATGGAAAGTACTGCTAATTGGCAGTTACAACTTCTTTATGACCACGTTTAATTGGTTATGTAACCACTAACGGTTATAATGGGGATAATTATGAGGCTATTAATGGGCCGATTAATACTCATAATTCCATTGGAATAGCTCAAGAGTAACCTCCTATATATAGGAGATCTGAACATGCATGAATATACACACAAAAAAAACACTAAACACTTATTAGTGAAAGGGTTATAGAATTGTGCCTAATTCTCTAACTGCATTTGGTCTTATCCCAAGTAGATATTCGTGATACCCAGGCATTAGGGTCGAATAGTTTACTTTGGAAAGTGATCACACGATTCCAAGTGATATCCGGTAACCACCAAGTGGTATATGTTACTGCTGACCTTGTTGTTTGTTTCTGCTGAACAGTTGTTGATTATCTTTACCCTGCTTTGGGAGGAATAAACACCAACATGATGCAACGGTTTTTCCCTAAAAACAAGTTTTTAATCTAATTGTTCTATTGTCACATTCGGCATAACATTTCAAGCGCATCAACAATCAAAACTCAAGCAACATTAACACCACATCATACCAATACAACATATAACAATCGTAACGAATACCATAAACTCAGTTTTTAATAACCTTATCTCCATCAAATAACAAAAACATTCAAAACATTAGCTTTTAGTTGGAGTCATCAGCTTTGCTATTTAGTCTTCTAATAATGATTAGCAGACTAAAAGCTCAAAGACTTGGGTACCTTCTAAGCTTCAGGTTTAACTTCCTTTCCTTCCACTTCATCCTTCGCCACAGTTTCATCAACAGCATCACCATTTTCGGCAGGAGGCTGAACCTGTTCATCTTCGGGCAACGGCTCTTCCACATAGTCATTCTCAAAAGCATCAACCGGGACCTCATAAATCCTCACTTGTGGCTTTTGTGGATCTTTAACCAGCACATACTTTCCTTCATTCAACTTCATACACAGATCCACAATCGACTTAAAAATTCCCCACATATTCGCGGTATTCAGATTTATCTGACCAGCAAATTCCCTCGGCTTATACCCAACAACTGCCAATATGACATGATTAAAATGATCACGAGGATGAACCCTAGTCACATAACCCAATTTCATCATATCAGCACTAGCCAAAATCGCTTGCGCAGTCCACTTAGCAATCTTATTAGCATTATTCTTCAACTCAGTTGCTAAAACCGCACCCCTTTGAGTATCCAACTTCCTCCTCCAATCCACACCCAAATACTTAGGATCAAACTCATTCAAAGCATTCAAATTCAAAAACGATTTCTTATCATTAACATCAATATAACTCTGAACCTCTCACGTAACAACGAAATTGGTATCATTATCAAGCTTCCAACGCCTATACTTATACCCTATCGACGCCACCTCCTCACCTTCACTAGCAAACGAATTCACCTCATCAAAACTCACCTTCCCCCCATCCCTAAACAAAACATGCTGCGAGAAATTCTGATTAATAAACGCAGCCTCAACAGACAACGAATGAGCCGAGTTAATATCATCCTTAGCCTTAGCCTCAGGCAAAGGCTCCTGAGAAGTCTCATTAACTGACAACAAATCCAACTGCGACCCATCCCTCTTATCAAAAAACAACTTATTCCCAACTCGCTGAATCACAATATCCCAACTATAAACAGACCTACGAACAACAGGATCATCAGTAGTCGTAACCTTAAAACTTTTTTTTATCACAGTGAAAAGTATGGAAACCACTGCTAGTTTTAATTCGAAACCACTGATAGGCTTCTCGAAACCACTGCTAGTGGTATCGGGTACCACTGCTAGCTTGTCGTTTCCACTGCTAGTGGAGATAAACAATTACGGTTATTATTGTTGTCACTAGTCGGAAAAATGTGTGGTGTTGGTTTAAATAAGCAATTCCAATTTCCAAACACATAAATCTACTTAAAAAAAGCAATCCAAAACTAGCTAACAACAAACAAAATAAAAAAACACGATCTTTACAAATGAGGATAAAAATACAATCAAAACATAACAATACAAAGTCAACCATTATACAAAACACAAGGTAGTTCAGTTCTTACCGGTTCAATCTTTTGGTTCATCGGTGATGGTTTGGATCTCTGGTGATCGTTTGATCGATGATGATCGTTTGATTGATGGTTTGGATTGTGTTGAATCTGGGTAGCAGTAGGGGAAGAAGTGTGTGTGTGTTTTTTTTTAATGTTATAAAAATATGTAAATGTATGTGAAAATAAATACTCTAAATGTATATATAAAAAATTTAAAGTGTATTTTGTAATTAAAGGTATTTTGTATTTGAAAGTATAAGATAAATATCTATACATTAAAAAATATAAAAGTGTACACTCTACATAATCAGTTGCCCAAAAATACATATGTATGGGACCAAGTTGCCCAAGAAATATGTACTTTTTAATAATAAAAAAAGACTATACTTTTTTACTAAAAGACAAAAATATGTCAGTTGACCAAGAAAGTAGGTCCAAGTTGCTCAAGAATTAACCTATGACACTTGTACTATGAAAGTACAAGATGGGCCCAAATATAAGGACACATGTCAACTATATAGGAGAGTTGCCTAATGGAGAGTTGCACATGGGGCATTAAGAAAAGTAAAAAACAAATGGAGCATTTGGGGTAAATTAGTTGGGCAACCGGGACAATTAGAGAATTTGCACTTCTTTCAATGTAACTAATGCAATCATGTGGTGCGACGTACAATTAACTAATGATGCAGCTGGGATCTGCTTTCCAGATCTTAATCTTGGAAATGCTTCCACCATTGACCAAGTGTATAATAATAGATCCACAACATACCTTGTCAGTGGGGTACCCATTCATGGGAGGTTTTCCCGTGGACTTCTAATCTTGCACCCCGTGAAATCCTTTCCATGGACCTCAATAGACCAATCATTGGTCCCAATCATTGGGCCAATGATTTTTTTTTTTTTTTTTTTTTTTTTTTTTTTTTTTTTTATGTATTGTTTTTTTTATTTAATTGTGTAATGTTTAGGGTATATGCATAGTGTATTTATTTGTGTAATGTTTTTATATGTATAGTGTATTTAATTGTGTAGTGTTTTTATATGGTATTTATTTTACGTTGTTTTTTTTAATTGTGTATTTGTTTCCATTTAATTAAACAATAACAATAAAACATTAGACATTAAAATATTAAACAAATACATCAACAAATGTTACTAATATTACAACGAAATCTACTCCACATGAAGATTATTAATGTCATCTATAAGCTCATAGAGTATTCCACTCGACTGACATGCGTCTTTATTCTTGCCTTCAACAATGTATTTTTTAAATTTATTTTTTAAAAATGTATTTATTTAAAAAAAAAACTTGTTTTTTTTAAAAAATATTTTTTACAAATGTATTTATTTAAAAAAAACTTATTTTTTTCTAAAAAATATTTTTTTAAAAAAATATTTAAAAAAAAAATAAAAATGTATTTAAAAAAAAAAACTTGTTTTTAAAAAAAAATATTTTTTGAAAATTACGTTTTTTTTAATCTGATTTTTAAAAAACTTTTTTCTGATTTAAAAAAAAAAGAACGTAAAAAAAATGATGCGCAATCACTCGACTCTGCAAATACATCATATTAATAAGAGAAAAGTACAAAAATAAGGCAAAATCTTTTTTGAAGTCCTATTTATGGTTAAGTTTTAACTCATTGTCTAAAATGGTCATGCGCAACCACTCGACTTCGCAGCTCCACCTAAAATTCGCCACCTGTCCAAATGAAAGTACATTTTTTGTATTTTTTTTATTATTTGTACTTTTTTTTTATACTTTTCTCTATTAATAATAAAAGGTATTTGGCTATTTGCTCAAAAAAATCATAAAAGGTAACATTAAAAAATAGATGGTCCTACTGCAATTGTGTTGTCAGTTGGCTCAGGGAATCATTTGCACCTTTATTTGTCTTTGTCCACTGCATTTGTTGCCAGTCCTCTTTAATATGGGAGAGAGAATTGTCAAACACCCCCTATATTAAAATTAGGGGGTGTTGGGTTAGTAGGACCCATTTGACTTACATGTTTAGTATTCATCAGTTATCCGTTAATCGCCTACCCATGTGGCACTCTTCAAACCACATATGAGTTCACTAGAAACAAAAATGTGACATTGGTCTAAAACAACAAAAGTTGCTTCTTCTTCATTACACTTTCTTGCAACATTTCTGACCGATCATTCATAGAAATTTATTTATTTAGTTTTCTTTCTTTCTCTTTTCATTTAGATCCAAGGTGGTTCCCGATTAGTTTTCAAAGTAGGTCCTAAAATTATCCACTATATCACTTCTAAATAAACTTGGTGTCCAAGGTAGTTCCGGGGCACCACCTAGTGATTCCTAGGTCCGCCTCTGCATTTTACATGAGACTTCTATTGAACTACGTACATGCATGTTAAATCGTGGCTAAAAGCTCAAATACCACTCTCATTGATTTTTGCAACTATTACCGTTTTTTACTAATATGGATATATTTAAAAAAAAATGACTTGATGATCAACTCCCCTTACACAATTTTTATTATATAAATGTGGTTTAGTGTAATTGGCTGATTTTAAAGTTGTCATTTCACAAAAAGGTGTAGATTGACGGGAATACCCTGACCCCTGGTAGGAATAGCTCCGGCAACTCTCCTGGCCTAGTGGGGCATCAACTGGAGTGAGCACGAACCAAGACTCGGACCCCTGAGCTCTTATTCCACAAAGTCTCTCCAGTGTGCCCATATGTTTTGCAGAAGTGGGTACCTATATGAAGCAAATGCCAAGAATGGGACTTGAACCTGGGTCTATTGACTCAAACACAAGTGCTCCAACCATTGGACTAATGCTCCATTGGTTTAAAGTTGTCATGACGTCTTGCAAAATACTGACGGTTCAGCAAAACAGAAACTTGACTCTCGAATTCCAATTTATGATAGCTGGCATCCGATCTTAACTGTTGAAGAAGTTGATGGATAGAAAATGCATTGAAAATGTTTGATTAGATAGTGGCATCATATTATGCATTATCAGAGTCCGGGGTGGCTAGGGAAGATGTGAACTAAAGAACTACATATACATGCTGTTGGAATGTGGTAGTAGTTGGATTAGCTCGATACGCTAAAGGTGTTCATTTTTATAGCTTTTTCTTGTACCGCTCTTCCCATTGAATGAGTAGCTCATTTTGTATTTACGGAAATATGCATGTTAAACGTTTGGTGATCTCTGATTATTATAATGTTGTATAATTTATCGTGATCTCTTAATCTTGCAAACTTGCAGTCCATCTTTCAATTGATGTTGAAGGTTTGTAGTCACATTGTCTTTGCAAATATATATATATATATATATATATATATATATATATATATATATATATATATATATATATAGAATCTAGATCAAATAAGATCAAACTTAAAGTTGTTAAAATGAGATCCAACTAAAATTTGACAAGTGACACTCTCCTTACAACAAAAATAATTTTTTTATTAACTACAACTAAAATTGTTAAAGTTTTGATAGATTTCTTTTTAAAATTTAGGAAACCTAGGTGATACACTTTGATTAGAAGTGTAATGTGTATCAGGTTTTTGTATGTGTATCAGATTTTGGAATATTTATTAGTGTAATGTGTATCAGGTGTATCACCAATCCAAACTCATGTATCATTTGGTTTTTAGTTGATAAAATATTAATTTGTATTAAAATATTATCTTTTTGTATATTATTGCTAAAATTGTTATTTATAAATGTTTTAGTGGTTTTTAGACTAGATCTTATTTTTACAACTTTAAGTTTGATCTCACATTAACTCTCCCCTATATAATATATATATATATATATATATATAGAGCTTGGATCATTTAAAAAGCTAATCTCAAGAGAAAAGTGAGAAAAGTAATCTCAACCATTGGATCACCCTCTCTTCCCCTCCCTTTTTTCACACCAAACTACAGGGACCTAATTGTATTTTCCTTCATTCTTTAAGGAAGTATTGTAAATTCGCACCCTACCCCCCCCCCCCCCCCCGAAATTTTTTTTTTCCCGCCAAAATTTTTTTTTTCTGGGGGCCCAAAAAAAATTTTTTTTTTGGCCAAAAATTTCTCGCCAAATTTTTATACTGTGATGCACCTTTTTATTTTGGTGCATCACAGTTATAAAAATTAATTATAACTATGATGCACCAAATTTTATAACCGAGATGCATCCAACTATTGTTACCTAATATGCTTCAATAACATTGCAATAACTTAGTATATTATACTCTTTAAGGAGCATTAGTTGTACAAATAGAGACGGAGCTATGGTAGCCATGGTAGCGCCGCATGCGTTGTCATTGGGATAACGCAAGTGCATATTAATAATCGTGAATTGATGAAAAGTATGTTAACCATGTGATTAATAAAATGACTCTGAAACATGTTAGGATAATTGATTTCTATGTATAATAAACATGTGATTAATAAAATAAGCGTGTTGAATCAGTTAAAAATCTCTCCTTTTATACACAAAGGTTGAGGGTTCTAATTCAAAGTTTTCTGTAATAAGTTAATCATATGCGATTGATGCACCTTTTTATATTGGTGAATCACAGTTAAAAAAAGTAGTTATAACTATGATGCACCAATTTTTATAACCGAGATGCACCCAACGATCGTTACCTAATATGCTCTTATAACATTGCAATAACTTAGTGTACTATACTCTATAAGGGGCATTAGTTGTACAACCATGGACGGATGGTAGCCATGGTAGTGCCGCATCTCTTTGTTATAACATGCTTTGTCATTGGGATAACGCCAGTGCATATTAACCATCGTGAATTGATGAAAAGTAAAACAAAATAACTCTGAAACATGTTAGGATAATTGATTTCATTGTATATTAACCATGTGATTAATAAAATAAACGTGTTGAATCATTTGAAAAAATCTCTCTTTTATACACAAAGGTTGAAGGTTCTAATTCAAAACTTTTTCTGGAATAAGTTAATAACATATGCGATCTGATGCACCTTTTTATTTTGGTGAATCACAGTTAAAAAAAGTAGTTATAACTATGATGCACCAATTTTTATAACTGAGATGCACAAAAAAAAAAGGTGCATCACAGTTATAATTTTTTGGCGGGAAAATTTTGGCCCAAAAAAAAAAAAAAAAAAAAAAAAAAAAAAAATTGGCTCCCAGAAAAAAAAAAATTTGGCGGGAAAAAAAAAATTTCAGGGGGTGGGGTGGGGGGGTGGGGGTGGTTTTCAAAACTTACCTCTGAAGTTTGAGATGTTTCAAAATAAACCCTATAACTTTTTTTCTCACTTTTCTCTCTAATTACACTTTTCTCTAGAACCGCACTATATATATATATATATATATATATATATATATATATATATATGGGGATAGCTTGGCTACAATTTTTGTAGCCAATTAGCTACAATCCTTCATATAAAATACATAAGCAATGAATCAGGGTCCCACAGAAAATAACCAGGACCCACAAAAAAAATCAGGGACCCACATTTACACACACAAAATTGTAGCCAATTGGCTACAAAAATATGTAGCTAATATATTCCATATATATATATATATATATATATATATATATATATATATATATATATATATATATATATATATATATATATATATAGTGCGGTTCTAGAGAAAAATATAATTAGAGAGAAAAGTGAGAAAAAAAATTATAGGGTCAAATTTGAAACATCTCAAACTTCAGGGGCAAGTTTTGAAAACCACCCCCACCCACCCCCCTCCCCCCCCCCCCCCCCCGACCGGCACCCTACCCCTCACCCCCCCCCCCCCCCCCCCCCGCAAAAAAAAAATTTCCCGCCAAAAAAAACTTTTTTTTTTTTACTGTGATGCACTTTTTTTTTTGCATCTGAGTTGTAAAAATTGGTGCATCATAGTTATAACTACTTTTTTTAACTGTGATTCACCAAAATAAAAAGGTGCATCAGATCGCATATATTATTAACTTATTCCAGAAAAAGTTTTGAATTAGAACCGTCAACCTTTATGTATAAAAGAGAGATTTTTCAACTGATTCAACACGCTTATTTTATTAATCACATGGTTAAATATACAATGAAATCAATTATCCTAACATGTTTCAAAGTCATTTTATTAATCACATGGTTAACTGACTTTTCATCAATTCACGATTGTTAATATATGCACTAGCGTTATCCCAATGACAAAGCATGCGACGCTACCATGGATACCATAGCTCCATCTCTTGTTGTATAACTAATGCCCCTTAAAGAGCTTAGTATAATAAGTTTTTGCAATGTTATTGAAGCATATAAGGTAACAATCGTTGGGTGCATCTCGGTTATAAAATTTGGTGCATCATAGTTATAACTATTTTTATAACTGTGATGCACAATAAAAAGGTGCATCACATTTATAAAAATTTGGTGGGAAATTTTTGGCCCCCAGAAAAAAAAATTGGCGGGAAAAAAAATTTCTTCGAGGGGGGGGTGGGTGGGGGGGGGCGGGGTGGGGGGTAGGGTGCGAATTTACAAAACTTTCTTAAAGAATGAAGGAAAATACAATTAGGTCTCTGTAGTTTGGTGTGAAAAAAGGGAAGGGAAGAGGGGGTGATCCAATGGTTGAGATTACTTTTCTCACTTTTCTCTTGAGATCAACTTTTTAAATGATCCAATCTATATATATATATATATATATATATATATATATATATATATATATATATATATATATATATATATATGTTAGGAATTAGAAATTCCAGGTATTAAAGAGTCGGTCACCTCAGGTATATGTAATCGATAGAAAGCTCGTAGTCGTAGGTCATTTAAGTTAAGTAGTATTTAGTTAAGTAACACCGTGGAGGACGGACGGGTCTTTACCCACTGTATGCCTGATCCACAGCCCGTTGTGTGGCGTTTTATTGTAAGACTATAAATACTCTCTACCTTCCAAGGTAGAGAGTTGGAGCTCATAATAAGATTTTCTTTCTCTCACTAAAGTTCCCTAAACCTCTAACTTTCTCTCTCTAAAACTCATCTTCTATACGCCTATGTTTGATTGTGTTATGATGTGTATGTGAAAACCAATATCCTACAATTGGTATCAAGAGCCATGGTTAGATCATATCGTGCACATCTTTGGATTTCGAGTGGTTTTTAGGTGGTTTTTGAGTTTGAAAAAGTTTAGTGGTTTGTGCATCATTTGGTTGATTTCTTGTGTTAAAGCTTGGATTTTGTTAGTACTTTTATGTTTAGAATCATCACAAGTGTTTAGGTTTTCATTTGGTAAGCTTGAATCATCTTGGTTGGGTTGTTTTTGGATTGAAAAGTGTTGTTTATGTGGTTTTTCTTGCTAGCGACTTGATATACGGATCTCTTTCTTCGTAGCGACTTGCTTCACAATTTTGTAGCGAGTTACAGTTTTGGAGCTAGCGACTTAGACCTAGCGATTAACAGTACAAGTAGTGGACTCTCCACTACGGGTAGCGACTTGGTGGTAGCGACTTGGTCTGTAGCGAGTTGCTCTTTAGCGACTTGAATCTTTAGCGACTTGAGTAGCGAATTGCTGCCAAAATTTTGCTAGCGACTTGAGGCTTAGCGAGTTACTACTTAGCGACTTACATTTGTTTAGCGACTTGGGACTGTAGCGACTTGGTGGTATAGCGAATTAGGTGCTAGCGACTTGGTGCATTATCTTCTAGCGACTTGGGTGATTTTTTTTTACGGTTTTCTCTTGATTTAGTAAAATCCCGTAAAAGAATCTATTTCCCGGTTTAATCATAGAGTTATAAAATCCCGTATAATCTGTTAACATGTCTACCAACGTTCCTACTATCATCTCCACTGTTGCCGAGGATGTTCAAGCAGCTGGTTTAGATACTCGTCCACCCATGCTTGACAGAACTGACTACGATTCTTGGGCTCAACGAATCAGATTGTACTGCCTTGGAAAGGAAAATGGTGTCAACATTCTCAAATCCATTGATGAAGGACCGTATCGAGTTGAGACGACTAGAGATGTACTTGATACTGCTGAAGATGGAACTCTGATTTACGGAATGGACAGACCAAAGATGTATGATGAGCTTGATGATAAGGAGAAAAACATATTCGATGCTGATATCAGGGCTTCTAACATTGTTCTTCAAGGTCTTCCTAAAGACATCTACAAGCTGATCAATCACAACACCGAAGCAAAGGCAGTATGGGATAATGTCAAGATGCTTCTCTCAGGTTCAGAATTAACTATGGAAGACAGAGAATCACAACTCTATGACTAATTTGAACACTTCAAGATGAAACCAGATGAGAGTGTCTATGAGTACTATGTGAGATTTCATAAGTTGGTGAATGACATGAGGAACATCAGAATGACTATGCCTAACATTCAGCTGAACTCTAAATTTGTGAACAACATGAATCCCGAATGGCACAAGTTTGCCACCTCTGTGAAGCTCACTAAAGGATTGAAGAATACAAACTATGAGCAACTCTATGCCTTCCTCCTTCAGAATGAGAGACATGCTATGTTTGAAAAAATGGTTCTTAATCAGTTCAAAACCAACCAGGGAGAGACAAGCTCGTCTAATGACTCAACTGCCTTCTACTCAAACATCGGAATCACAACCAAAGCCTCACAAGTCATACCCATGGGAAATGGTAATCACAAACTAATTCCTGATCCTATGTTCAAACAAGCGGATGCTGATGCACACGTGGGTAACTTCATTAATCAACTAGCTCTTCTGATTAGTCAAAACATGAATTCTCTCCCACAAACCAATAACAACCTCAGAACAGCATCTAACCCACACAATCAAGCTACTGTTAAAGATGGGAGGATCGTGGTGCAACCAGTTCAGGAAAGACAGTATGATCAGGGAAGAGGTGGAGCTGGTAGAGGTTATGTTGGTAATCAGAATCGAGGAAGGAATGGTAATCAAGGTCAAGCTAAGCCGATCAAATGTTATAACTGTGGTGGTGAGGGACACATTGCAAGGAACTGCACATCTCCAAAGCGTCCACAGAATGCTGATTACTTCAGAGATAAGATGCTGCTTGTACAAGCTCAGGATAATGATGCTGCTTTGGATGAAGAAGAATTGTTGTTTCTAGCTGAGGGCAATGCCAAGACCTATGATGCAGATGTGGATGAGCAGCCTATTCAGGAGATAGGTCACAATCATCATAATGCCTTTCAAGTCGCTGATTGTGATGCATACGACTCTGATGTGGATGATGGACCTACTGCACACACAATCTTTATGGCTAGCATTTCTCCAATGGTTTCTCCCAAGGTCTCCTCTTCACCACAAGCTGGCCCATCCAAAGACAAACTCATCTCAGAGGTACTAAAACTATACGATGATGCTGATGTGCAAAAGATGCATGACAAAGTACTATCAACTGAAACTATTGAATCAAATATTGAAAATATGGGTAATATCAATGTTGTCCCATATGATCAATATGTGAAACAAAGTGAAAGTGAAGTTGTACCAAGTGATGCATTTCCTGCAGTCAACAATGACTATATTTTTTATGAATACACTGCCTGTGCCCCTGATGAGTCTGTAATTTCTGAACTAAATGCCTATAAAGAACATGTTGCTATTTATGAACAACGTGCAAAATTTGAATTGACCACTCGTGAGCAGGAAATGGATGACCAAGTGCGTACAATCATTAGAAAAAGTAATTTTCGAGAAGAAGTATTAAAACAAGAGTTAAATTCCTTGCAAGAAAAGCTTTCTAAAACTGCTAAGCAAAAACAAGAACTTCAAAAAAATGTGAAAATGCTTAAGCAAGAATTTAATGCAAAGGAATCAAAACTCTTGAAAGATTTTTCTAATCTGAAAACTTTGAAAAACAAACTTGAAAACAAGTTGTACATACAAGGGAACACCATTCAGACTGCTCACATGATCACTAAGCATAGGGTCTTAAGCGATAAGCATAGCATTCCCCTTGTTAAGGAACCAAATCCAGAGGTCATTAAAAGGGCTAGAAATGCTCATAAGGTTCTTTATGATGGCAATGAAATCCTTAAACCTAGACAGAAACCTAGTTGCGTTGAGTGCACTGAGGAAGATAAGAAATCAGATGAAGTCACTAGGGAAAAGATGAACAAGAAATTAGATGATCCTAAATGTAGAGAGAAGAAAATAAAGATCACACCCCATGATTACAAGAAGGAAAACTGGATTTCCTTGAACATGTTTAAGCCTCAGACATTGTTGACTCCCGAACAAGTTTTCTGGAAAATGGATTTAGATAAGCAGAAAGCTGAAAATATTGTTGAAACAAACCCTCCCCTTTGGAAAATGCCTAGAGCGACTGTGTATCCTCCTAATACACCAATGCATCTTGTTCCTAGAACAATTGCCACTAAAAGCAAGACCTTAATTAGCCAATACGTCATATTTCAACTATTTGTTGATTTTGAGAAAACTTGCAAGAAAAGGATCACACCCACTGGTATAACGGAAGGAGAAAGGGGTTTTGAGCAAATGAAAGAGTGTTATTTAACTGAGGTCATGCCTTTCTTTAAACTTCTAAAAGATCACTTTGAGAGTCTTAAAAAGGGGATAGAAACTGATATTAAGGGAATGGAAAAGGAATTTGATGCAATGATAGTTGAAGTTAGTGACTATGAGCGAGCACTAAAATATAATGAGATTGAGAGGAAGAACTTGCATACACTAAATGAGAACCTGATTTCTGAATGTATTGCTCAAGATGTGTTTTTCACTGCTACAAATTATTCCATTAATGCTTCCAAATTTCATGAATTATCGGTTGCCCTGAAAGTCTCCCATGATCGTGTCATTGAGCTTGAAAAAACTAATTTTGAACTAAACGAGAAAATTGAACTGGATGATCACGACAATTTGGTTAAACATTTTTCTAAACTAGAAGTTGAGCATTTTAATTTACAACTAAAATATCAACATCTTAAAGAAAATGTCAAAACTTCAAATATCAAGACATCCTCAGATGCTCCAGAGTTTGATGCAGTTTTTCAAATTAACAAACGTGATGAACAGATTCAAGCTCAGTGTAACACGATCAGAAAGTTGAAAGCCCAAATCTCTCAATTAAAGGGTCAAACGAACAATATGACAGGCTCCCAAATGCCTCCTCCTTTAGATTCTCAGAATTCTCAAACGTTTCGTCTTCAAAACCTAGTAAATGCATTACAAAAGGAAAACGAAAGTTTTCTAGAAGAAAATGAAAAGGTTAAACGTCATTTCAATGAGTTATTTGAATCAATAAAGGTCACTCGTAACAAAAATAACGAACAAATAGCTTCATTGCAAAAGGAAATTGAGAATCTGAAGAGTCAGGTAAAAGGGAAAATGCCAATGACCAATGGGGAGAATGGTGTATCAAAGGTTCACTCTTGTAATAAATATGCTTTGTCTGTGAAATATGTCCCTCCTCATCTCAGGAACAACAGACTTGCTGTTCAAACATACTTCTCATCCCTTAAGGATTGCCTAGAATGTCTGCGTGAGATTGTTGAAGAGGATAAGTTAGAGAAACCTCATGATAATGCAATTAGACATGCATGCCTATATGCCAAACGATCTCAAGAAATCCTAGAATGCTTGATCACAATATGCCCAAAGTCCTTAGGTGAGAGAGTTAATCCTTTGATTCCATGTTCGATGCCTATTGCCAAGTATGATATTCATTCGATGCCCAATGTCTTGAATGTGAACCTTAGTGTGCCTTTAAGTAGTTCAGATTTTAGATCTGTCAATGCTATGAAAGAGAACTCAAGTGTGCCTTCTAGGAGTACAAATCCCAGCACTTCTAGTTTTAAGAAAGTGAACCTTAGTGTGCCTGCATGTAGTTCAGATCCCAGCACATCTAAACAGGTGATGCAAAGAGTTGTAAAACCCACTAATGTTCCCATTCCCTCTACAGGAGTAATCAGTGACATTAAAGGGAGCAGGTCAAAGTCTCAAGACAATACAAGGAATGATAGGACCTCCCAAGCTAAGAATGTGCACTGGAAAAGAGTAGAAGAACAATCTAGGAACTTTAAGCTTGAATCGAATAAAACGAATCGTGTTGATTCTAGTATTAGCCATAGGCGTACTGTAATTAATTCGAATTCTGATACTATTTGCAAACCTTGTACTGATGTCTGCTTGAATTCTGTTTCTAATCATGAATGTGGTGTTAATGTTTTGCCTAATGATGTTAATTGTCCAGTTAATGCTGTTAATGCTAAAAAGGCAAAAAGGCAAAAACGAAAGAAAGTTAGAAAATAGTGGAAACCCATAGGAAGAACATTTAGTAAGATAGGCTATTATTGGATACCTGTTGGTCATAAGAATAATCAGACAATGCCCACTAGAAAATGGATGCCTACTAGTAGAACTATTCCCTTAAGAAGTGAGCACACTGTGAACAGGGCTAATACAGACACTAGTACTGCATCAATTCACAATGATTCCAGTGCCTTAATTTCTGATATGAATGCTTCTTTTTCTGATGTGGGTGTTCCAACCATTGTTACTAACCAAATGGAACCCATTCTTGCATGGGGATCCCAATTATCCAGTTATCCACTCTTGTCTGTGTTCAACTGCAGATCGTTCAAATCGTTATGTGGTACCTGGACTCAGGCTGTTCCAAGCATATGACTGGCGACCGGTCGCGGCTCATGAACTTCGTGAGCAAATTCATCGGGACTGTTAGATTCGGGAATGATCATTTCGGTGCTATTATGGGTTATGGAGACTATGTTGTTGGCAAAAGTGTTATCTCCAGGGTTTACTATGTAGAAGGTCTTGGTCACAACTTGTTCTCTGTTGGTCAATTCTGCGATTCTGATCTAGAAGTAGCCTTCAGAAAACATACCTGCTTCGTTAGAGAACTTGATGGTAAGGAACTTTTAAGAGGTTCACGTGGTTCAAATCTATACACCATATCTATCGAAGATATGATGAAGTCTTCTCCAATTTGCTTACTGTCAAAGGCCTCTAAAACAAAGTCATGGTTATGGCATCGTCGTCTCAATCACTTGAACTTCGGTACCATCAATGATCTCTCCAGAAAGGACTTAGTTGTAGGTTTACCTAGACTCAAGTATGAAAAGGATCATCTTTGTTCAGCATGTCAATTGGGAAAAAGCAAGAAGTATGCCCATAAACCCAAACCTACTAACTCTGTCACATAAGTTCTTCATATGATTCATATGGATTTGTGTGGACCAATGAGGGTGTAGAATATATTTGGGAAGAAATATGTGTTAGTTGTGGTTGATGATTACTCTAGATTCACCTGGGTCAAGTTCTTAAGGACAAAGGATGAAACTCCTGATATCATCATCAAACACATCAAACAGCTGCAGGTTCGGCTTAACAAAACAGTCAGAATAATAAGAACAGATAATGGAACTGAGTTTGTCAACAAACAACTCAGTGAATTTTATGAAAGCATTGGAATCAGCCATCAAAGAAGTGTTCCACGAACTCCTCAACAGAACGGTGTAGTTGAAAGACGAAATCGAACCCTTGTGGAAGCCGCTAGAACAATGATGATTTACTCAAAGGTTCCAATGTTTCTCTGGGCTGAAGCTATATCCACTGCATGCTACACACAAAATCGTTCCTTGATTCACACTGTTCATGGAAAGACACCATATGAACTTGTCCACAACAGAAAACCTAATCTCTCTTTCCTTCGTGTGTTTGGAGCATTGTGTTATCCAACTAATGAAGGACAAGACTTAGGCAA
Organism: Chrysanthemum seticuspe; assembly: GCA_019973895.1. Taxonomy (NCBI): domain Eukaryota; kingdom Viridiplantae; phylum Streptophyta; class Magnoliopsida; order Asterales; family Asteraceae; genus Chrysanthemum; species Chrysanthemum seticuspe. Next base: position 81,224,554 of record BPTQ01000001.1, read on the forward strand.
ACTTAGAGCTAAAGCAGACATTGGAGTATTTGTAGGGTATGCACCAAACAAAAAGGGTACCGAATCTACAACAAAAGAACCCGAAATATCATGGAAACAATTCACGTTACGTTTGATGAGCTGACCGGTCAAATGGCTCCTGGACAATTCAGTTCTGGACCCACACTTCAAAACAGTCCCATTGGTTCATCCCTTGTTCCAAACTCTTCTCAAGAAACTCCATATGTACCTCCATCTGAAGATGATTTAAAGAAATTGTTTGATCCTATGTTTGATGAACTTTATGATCTAAGTACTAATGAGGTGTCGATTCCTACAACAGAGGCTGCTCATATTCCTGTGAATGAAGGCAATCCCTCAGTCTCAATATCTTTAAGTCAAGAAGCGCCTGCTGCTGATCCTTCAGTCTCATCAACAATTCATCATTCTTCAAATGTACATCATGGAAATGTTTCTGGCATCAATGATGAAGTTAATCCCTTTGCTACTCCTGAAGATGCTCCATTCGAAAACATATTTGCTCCTGAATCTTCTTCAGAACCATCTTCTTCAGGAGACATCGACTCTGCTACTTCAGTCCCTCAACAACTACCACATGAACACCTCAGAAAATGGACTCACGATAATCCATTAGACAACATCATTGGAAATCCCTCTCGTCCTGTATCAACACGGAAACAACTTGCAACCGATGCCCTATGGTGTTTCTTCAACTCCGTACTCTCAAAGATCGAACCAAAGGATGTTAAAACTGCCATGAACGAAGACAACTGGTTCAATGCTATGCAAGATGAAATTCATGAGTTTGATCGACTTGATGTGTGGGAGTTAGTACCTGCTCCAGAATGTGCCATGATTATTGCTCTAAAATGGATCTTCAAAGTGAAACTAGATGAGCATGGTGATGTATTGAAGAACAAGGCTCGATTAGTTGCTAAAGGATACCGTCAAGAGGAGGGTATTGACTTTGAAGAATCTTTTGCTCCAGTTGCTCGAATCGAGGCAATCAGAATCTTTCTGGCTAATGCTGCTAGTAAGAACATGGTAGTTTATCAGATGGATGTAAAGACGACATTTCTGAACGGAGATCTTAAAAAAGTCGTCCACGTCAGCCAACCTGAAGGTTTTGTAAATCAAGAGCATCCTACTCACGTTTATCGTTTGAAGAAGGCCCTTTACGGTTTAAAGCAAGCTCCAAGGGCATGGTATGATACACTGTCAAAGTTTCTTCTATCAACCGGATTTAGCAAAGGAGCAGTTGATCCAACATTGTTCACCAGGAAGTCAGGCAAACATCTAATTCATGTTCAAATTTATGTTGATGATATTATTTTTGCCTCGACAGACCCAATGGAATGTGATCGTTTTTCAAATGAAATGAGTTCAAAATTTCAAATGACAATGATGGGACAAATGTCATTTTTCTTAGGATTACAAATTTCGCAAAGTCCCGGAGGCATTTTCATAAATCAATCTAAATATGCAACTGAGATCTTAAAGAAATTTGGATTTGATTCAAGTGACCCTGTTGACACTCCCATGATTGATTGAACCAAACTAGATGAGGACCACTCAGGGATCATGATTGACCAAACAAAATATCGAAGTATGATTGGATCCCTGATGTACCTCACAGCTAGTAGACCAGACATCTTGTTTGTTGTTTGCATGTGTGCTAGATACCAGGCTAAGCCTACTAAAAAGCACCTTGAAGCAGTTAAACGGGTCTTTCGGTATCTCCAAGGAACCATCAATATGGGTCTTTGGTACCCGAAGGACACCGGCATGTCACTAACAGCCTATGCAGATGCTGATCATGCAGGGTGTCAAGATACTCGTCGAAGTACATCTGGAGGTGCTCAGTTTTTGGGTGATAAGCTTGTGAGCTGGTCTTCAAAGAAGCAAATGAGTACTTCTATTTCCTCTACAGAGGCTGAATACATAGCCATGTCATCCTGTTGTGCTCAAATCTTATGGATGAGATCTCAATTATCTGACTATGGCTTTGAATTCAACAAAATCCCTCTATACTGTGATAATAAAAGTGCTATTGCTCTCTCATGCAACAATGTTCAACACTCAAGAGCAAAGCATATCGACATTCGACATCATTTCATCAGGGAACAAGTGGAAAAAGGTGTAGTGGAACTCTATTTTGTGAGGACTAAATACCAGTTAGCAGACATCTTCACCAAAGCTCTTCCAAGAGAACGCTTTGAGTTTATTCTTCCACGTCTGGGCATGAAAAGCCTTCAACCAGAAACACTCAAACGTCTTCAGGAGGAAGACGAGGAGTAAAGGTCTATCTTCATCTATCTCCTGTATATATCTATTCAAAAATCAAATAGAAAAATATAAAACTTTCAAAATCCATAAAAATTTGAAAAATTCGAAAAATCTTCAAAAAATATTGTCATTTTATCTTGTTTCTCTCGATTCGATAATATCTACGGTCTTGATCTTGTCATTCAAAGAATGACACGGGACTTTAGCTGTTGTTCGAATTTTAAAAAAAAAATCAAAAAAAAATATTTTTGGGAGAAAGAGAAAAAAAATGGTTTATTGTCATTTCAGGCAGTAACCCGCTTTTCTAAGAAAGAACAGAGCCTTGCTTTATCATGACTTTCAAAATTCCATGCTCTGATTCTATAAACCGTTATCTGCTGAAAACAAATTGTTTTGATAAATAACTTGGACTCTATTTTTGATAATCATCTGGACTTATTTGTCAAAAATATCTATCTCTCAATCAACAACCTATGTCATTGATTGAGGGGGAGAATGATTTCAATTAAATTTAAATGTTATTTGTCATTCAAAATGTTTTCAAAAGATAATCATGCATGTTCAATCAATGGAGTTTAAAGACTTAATATCCGATCCATATCAGTTAAAACAGTTTCTTAATCAAGTCACAATTCTCCTTAAAAGCTTTCAAAATCAATTTAAATCTACAGAGATCACAAATCTCAAATGATTTGATATTTGTGATCGGGGGAGAATTTGTGATTTAAATTGGATTTATACTGATAAATTGGTAAATGGTTTTATAAGGATGTACATGCTATCCTTCCCACATGTTGTTAGGAATTATATTTGAGTTGATTATGACAAAATATGAAAGATGAAGAACTTATGAAGACAAAGAAAGACAAGGGACTTACTTGTTAAAGAAGACTTTATTATTTAGTCCCTAGTAGTCAATTGTAACCCTAGACTCTCTAATATATAAAGAGAGGCAGGGAATTAGGTTTTTGTGTGTCAAGATGTGAACACTATTAGTAAAGGTGTGTGTGTGTAACCTAGGCGTAGTGTATAAACGCCTAGGGATAGTTAGTTATTAGCAGATTAGTAGTTATTGTTTAGTTAGAGATGATGACGAAGAACCTTTAATAATAACAATGATGTTTGTTTAATCTGCTGTGCATCTATTTATCATTGTTATTGTTATCCCTAGATGAGCTCATAAACGATCTTCACAATTGGTATCAGAGCGGGGAGCTCTTGATATAGGGATCTACGAGGTTTTTATTGTCGAAGAGAAGCAGTCTTGATGAAGTGGAGCTATCACTTGCTAAATATTCGCTAGGAGGTAACTTGTTCATTCGTTCATGTTGTGGCTAAGACTTAGTAAATCTAGCAAGTAGAGTTTGCTATCACTTAAAGGAGTTACGTTGTAGTGCTCAGTGTCTCATTGAAGATGAGGATTTTATCAAGAGATCGAGGTCTACTCATATATCATCAGGAAGCTTTTTGGTGATCTTCATGGCGGGTATCTTGAGGCATTAGAAAGATGGATTAGTCGTATGATATTAGTTTGTGGTGGTTGGAATCAAAGTTGCTTCTACTTAGCGTCTCCTAGTGGATTATGACAAAAAGGGGAAGAAGGCATTACATAGAAGATTTGCAACTTGAAGATCCTTGGTGATATTGCATGTTTAAGGGGAAGTTCTTATCTTTCATGACATCTTAACTTCAGGGGAAGTTCGTGCTTATTTGGTTTTGTCATTATCAACTAGGGGAAGATTGTTAGGAATTATATTTGAGTTGATTATGACAAAATATGAAAGATGAAGAACTTATGAAGACAAAGAAAGACAAGGGACTTACTTGTTAAAGAAGACTTTATTATTTAGTCCCTAGTAGTCAATTGTAACCCTAGACTCTCTAATATATAAAGAGAGGCAGGGAATTAGGTTTTTGTGTGTCAAGATGTGAACACTATTAGTAAAGGTGTGTGTGTGTAACCTAGGCGTAGTGTATAAACGCCTAGGGATAGTTAGTTATTAGCAGATTAGTAGTTATTGTTTAGTTAGAGATGATGACGAAGAACCTTTAATAATAACAATGATGTTTGTTTAATCTGCTGTGCATCTATTTATCATTGTTATTGTTATCCCTAGATGAGCTCATAAACGATCTTCACACATGTGCCAAACGATTTTAAATTTTCTTGCACATGTTGAGGGGGAGCATATATCGTAAACCAATATATGTTGAAACGTGATCATTTTTCTCAATGTGCAGGTTTCCTCTATTATGTGCAAAACTCGTTTCAAACTTAGATGCAAATATTGAGGGGAGCAAAATCATGAAAACCTCATCCTTCCCCAAAATGCTCTATCTACTTGATTTGATGGGGGAAGTGATGTTGATATCTTTTAGAAAATGGTAATCAAAGAAGTTAATTCTTTCTCTTGCCTCCGTGTGCAAAACATTTTCAAACACTTGATGCACATGTTGAGGGGGAGTTCTCGTTCTAAAAATATCAAAAACAATTCAGGTACAAAATGCTTTGATAATATATCACAAGTATCTGAATTGATTTTCAAATGGTTTTCAATTGAGTCCATATGGCAGGTGAACAATACCAAAAAGACCGACCAACTTTACTTTATGTATGGTGATATAAGGATGATAAGGTTAGGTATTTGTTCCCATGATCCACCAGAACCGGAGGGATCTACCCAGGGACTATCCACTAGTTAGTGTAGAGTTCTTAGGTATAATGATAAAAGGAGAAAAATGAGATAAGGGAAGAGTGCGGACTGAGACTTCTGAGCTAGTACCGGAATAAACCCAACAAGGTTCTAGCTATGAAGTCTTGGTATGCACTGAAGGGGTTGAAGAATTAAAAAGAATTGAATGAGAAAAGGGTGAAAACAAATAGCCCTCCATTGATTCAACCCTAGGGCAGAAACCGGGTTCAATTCATTTGCTACTGGCTGTTACCAAGGTAACACCGGTATTGAAGACAAGACGTCATGGACCCAGTGACGCACTGCACTAAACTTCCCAAACCACTCAAGTTCCTCTTAAAAGGGCTTGTTCCATTCTCACGGGGAACCGACATTATCTATCGACTTTCTCTTAGAGATTGTTGATATTGAAGAAGGAGACCCTCTCCCTAGTCTCCGGCACAGGATTCAAATTATGCACAAATTGAGTCTAGAGCCACGAGATCATCAATAAATCTCATTAGGACACTTTCAATGAAGACTCTCTGTTTCACACAATGGGGAAAGAGAGATTATATCTTGAGTCCTACGCATTATCCTTGTGGTTTTGCCAGAACATCCGAGTGATATGTGAACATATTCACAGTGAAGATGGAAAACCTTCTGGAGCCAACATCAAACAAGCTCCTAGTAGGTGGCATGTGAGATCTATTATATAGATCAACCATGTGACAACTGAACAGAAACAATGGGGCGATTCAATCTCTTGAATCAATCCTGGTTCAGGATATGGATTGACGGATACCTTTGAAAAACCGGTCTTTGTGCTTAAAAACTCTTTTCTTTAGCAAATCGACCGTGTACGGATATTTCAAATCAAAAGGTGTTTTATGATTGATAATTGATGTTCATTAAAACCTTCGTTGTATTGCAAAAACAATTTCTATTGAGCAATACACGATTGTTTTTCAAATCTCTTTTCATCAATCAGTGGACTTAAATTCGCTGATTCACTCACTCCGTGTTGTCTTCTTTGAGATGTTCCGGTTTGAGAACAGCTAGAACAGCTGCGAAACCCTGTCAAGGAGATTCTTAGGAATCCTACCTGATCACAAGCAGTACTTGTACTGATCAACGGGGAACCGTGGGCCGTGTACCTCAATTCAACGAAAGTGATCAAAGACACTTTCGTGTGCTTTATTGCTAACTGTTTTATGCAGGTACATCCTACGTTTGCAGCTGATCAGAATGAAGAGGTCAATCCATAGCCGCATGCTCACACTACATATTCATCTCAAAAGAAATCATGATAAGTGCATCAATGACTCTGATATTTTCACTCCATGCTTCTGCTACACTGCTGCCAATATCATGAATCAACGAAAGCTTCCGTTACTCTGATGAGAAGATATCATGATCAAGAATGTGAGCATGTCGGTCCAAATGTCACAACATCACAAAATTCCAACACCACAATGGATGTCTCAAAGATTTTTCATAGCTGATGATCTCAAAAGCTGGCTCAAAATTATTATCACGTGGATCAGTAAAAGACCTCCACTTGGACTATCCAAACATGCAATCAGAAGATTTAATGTCTACGAGCTTCAGAGCAAAGTACTACATCAAGAATGCAAGAACTATTTTAATGAAATATCTGGTTGTATTCAATGTAACTTTTGTACATGATTGAGGTGACCTCCCTTAGGGGGAGATTGTTAGGAATTAGAAATTCCAGGTATTAAAGAGTCGGTCACCTCAAGTATATGTAATCGATAGAAAGCTCGTAGTCGTAGGTCATTTAAGTTAAGTAGTATTTAGTTAAGTAACACCGTGGAGGACGGACGGGTCTTTACCCACTGTATGCCTGATCCACAGCCCGTTGTGTGGCGTTTTATTGTAAGACTATAAATACTCTCTACCTTCCAAGGTAGAGAGTTGGAGCTCATAATAAGATTTTCTTTCTCTCACTAAAGTTCCCTAAACCTCTAACTTTCTCTCTCTAAAACTCATCTTCTATATGCCTATGTTTGATTGTGTTATGATGTGTATGTGAAAACCAATATCCTACAATATATATATATATATATATATATATATATATATATATATATATATATATATATATATATATATATATATATATATATATATATAGAGTCCCTTTATTTTCAGAACCCACCTTATCTGCGAGAACTGCGAGAACCACTTATGTACTCTTAATAATGCATAGTATGCAACATATCAATGCAAAATGGCATTTTTGAAAATATCTACATTTTTTTTAATATTAAATTTTTTTATTTAATCCAAAAGGGTATAATAGTAAAAGACAATTTCTATTTTTTTTTATATTCATTTTTTTTTAAATTTTTTTTTTTTTTTTTTTTTTTTTTAAGATAAGATTTTCAAGATTTAGTGCATATATGTTTTTAAACTAACATGTTTAGTGCATATATGTTTTTCTTAAGATAGCATATTTCTAGATTTAGTGCTACAATATATATTTCCAGAAATAGTTATGTGCATATTTGTTTTTTTTAATATAATGGAATTTATAACAAACCAAGAACATAAATGTTATACACAAACTTCGATATCGATTGAAATACAATTAAAATACAAATTTTTAAAAACATAAATACATGAATCTAATCGATCTATACACTTGAGCACTAATAAGTATTCAACACAAAATGGACATATGTGCACACTCATTGTTATCGTCATTTTTAGAAGTCGGACATATATGCACACGCATAGTCGTCAACATTTTTTTCAAAAGTCGGACATATATGCACACTCGTAGCCGTGAACATTCTTGTAATTACACCTGATACAAAGAAAAGTATAAACATTAGCAACAATAATAGTATTAAAATAAAATTGTGTTGAAATACATATATGCAACTACCTGTTTTTAAAACATGCATGTTTTAAGCATTTCGTTTATAAGCAATCATTTTTTAAAACATACCTGCTTTAAAACATATATGTTTTGAACATACATGTTTAAAAACATCATGTTCTCAAACATATGTGGTTTCATTAGTTAGATGCCACTAATTAAAACATCTATGTTTTGAACATGTATGTTTTGAACATACATGTTTTGCACAGTTTATAATAATAACCGAAGTTCTTGCCCGAAAAAAATCAAGAAACCACTCATTCAAGAAACATAAAAACATGTTTTGTATCATCCTCATTCAAGAAACACCCAAACAAATGTGTTTTGTATCATCCTCATTCAGTAAGAATTGCACTTATGATCTTTTCATTACGAAAACTCATAAGCCCGGTAAAATAGCTATAACACAAACACCTCCTAAAAGGAACTCAACAACCATCAGTCCATCACTAAAATAGAATGAAAAAAGAAACACTTGTACAACACCAAGAAGCTCTACAATAGCAAAACTTAACTATGATACACATCACTACAATAGCAAACAAACACAAAATAACAAAAACATCTGATCATGAACATTCTTAGGAGAGCACAAGATTAAATCCAAAACTCTAAAAAAAGAGAATCCAAAAGTGCACCACAAGCATATCCATAAGATAAGAATGAAAAAAAAAGCACGAGGAAAGAGTCATGAAGTTAAAGTCCAACCTTTATCCTTTTCGACTTTTAGTGCCTCCTTTAGTCCACCTTTTGGTCATGTTGACCAACACACATATTTTGTCATTTGTAGACTTTTATAAATAATTAATGCGCTAATTATTACTGTATTACAGAAACAGTTTATTACAACCATAATGTAAATCTGCAGATTAAAATCCATCTAACATGTAATATGTGTTAAATATTGACTTTGAGAAACCTTTAACCAATTTGACATGTTTCCTTTTACCAAAACTTTTGAATTTGACCAATTCAAGACTTAAAACAACCCAAATTGACCTACAAAATAAATAACAAGGTCTTTAGCATCAATAAAGATCAGGCTCTAAAACAAAAAGTATCATGATCCAACATACCTTATCATTTTTTTCCTTGTATGATACGATCCTTGAGGGTTCATCGCCCCAAACATCATCATTATTGAGATCTTTAACCCTTTGTGACTTGGAACATTTGCCCTCTTCAGCTTCAAGGTACTCCTTTGGAGGTTTGCTTGAAATTAAAACCCTATAATGCAATTTATCAGGTGTGGTAAGTCCATAAGAGATGATTTATAAGAAGAAAAAAACCCAAATCAAATCTTTATAAAAGAAATTAAAATAGAAGGCATAGTAAACAAATCAAACCTTCAATGATGATAACTAGACCAACGATTTTGAAAAAAAAAAAAGGTTCGAACGGATTCTAAAGGGGTTTTTTTGTGTGTGTGTGGATGGCGGCTGAAAAAGATGAATAGGGTTTTGAAAAAAAAAATAATTAACCGATTGAATGGGACAGTTTTAAGCAAAGTAGTAGTTTTGAAATACCATGAATGCCCTTCCCCCTTTTTCGAAATAACTATCAATCTGTTAGTTTATTACGAAAATGCCACCTGTATTTTCATCCATTGATCATTTATTTAACGGTAATAGATGAGTTCTCGCAGTTCTCGCATTTAACTAGGGTTCTGAAAATAAAGTTTCACTATATATATATATATATATATATATATATATATATATATATATATCTACTTTTGTAATTACATCGTCGTGTTCTTTCATCAATCGAGACCAAAAATTGTATATGAACAATATAATTATAATGAATACCAGAGATAAATAATAGTTTTTTTTTAATTTAAAATCAATATAATTATAATTTAATTGATTTCTGGATATGTATGAGAATTAAAAGTTCAGAAAAGATATTGATGTAATTACAAAAGTTTATGTTGGGATTCAAAGGCTTCTTGATGATACTGCTGATACTACTGCTCTTGGTATGTTAAGACTGTTCTTGAAGGTTAAAGCTACTTGGAAGATTGGAAAGAAAACTTGTTAAGTCTTTACAACTGCTGGAGTAAAAGTTAAGACTGCTGGTGCAAGTTACTACTGTCAGTGTTAATGGACTTCAAGGAAAATGCGCTAAGTCAAGTTAGTGCTGCTAGTGTAAAGTTACTACTCGTAGTATAAACCTACTGCTGCTGAAAGTTAATGCTGCTGGTTAAATAAGTTAGTATTGTTAGTTAATTATGTTAGTACTGCTTATGTATAAGTTTACTTTGTGATCAAGTTTTGTAATAGATAACTATAGAAACGATTTGATATACTTAGGAAAGTATTCTTATCTTGGAAAAAACGTATTGTAACCCTAACAGGACTCCTTAGTCTATAAGAAGGAGGTCCTAGGGCATAGAGATTTGTACGAGTGATGGGTTCCATCGGGGTTTTAAATTTATAAAAAAGAATTACCGGTTAACTAGGAACACATTCGGGCAAGTATACCCTAGTCGAGTTGTAGTATAGGTTTTGGTAAATCAAGGTCGTCCCAAGAGACTTGGTTGCACAACAAGTGTCGTTTGTTTGTTTAAGCAAGTAACAAGTTGATGGTTATGATTGTCACGGATTAAACCAACAAGAAAAGCAATATAAGAACAAGCAAGTATCAAGTTCATGGTTATGATTGTCACGGATCAAACCACAAAGAAAAGCAATATAAGAACAAGCAAGTATCAAGTTCGTGGTTATGATTGTCACGGATCAAACCACAAAGAAAAGCATTATAAGAACATATTATCATAAGAACAAAACAAGTACACAAAACATCATGGCTATTTCAATCAAACAAAAAATCTCAACAATTATATCAATAACAAACATGTGGAAATATAAAAGTAACAAGGTTTACCCAAAGTATGAATTACAATAGGCAAAGATGAAGGATTATTGCACTCCTTCAAGCCTCCAATCAACTAAAACTTCTAACCAAGCATACTTCTGGAAATGGCAGAGGTTTGTGGTCTTTTGGGAGAGATAATTTTGGTGGAAATTCGTCCTTAAGGGTGCAGGCAAGAATTACACACCTTTGGGGAAGGTAAGTTGAGAGAGGGATGTTGTAATAGGTGGAAATTCATCCTTAAGGGTGGAGACTTGAATTTCACACTAAGAGATGGAGTGTGGGTGAAAGGGATGAGAAGGATGGAGAAGGGATGATGAAATGAGGTTGCAAAGGTCTCTATTTATACTACTTCCAAGGCTAGGGGTATTCAATGCTCAACTTGGCCTCCAAGGAGCTTGGAAGGACCTATAATACATGTAGGAAGGACCTAGAATCGTTTGGAACAAGTTTGGAGTCTTAGTAATGAAGAAATAACTTTCCAGAGCTTCCCAACCGATCCGGTTGGGCTCCAACCGTTTCGGTTGGTCTTCTTGACTACTCTCCAACCATTTCGGTTGCGGGGCCCGACCGAACGGTTGGATCCTTTTGACAGAAAATGATAAAAACCAAACTTGTAGATCTTTCTCTTAGCTTTCCGTGGCCGTAAACCGGGGGTCAAACGGAGTCCGTATGCAAAAGTTATGGCCAAAATGGTGAAGGTGTGTCGGGAACAACGAGGCTTCCAATATTTCTTCGTTTAAGCTTCTTTTCTTCATTTCTTTCTCGTTTTCCTTCTTGAACTTCATTCTTGAGTATTTGGACCACTAACTTGATGACTTTACCTTCTCGAATATACTCCACAAGTCTTGCTTTTGTCAGGAATTCTTTATACATGGAGAAATCTTCGTATTTTACTTCTTTTTCCGTCTTTTTCTCCACTTTCCTGTACTTGGCTACAAATGAACTAGCAAACGCACTTTGATACGATTAAGCAACAAAAACATATGATTATAGCCAAATAACACACATAAAAGCACGGATAACGCTACTAAAAACATGCACAATTTGAGCGTTATCAAATTCTCCCACACTTAAACTTTGCTTGCCCTCAACAAATCTAAGAAAATAAAAATTAAACTACATACCTAAATGGCAAAAACAAACTGAAAAATTAAAATATTTTTGGCTTTTTTTTATTTTTTTTATTTTTTTAATATATATAAAAACAAGCGAAAAATGAGCGCAAACTCCCCCACACTTAAGGGTTTGCTTGCCCTCAAGCAAATCTAGAAATTAAGAAAAATAAAATCCACACGGTGCATGATATATGATTTGAAAAATGTGATGCAAATCTACCAAGTACAAGTACAAGATAAGATTCATCGTTTTAAGCTTTTAGAGGTGAAAAATCGAGATGTTTGACAATACCCTATGGATTTTCTTGCTTGATAACATGGCTAAGCACATCATGAAAAGGGAATGGATATATAATTCACTCAACACTCAATTTATTTAGTGATGGATAGTATTAAGGAATAGTACACTCATATTGCTCAGTCATGATCTAAATATTACCATAGGCTTGTACAAGAAACAAAACTCCACCGACGTGGCGTAAGCACCAAGTGTAAACATCTAAAGAGGGCTTTTATTCGGGTTAGCTTAAGGGTTAACCAGGCTTATGTTCAAACATTACATAAAAGAATATAATAGATCGCTGGTGCGAATTCTTGATTAAGTCAAACAACGGATGGTCACTAGAGTATACCTTGGATCGCTGGCACGTTATTCGCATAACGGATGGTCACCAAAATATGCACTAGATCGCTGGCGCGTCATTTGATCCTTAAAAAACCGGATGGTCACTAAAAATATTCACGCACTTCATATTCTCACAAAGCCAAAAGGGAAGGGATAAAGCATGAGAATATTTATTAAATTGGTATTAAAAGAAAAATAAAGTCAAGTCTAATACCCATGTTGCTAGTCACGAACAAACCGCAAACCCGAAAATGATTATAGTTACAATCTTCTCCTCTTCAAATATCGATCACCAAATATATATATCACGTCGTAGCACATTGGCTAATCGATATCTCAAAACATACTTCTTCTTCATAATAATATAGTACATTGGCTATAATTGTCATCACACACACACACACACACACACACACACACACATATATATATATATATATATATATATATATATATATATATATATATATATATATATATATATATATATATATATATATATATATATATATATATTCATTTTTTTTCGATGACTTATTCTCTTTTTCTTTTTCTTTATTTTTTTTTCATATACATCACATCTCCCCCACACTTCGTATAAGCATACACCACAAAAACACAAATAAGAAGTTGGACACCTTCATCTTTGTCGGAATGGCACACACAAATGGCAAAGTGTGGCTAACTCATAATCATCAAAAACAATCCGATCATACCAAGCAACTAGCAACCAACCATTTAGATATTGACAAAGGGTTAGGCTAAGGTTTAAAGTGTAAAATATTTTTGTATTTTTCTGGATTTAACAAAAAGAAAGGGATGGCTCAAAGGGTGTACTAAGGGTATCTAGTGCTAAAGATGAGCGCTAACAAATGGGTCCATGTGGGTGGTTAACTAACCGATGTGGTTAGCTAATATATCATTAGATGTAAAATGGAAGGTCATTTGGTTTTATTCTAAGGTTGCCTCTTTATCACACGAATACACTTATATCACACGAGTATGATCTCACTGCGGTCTGGTAATGATTTGCAAGTACAAGTTCTAGAATAAATAAAATCACCGGCACACTCATAGCAAAAGATCCAAGCATAAAAGATGTATGCTAATAAGAAATAGGCTCAAATCCTCACAATTTAGTGGAAAGGGATATAAAATGTGTAAGCAAATGTTATCGATCCCAGAATGGATTGCAATATTAATCGGGACACATCTCAAGTTTTTCAAAAATTACCGATTTCAACAGTGGATTGATTCAGTTATTCTAATATATTATCCTATAAGCGTGAAAACAACTAGATCATAAGGGCAAACAAGTTCATAAATTTATAAAAATTGGCACAAAAATTTGGAATCTAAAAACTGGTTTCGCTTTTCACAATAATATTTTCCCCCCACACTTAAGTTAAGCACACAAAAGAAAAATAATTTAATAATCTAGTTACGACTTTTTTTTTCTTTTTTTTTTATTATTTTATTTATTTATTATTATTATTATTATTATTTTTTTAATTTAAAAAAAAACCAAACATGACTTATTCTTTTCCCACGAGTTCTCGGTAGCTCCATTGAAACGCACAAAGAAGCGGAGAAGCAGGTCAGCGCGAAGCATATTAAAAACCAAACTTCTTTAGGGAATCAGGGAGACCCGCCTTATACCTCTCACACAGTTTGTTTGCAATGGGTGAGCCTTACTTTCGAGGGATTAAAAGAAGTCAATTTATTAAAATAATTTACCAACAAACCAACAAAGGGAAAATAACAAAGAAACAAAATAAAGCAATTGTGAAAACTAAAGCATGTAAGATAGGGAAAAATAAGACTATAAGTCTAAGAGAAACGAAACTTTTCGGGCTAAACATCACGATCGAACTCCATATGATAATGTGCTAAGAAAACGCTAGCATAAGCGTGTGAGATCAATCGATTTCTCATCCAAACATGTCCAATCAAGAGTATAAGGTCCACGATACAACCAATCCTTCCTCCAAGAGCTTCTTAAATCTGCAAAAACAAAATAAACTACAAAAACACGTAAAATTCTAAAACTCACTTTCGTAGGCATCACGGTTGCATTTAGCGTATGCAACAAGCCTTTAAACCCCTCGGTGGCCCTAGTTTACGAGTTATAGTCTCGTGAGGGTTTCTAGTGAACATACCCACAAAGTTCGAAACATTTTATTTAAAAACACATGTACTTATTTATTTACAATGTACTAAATTAACAAAATTTTAAAAATGACAAAATGACAAATTTAAGTAGAATAAAAGAAATGATGCTCTTGCAAAAACAAAAAGATATTTAAACTTATTCTATCTAAACACAAACACACAAGAACAAAATACGAAAAATAATAATTTTTTTTTAACAGAACACTCAACCGGATCGGCTGCGGGTGCAGGCCGATCGGTTCGTGTTGATTTATTAAGCACGAGGCTTCCAGCCGATCCGGTTGGAGTGTCAACCGATCGGTTGGTTGATTCGGGGTGGTTTTGGTGGGTTTTTTTCGCAAACGTTTTTCGAGCACAATTAGAGAGCAATCATTGAAACGAGCATTTTAGAACACATGAAACAAAATCCCGACATCAAAAACTTGATTTGATGCCAAGATCAATTGAGCAATTATGAGAAAATGAGAGATTTTAAGAAAAAGACAAGCATTCAAGCAAAGATCATGAGTAACAAGAAAGCAATCAATAGCAATCAAACAAGAGCAAAGAAACAATCACTCATGAGCAAGAGCAATATATCATTCAAACAAACTAGCAAACAAGCAATCAATTCAAACAAACAATCTATCAAACAAGAAAAAAATCAAACGAGCAAACAAGTGCAAAACAAGTCCCCGGCAGCGGCGCCAAAAACTTGATGGTGACGATGCCGGAATTATCATGAAAGCAAACAAACAATCTCAACAATTATATCAATAACAAACATGTGGAAATATAAAAGTAACAAGGTTTACCCAAAGTATGAATTACAATAGGCAAAGATGAAGGATTATAGCACTCCTTCAAACCTCCAATCAACTACAACTTCTTACCAAGCATACTTCTGGAAATGGCAGAGGTTTGTGGTCTTTTGGGAGAGATAATTTTGGTGGAAATTCGTCCTTAAGGGTGGAGGCAAGAATTACACACCTTTGGGGAAGGTAAGTTGAGAGAGGGATGTTGTAATAGGTGGAAATTCATCCTTAAGGGTGGAGGCTCAAATTTCACACCTAGAGATGGAGTGTGGGTGAAAGGGATGAGAAGGATGGAGAAGGGATGATGAAATGAGGTTGCAAAGGACTCTATTTATACTACTTCCAAGGATAGGGGTATTCAATGCTCAACTTGGCCTCCAAGGAGCTTGGAAGGACCTAGAATACATGTAGGAAGGACCTAGAATCGTTTGGAACAAGTTTGGAGTCTTAGTAATGAAGAAATAGTTGTCCAGGGCTTCCCAGCCGATCCGGTTGGGCTCCAACCGTTTCGGTTGGTCTTCTTGACTACTCTCCAACCGTTCCGGTTGCGGGGCCCGACCGAACGGTTGGAGCCTTTTGACAGAAAATGATAAAAACCAAACTTGTAGATCTTTCTCTTAGCTTTCTGTGGCCGCAAACCGGGGGTCAAACGGAGTCCGTATGCAAAAGTTATGGCCAAAATGGTGAAACAACGAGGCTTCCAATATTTCTTCGTTTAATCTTCTTTTCTTCATTTCTTTCTCGTTTTCCTTCTTGAACTTCATTCTTGAGTCTTTGGACCACTATCTTGATGACTTTACCTTCTCGAATATACTCCACAAGTCTTGCTTTTGTCGGGAATTCTTCATACATGGAGAAATCTTCGTATTTTACTTTTTTTTCCGTCTTTTTCTCCATTTTCCTGTACTTGGCTACAAATGAACTAGCAAACGCACTTTGATACGATTAAGCAACAAAAGCATATGATTATAGCCAAATAACACACATAAAAGCACGGATAACGCTACTAAAAACATGTACAATTTGAGCGTTATCAACGAGTTTACAACGTGTGTTTTGATAGTTTTACGATAAGCTTCAAGGTTGTAAACGCTAATACTATTGAGTATTCGTATTATTATTCTTAATAATATTGAGGCTTGTTTTATGAACTGTATTTACTGTTTCATTGATAATACTTCTAAAGGTTAAAGATTAAATTCCGCTTAGTCTTTAACATACTCAAAGACAGTTTCTATAATTGTTGTATTAGATTTATCTAGTATAACTAATTCCTTACAAGCTAAAGGAATTGGATCTAGTGTTACTTAGATCAACAGGTGGTATCAGAGCTTGTGATCTAGAAACTGTAACTAGAAGAAGACATGGATTTAGAATCTGCACATATGGTTGCTGCTTCCAAGGTACCAATGCTTAAACCTGGAGAGTATGAGACCTGGAGGATGAGAATTGAGTAGTATGTCCAGATGATTGAATATTTTCTGTGGGAGGTCATAGAAGATGGTAACAAGTTTCCAAAAACACACACTATGGACTGTAAAGTGGTTCCATTGGCTATCACAACTGCTGAAGACAAGCTACGAAGAATATTGGAGATGAATGCTAGATCTACTTTGATGATGGGCATTCCTAATGACCATCAATTAACCTTTAACTCCATTAAAGATGCCAAGTCATTACTGGAAGTTGTTGAGAAAAGATTTGGAGGGAATGAAGCTACAAAGAAGACCAAAAGAAATCTCTTGAAGCAACAATATGAGAACTTTACTGCATCAAGTTTTGAGATGCTTGATGAAAATTTTAATAAGCTTCAAAAGCTTGCCAGTCAATTGGAGATTCTAGGTGAGAAGATATCTCTAGAAGGTGTCAATCAGAACCTGCTAAAAAGCTTATCACCAGAGTGGAACACACATGCTGTTGTATGGAGAAACAAGCCTGATCTGGAAATAATGAGCATGGATGATCTTTACAACAATCTCAAGGTATCTGAGCCAGCAGTAAAAGGAAAGTGAAGCTCAAGAACAAACATGGCGTTTGTGTCCTCAAATAACAGTTCTAGCAGTCTTAAAGGAGCAGTTAATACTGCTAGCACTCAAGTTACTGCTGCCAATATTGACAACTTGAGTGATGCTGTAATTTGGGCATTCTTGGCTGGTCAACCTAATAGTCCTCAACTTGCACATGAGGACTTGGAGCAAATTCATCCTGATGACTTAGAAGAGATGGATTTAAAATGGCGGATGGCCATGTTGACCATGAAGGCCAGAAGGTTTATGAAGAACACTCGGAGGAAGCTAAATGTCAATGGCGATGAGTCAGTTGGATTTGAAAAGTCAAATATGGAGTGCTACAACTACCACAAAAGGGGACACTTTGCTAGAGAATGCAGGGCTCCAAGGACTCAAGACCATAGGAACAAGGAAAGCTCTAGAAGGAGTGTGGCAGTGGAAACATCTAATTCCACAACCTTGGTGTCCTGGGATTGGCTAGTAGGGTATGATTGGAGTGATCAAGATGAACAAGGTCCAACAAACTATGCACTCATGGCTTACTCTTCAAGTTCTTCAGTGGCAGACTCAGAGGTATCATATGGTATCAGATGAGTCTAACTGTTCCAAATCCTGCTTTTATAAATCTCATTATGATAAATTGTTAAAAGATTTTGAAAATTCTAAATTAATGGTTTAGCTATAGAGATGCTGAAGGTGTTGAGTGTCTTCCCACCTCTGTAATTTTTAAAAATTTGGCATTGATGGGGTATGAAAAGGAGTCTAACAAACTTACTTTTTATAAAGCTCTTTTCTCCCCTCAATTGAAATTTCTTATCCATACAGTCTTGCAGTGTTTAAGTTCAAAAACAACTGCTTGGAATGAATTTAGCAGCAATGTAGCTTCCGCTATTTTCTGCTTAGCTTTAAATCAAAATTTTGTATTTTCCAAACTAATTTTTGATAGTATGATCAAAAACTTTGATGAAAAACCAGTTGATAAAAGGGTTCATATTTTATCTTCTCATACAAAAAAGATTTTTGCAAACATGAGAAGAGTTGGAAAAGGTTTTTCAGGTAATGTAAAACATCTCTTTCCACATATGGTGTTACTACATCAATCACAACAAGGTGAAGGCTAAGGTATACCCATTGATGCCCAACACACACCCACACTTTTGGCATCATCATCCTCTCAACCACAAAAGACCCAAAAACCTAGGAAAGCCAAAAAGGGCACTGAGATTCCTCAGTTTAGTGCACCTAATGAACCTGTTGCAAATGAGGCTGTCCATGAGGAGATGGAGGACATATTGGAAAGGGCTAGAACTATTGCTACTAGTTTAGATGCAGATCAGGGCATTGGCAACATCAATAAGATCCAATCCAAGGCAACATCTAATGAGTCTAGTTCCCATGGATCTGATTCAGGTGATGGTCCCAGGTGCCAAGAAACCATTGGGGTACAGCTGCTCATACTAGGTATGAGATTGTATCTAATATACACAGTGATTTAATGCTCGCAAGAGGTAACACACTTCAAACTGATGAGGGTAGTATGGAACTTAAGGAATTAATGGCATTTTATACCAAATTGCAAGAACAAGTTGATGACTTGAAGTAGATAACTTCTTCTCAGCAAACTCATATCACAAAGTTGGAGAAAAAGGTCAAGAAGCTTGAGGGGAAGAAGAAATCAAGATCACATGGGTTGAAAAGATTTTATAAGGTTGGATGATCTGCTAGAGTCATTTCCTTTGATGATGAACCTGCTTTGGAGGATGCATCTAAACAGGGGAGGAGTAATGAGGATGAGGAGATGATATATGATGATACAGATGTTCTAGAAACGGACTTAGGTGATGCTGGTGTTAATGATATGGTTTTTGATGATAGGAATGATGAGAATGTTGTTGAAAAGCAGTCTGAAGAAACAATTATTGAAGAGCCATTTACTACTACTAGTGTATCTGTTTATGCTGCTAGTGCAAATATTGAGACAGTTAGTGTTGCTGGTTCAAAAGTTACAACTACTGAAGATAGTGCTGCTGTCATAACTACAACAACTGCTACCACAATAACAATAGAAGATTCAACTATTGATGAGCTTACATTGGCTCAAACTCTAAAAGAATTAAAGAGCTCAAAATCAAAGGCTAAAGGAGTTGTCATTCAAGAGCCAAGTGTAACTACAATTGTGCCTAAAATCTCATCAGAAGCTTCAAAAGGCAAAGGAAAAGAGATTCTTGTTGAAGAAGTACTTGTGAAGAAGCTTTCAAGGAAAGAGCAAGAAAGGCTTGATGCTGAATTGGCTACAAAGCTTCATGTAGAAGAACAAGCCAGTTTTAATGAGGAACAAAGAGCTGCAGCTGAACAAGCTAGAATTGCTGAAGAAACCAATATTGCCCTAATCAGTACTTGGGATGATATTCAAGCTAAAACTGAAGCAGATTGGGAATTGGCTCAAAGAATACAGTCAGAAGAACAAGAAGAGTTGTCCATGGAGGAGGAAGCTAAATTATTTATGGAACTCTTATATAACAGAAGAAAACATTTTTACAAGAGGAGATTAGAAGAAAAAAGAAACAAACCTCCAACAAGGGCACAACAAAGGAAAATAATATGTACCTACCTTCACAATATGGAATACTGGAGTTATGATAAGTTGAAGAACAAATCTGTTGAGATCATCCACTAAATGTTCAAAAGAGCTTTCAAGAGGGTCAACACATTTGAAGCCATTGATCAAGAAATAGATCAGTTGGAAGGGAATAAAAGAGCAGGTGATGAGCTAGAGCAAGAAGCACAAAAGAAGCAGAAGGTGGATGAAGTTAGAGATACAACTGAACTTCAATAATATTTGGTAGTGATTCCTGAAGAAGATGAAGTACCAATGGATGATGTACCTCTGGCTACTAAGCCTCCAAGAATTATTGGCTGGAAAATCTATGCTGAAGGCAAGAAGAAAATAACTTGGGAGATTCTCAGGGCTAATGGAAAATCTCAGTTGTTTAACTTCTTTGGTCAAATGCTTAAATTTTTTGACAGAGAGGACTTGGAGACTCTGTGGAAACTTGTTAAGGCTAAATATGGGTCAACAAGGCCTTTGAAAGTACCTTGTTCAGATTATGACTATGTGCTTTGGGGAGATTTGAAGACTATGTTTGATCCACATATTGAAGATGAGATATGAAAGATACTGAAGTGCAATAATGTATTGAGTTGGAGGCTTTATGATTCTTTTGGAGTTCATGTTTTAATGTTGCAGGCTAGTACTATATACATGGTTGAAAAGAAATATCCCCTTTGGAAATATACACTTAGATTGATGCTAGCTCAAAAGCTTCAAATTGAACAAGACAGTGAAATGAGTACTGAGCTTCTCTGGTTCATTATACAACAGAAAAAGATCTGAAGAAGTGTTTAGAAGCATCCTCTTGGTGATGGCTAAAATTTTGAATGAAACTTGATGATTTTGGGAGAAAATATCAAGTTTAGGGGAAGATTGTTGGGATTCAAAGGTTATGCAGGTTTTACTGACAAGGTTTAAATATTTATAAAGTCTCGTTATACCTATGGTCTACCCTAATGCACTAACGGGCAGTGTACCCGGTCGTGTGTAGTGTAGTAATCGGTAAAGCCGAGGTCGTCCCAAGAGCTACGTGTGTTGGATTATTACTAAGTCTAGGTGTCACAGATTTAATAATGGTTTCGATAAGGAATAAATTATTTAAACTACTAAAGCAGAATAAAAGCAAATAAAAGGCAAAAGATAAATCAATAGAGGAGAGTGGCGCTAACCTAGTTAATCCTCCTAGCTAGCTATGTCTACGTCTACTTACTTCCAATTACTTCAGGTGGGGTCAAAGTCGAGAGGACATCATTTGGTCAATTCGCCCTAATCTATCAGCAAAGATGCCACCACAGGAGAAGTCAGGTGTCCCCTCATAAGTCCTGTTGTTCCTGGTCCCCTAAGCCAAGCCATTAAGTACCGCTACATGCTAGATTTATAATAGTGAGTGCCCGGGCGTTAGCAACTTAAACACTCACCCCTTAATTCTTAAGTTCATCCAAACGGTAGGTGATCAGTTGGTCAATTCGCACAAGTAGAAAGGGTCGTCAGTTGGTCATATCTTACCCTTCCCGTCTCAGTCTGCTCACCTAGGGTCAGTTGGTCATATCTCCTAGGCAATTGGCCTCTACCTCCATTCAAAACTACCGAAACAAGGGTAGCTACCAATAAACTATGCATGCATACACTTAGAAATAATTATGCGGAAGTAATGTAAACGCAAAAAAACAATTAAGGAATCATAACTAGGCCAGCACCAAGAGGTGCTTAGCCGCTCATATTAATCATACAAACCAATTCAATATTCAATGGTACGAAATACATGAATTGAAAGTAAAGAAAATATAAAATGCTAATGCTTATCGTAGGGGAGTGATTTCTCCCTTGGCGACAGCTCCGTATGCTCCTCTAGACCTGCCTTGAGCTTTTTCCCACGTTCTCTGGTTGTTGTGTGTGGAATTGGATGATTAGAAATGCTGGAATTCGTGGGGTATTTATAGGCCAGATCTGGGTTACGGCGTAACCTTATTAGTGGTTACGCCGTAGTCTTCAATAAACTTGGTTACGCCGTAGTTGATGAAATAATTACGGCGTAGTTATCATCGACGTGGAACCTCATTTGACCTAATATAGTTACGTCGTAGCCTTTGGGAAGAGTTACGCCGTAACCTTCTGAGAAGTTGGTTTTCTAAGTCACGCTTTAATTACGGCGTAATGTGAGAGATGAGTTACGCCGTAACTTCTTCAAAGTAGCATACTGTGATAAATCTTTTGCTATTTCTCCAGTTCCGCGTCTCTTTAGCTCCAATGCTCGTAATTTACCTGAAAGTGGAAAATAATGGAAAACAAGCGTAAATCCATATAAATGATATAAATTACAAGCATTATCGGGGAAAATTGACACTTAATATTTAGGACTATTTGATGTTATCAAATATCCCCCCACTTGAACTCTACTTGCCCTCAAGTAGACCTTATTAGAAAGATTCCTAAAAATATATCTCCCATAACCTGGAAAATATAAGTTTACAAATCCCTTATGCTAGAATAAAACAAAGACGAACACCTCACGAAAGGGGAACAAAACACTCAAATCTCTCAACTATTCTAAGTGTCAATTTCGGGGTGATCACTCAATCGCACAGTCATAGCATGTATTCTATCATAAGCTTGGTGGTTACACAAATCTCCACCACTAGAGTTAAGGGCTAAACAATTCTCGAAGGCAATATGGGTAGACACGACAAAGGTTAAGGGGTGACTCGTCATTACTAACATGTCACGGTGAAGTGGAAAAAATCAATGATACATGACCAAATCCATGGCCAAGACACCAAAGATTGCTCGCTGCATCACCTAGACACGCTTCATGACTAAAGGGTAGGATAAGACATGGGATATATAAATGGTGTAAAATAAAAAAACAAGCAGGTAGTCTAAATCTATAACCAAGTCATCACCACTTACCGTCCGCCCAAAGTTCAAGCTTTGAAGTCAAGAAACCGGATCATGAAATACAAGGTAGATGTGTCATTAGAGGACGTCGTGATGGGCACACTACCTTTTCTCCAACTGTTGGCATAATTACCAACTCCAATCTTCAAATGTGACCGAGGTGGCCTCCTCGATAATAAATCTATAGAGCTCATAATATAGTGCTTATAACATCGTACTTTACAATAACTAAATCATAACAATTTTATTATTATTATTTTTTTTCAACATAACAATAATAACTAAACATAATATCCCCCCACTTGAGATGAACAATGGGAATTCGGGGGGTCTTCAATGATCTTCCGGAATATGTCGTCGATGAAAGCGTGATTTCCGAACATTTCCACTTGAACCTTGAACTTAGGCAACTGATGACTTCCCAATCGCAAATAAAGACTATAGGGTAGGCTAAGGTGTAGGTGTATCGAAATAATATATCGGGTTAACAAAATGAAAGGAATGGCTCAGATGGGTGTATCTAGGGGTATCCTGTACTAAAGGTGAGTGCAACAAAAGGGTTTCACATGGGGGTCGAGAAGTCGAGGTGACTAATCGATAGACACACAATGGTAGGCTATTTGGGTGATAATCCTATAATATTGCCTTCTAAAACTGAAAAGTCCAAATACATCGAGCTAACTCAACATACCTCGTCTATGGTCTCGAAATGATGCAAAGGCCAAGTTCTAAAGTTCACAAGCTACCGGCACACTCATAATTTGGTGGATTTGGGGTAAAATATTGTAAACGGATAAGGCTAATCTCACCATAAAATATCAAAGGTTGTATGTGCTCGGCTAAGGTCTACTCTAGTTAGGTTAAGAAAAATATGTCAAAAATTTAAAAATGGCATAATTTTTCAAAATAAACTAGAAAAACGAGGGCAAAATAATGTTCAAGAGATAATTCTACTCCCGTCCCCCCACTTGAATTGTACAAAGTCCCTTTTGTACTAAGCATTAAATAAAGGTGAAGAGAAAGGTAGAATTAGAGCGAGAACTTCCCTGAAATTTGCTCCATAAAGAAAGAAGGCCCACGAGAAAGAGACGTGCCTTCGTATAAGCATCATGAACAAACTTCAATCCCTGAAATCACACTACCGACAAGCATAATTCTAAAAAGTAAAAAAAGAAAAATGAAAAACAAACCTAACTCACTTTCGTAGGAATCACGGTTGCATTTAGCATATGCAACAAGCCTTTTAAACCACTTGGTGTCCCAAGCGCACGAGTGAAGTCTCGTGAGGGTTTACAGGGAACACACCCACAAAGTTCATTTAAAATACTAATACAAGGTTACTGTGTTTTAAAATGAAAGAATTAAAGCAGAGGAAGGTTACGTCGTAACTCTTTTGAGGGAGTTACGCCGTAACTAGAAAAACCTGGCATAAGCTGCAAAGCGAGTGGTTACGGCGTAACCACAGAGATGGTATTACGCCGTAATTAGTAATGCGTCAAGAGTTCTGCTGCAAAAAAGTTGGTTACGCCGTAATCACATAGATGAGTTACGCCGTAACTCTGGTCAGATCAGCAAACTGCAGCAGCAATTACTTCCTCGTTTCCTGCAAAAATGGTTAGAAAACACAAAACCCTACAGAAATGGAAATAAAACAAAAGAAATGGATAATTTGGGTTGTCTCCCGAAAGAGCACTTTTCTTTATTTACGAGTCTTTAAGTTAGACTCAGAGCCGTGGGGCTTCTATGGGGGCCTTTGGACTTCCCCGACTTCCTCCATGTCTTTCATCAAGTTACGCCTGACCCAACCGACATTTGTGGTAGTGCGGAGATATTCTTTGGTTTCAATCTTCCGAATTTTGCAAAATTTTTCCTCAGGTCCCAACTGGTATCGCGTAAACTCATATTTTTCGGCTATAATTGGTGGTGGTATCTTAAACGGGATGCCAAGAAGTTTGAATCTTCTTTTCTCGTGTACTTCATCATCTGGGTCAATGAAACCGTCTTCGCCTTGTAACTCGAGGTAATAGAAATCATCGTCGTCGGAATCGGTATCTTTAAGTTGGTTATCGTCGGGTGAATTTTCTAAGAGTACTTTCTTGCATTCTTCTTTTTCTTTCTTAGACGAGTCCTTGGTGTCATCTTCTGATTTTTTATTAGGAATTTCGTCGTTAGGTTGATCTTTACTCATACATCCATTCCAGATTTTCTATTTAGTTAACGCATCAATTTTTCCGTATTTGATTCTGACCCAATCGTCGAATCCGAGATCATCTGGCCAAGGCAATTCTGTTCTTTCAGAATCATTAGTTGAATTCCATAGGAACTCGTCTTCCCCAACTCTCTCAATGCTGCTTCCCCCGTCACATTCATACTCAAAAGGGTTGCAGGAAGCCCAAATGTTTCCGTCAGCGGTTTCAATTTATTCACACCAATGATTATGAGTTCCTACGTCATTGTCATTTTCAGAAGGAATATCATCGAGGGGATTCATGGTTTTTCCTCGAAGAATATGTTTTTCATATTTGAGTTCCAGATTTCTAAACAAAACCGAATTCTTTATTGCGTCCTCGAATCTTACTGAATACCAATCTCTGAATGATAGATCTCCAAAATCAATGTCATGCCTCCCAGATTCATGTGGGAATATCCAAACTTAGTTCTTCACATTACCTCCTCCGTTGCAATATTCACGAAAAGGGTTGCACGTTGGCCAAGCGTGAGTAATCTCATCTTCCGTGATGAGTAAGGGTCCGTTTGCAATAATGCTTGATAGGTGGTCCTTCCACTTCGTTAATCGAGAATTTGGCTAACCTTTATTCGTCGTTAAGTGTAGTCCACATGTATCTGTCATCATTTACCCTGTCTTTATCAACTCCTCCATCGCAGGTTTTCCGAGGATCACACGAGGCCCATAAGTTGTAGCATTCCCCATCGTCAATTGCAATAGCCTTACACCAATGATTTCTCCTTTTAGAGTTGTCGACCTTGGTACCCTGTCTTTGCTTGAATTCTGGTTATGCCGTAACTCTTAGATGTGATTACGGCGTAACTCACTTTCACCATCAGTATTAGACTCATCAGAGGACTTGTCATTATCAGAGAATACAACCTTACATATAGTAGATTTGTTCTTTTGTTCCTCATTTCTTCGTTGTACCTCGTCGCCAAGCTTTCCAATTAAGGTTTCCAAGGTTTTTAGTGATATGTCATGGGAAGAAAGGCTCTTGTTTGTATTATCTTGAAAATTTTTCAGCCATTCCTCTTGCTCCTTTTGCCTCTTGGTAGTATCCACAAGGTACTTGTTAATAATTTCCTCCAGGTTAGCTCTTCTTTCATTACGCTCATAATACGGTGGGGGTCCTCCACGATACCCATTACGCTTATCCCCGTAGAAAGGCCTATTCTCTCCATATTTAGCTTCCTCGATCGTATCTTCCTTGTCAATTTTAGGACAATTCTTAGTCAGATGTCCCCCACCACAGTTTTCGCAGCCAACTTGGATGGCATGAACAGTTTCTCTGATTTTTAGCATATCTCGACCAAGATTCTCAAGCTTGTTGGTTATTGCTCCAATTCCATCGAAACTTGCGCCTTGGTTTCTTTTACTTCCTCCGTTGTGCCATTTTTGAGAATGATCAGCCATTTTTTGAATGGCTTCAATAGCAAGAGTAGGAGTCATGTTCGGGATGGGCCCTTGATAGTCTAACATCTGCCTTGTAGTTACGTTGATTCCTTTGTAGAAGATGTTGACCTTTTGCTGGTTGTTCAGATCATGTGTAGGACACTTGTAAAGGAGATCGTTGTATCTATCCCAGGCTTGATACAACGTTTTGTCGCCTTCTTGCTTGAAATTATGTATCTCCAAAAGCTGGTTAGAAATCTTTGACGGCGGACAATATCTCTGAATAAAGTGCTTCTTAAGTAGAGCCCAAGTATTAATTGCCCCGGCGGGCAATCTTTCAATCCATCTTCTGGCAGCTCTAGTAAGAGTCATTGGGAATACCCTCAGCATAACAGAATCATGAGACACGCCCAGAATGTTGAAAAGGATAGCGATGTAAAGGAAATTTTCAACGTGCTTATATGCATCTTCGTCCCTGTTTCCTGAAAAAGGGTTAGCACGAAGCTCCCTCATAAATTGGTCTTTGATTTCGAAACGGACATCCGCTTCAATTGCCAGTCTTACGAGACCCAGCCCTTGTTCCGCTCTTGTCAACGCCAAATATTCCTCAAGAGTGAGGTCATCGATGTTAACAACTTCCATGGTACTTGAAAACTCGAAATATGATCGTGAGAATAATAGAAAAGTTTAAAACGAAATGAAAGACTTAATATTAATCCTAATATAATCCCCGACAGCGGCGCCAAAAACTTGATGCAGGTTTCACTGACCAGGTTTTAATATTTATAAAGTCTCGTTATACCTATGGTCTACCCTAATGCACTAACAGGCAGTGTACCCGGTCGTGTGTAGTGTAGTAATCGGTAAAGCCGAGGTCGTCCAAAGAGCTACGTGTGTTGGATTATTACTAAGTCTAGGTGTCACAGATTTAATAATGGTTTCGATAAGGAATAAATTATTTAAACTACTAAAGCAGAATAAAAGCAAATAAAAGGCAAAAGATAAATCAATAGAGGAGAGTGGTGCTAATCTAGTTAATCTTCCTAGCTAGCTATGTCTATGTCTACTTACTTCCAATTACTTTAGGTGGGGTCAAAGTCGAGAGGACAGCATTTGGTCAATTCACCCTAACCTATCAGCAAAGATGCCACCACAGGAGAAGTCAGGTGTCCCCTCATAAGTCTTGTTGTTCCTGGTCCCCTAAGCCAAGTCATTAAGTACCGCTACATGCTAGATTTATAATAGTGAGTGCCCGGGCGTTAGCAACTTAAACACTCACCCTCTAATTCTTAAGTTCATCCAAACGGTAGGTGATCAGTTGGTCAAATCGCACAAGTAGAAAGGGTCGTCAGTTGGTCATATCTTACCCTTCCCGTCTCTGTCCGCTCACCTAGGGTCAGTTGGTTATATCTCCTAGGCAATTGGCCTCTACCGCCATTCAAAACTACCGAAACAAGGGTAGCTACGAATAAACTATGCATGTATACACTTAGAAATAATTATGCGGAAGTAATGTAAACGCAAACAAAATAATTAAGGAATCATAACTAGGCGAGCACCAAGAGGTGCTTAGCCGCTCATATTAATCATACAAACCAATTCAATATTCAAAGGTACGAAATACATGAATTGAAAGTAAAGAAAATATAAAATGCTAATGCTTATCGTAGGGGAGTGATTTCTCCCTTGGAGACAGCTCCGTACGCTCCTCTAGACCTGCCTTGAGCTTTTTCCCACGTTCTCTGGTTGTTGTGTGTGGAATGGGATGATTAGAAATGCTGTAATTCGTGGGGTATTTATAGGCCAGATCTGGGTTTCGGCGTAACTATAACAAGAGTTACGTCGTAACCTTCAATTCCTTCGTATTTTGCACTAGATCTGCTAGTTACAGGATAATCTTATTAGTGGTTACGCCGTAGTCTTCAATAAACTTGGTTACGCCGTAGTTGATGAAATAATTACGGCGTAGTTATCAGCAGCGTGGAACCTCATTTGACCTAATATAGTTACGTCGTAGCCTTTGGGAAGAGTTACGCCGTAACCTTCTGATGAGTTGGTTTTCTGAGTCACGCTTTAGTTACGGCGTAATGTGAGAGATGAGTTACGCCGTAACTTCTTCAAAGTAGCATACTGTGATAAATCTTTTGATATTTCTCCAGTTCCGCGTCTCTTTAGCTCCAATGCTTGTAATTTACCTGAAAGTGGAAAACAATGGAAAACAAGCGTAAATCCATATACATGATATAAATTACAAGCATTATCGGGGGAAATTGACACTTAATATTCAGGACTATTTGATGTTATCAAAAGGCTTCTTGATGATAATACTGATACTGCTTCTCTTGGTATGTTAAGACTGTTCTTGAAGGTTAAATTTGCTTGGAAGATTGGAAAGAAAACTAGCTAAGTCTTTACAACTGCTGGAGTAAAAGTTAAGATTGTTGGTGCACATTACTATTGTCAGTGTTAATGGACTTCAAGGAAAATACGCTAAGTCAAGTTACTGCTGCTAGTGTAAAGTTACTACTGCTAGTATAAACTCAGTGCTGCTGAAAGTTAATGATGGTGGTTATATAAGTTAGTACTGTTAGTTAATTATGTTAGTACTTCTTATGTATAAGTTTACTTTGTGATCATGTTTTGTAATAGACAAGTATAGAAACGATTTGATATACTTAGGAAAGTATTCTTATTTTGGAGAATACGTATTGTAACCATAATAGGACTCCTTAGTATATAAAATGAGGTCATAGGGCATAGAGATTTGTACGAGTTTAGAAAGTGTGTTTTGATAGTTTTATGATTAGCTTCAAGGTTGTAAACTTTAAGACTGTTGAATATTCGTATTATTATTCTTAATAATATTGAGTCTTGTTTGTTGAACTGTTTTTACTGTTTCATTGATAATACTTCTAAATGTTAAAGATTAAATTCCGCTTAGTCTTTAACATACTCAAAGACAGTTTCTATAATAGTTGTATTAGATTTAACTAGTATAATTAATTCTTTACAAGCTAAAGGAATTGGATCTAGCGTTACTAGGATCAATAGTTTGAAAATGACACTGATGTAATTATAAAAGTGGGAAAGATATTTATGTAAATGAGAAGGATATTTACGTAATATTAGACTTTAAGAAGGATATACATGTAATTCTCCCTAAATTTTATAGATAAATAGTTAAGAGCCTTAAATTTTTCTTTGTTTTTCTTGTTAACTATTGTTCAAAACAAAAGTAAATTTTATAGATAAATAGGTAAGAGCCTTTTCTTATACCACACAGCAAAACCACAAATGTTTGTATCAAATTATATACTAATAGGAATAGTTGAGTTACATAAGTTATGAACATTCTTACACATACATCAAAGTACGTTTGTAAATCATTTACAACTAGCAGGGTACCCGCGCGTTGCAGCGGCGAGTACCCTGAAATAAATTTTTTTGATAAATAATATATTTTAGTTTATTATGTTTTTTTAACAATAAATTTACGGATATCAAGAATTTCGTATAGCCCGTTCCCGTTCTGGCTCGAACCTGTTGGCCCGTGTCTGCTCGGGCTCGAGCCCGTTTGGTCCGCGCCGTTTCGGGCTCAAGCCCATTTGGCCCGTTGCCTGTTCGGGCTTGAATATTTGTATAATGTGCTTTATTATTTGCAGTAGTGAAATTTAATGCAGGAATTGTGTTTAATTTTGTTGTACAATATGTTTGATAATTTGTATTTCTTATGTAAAAATTGTTTTAATAACTGTATTAATTGTATTTATTAACCAGTTAAATAATTGACTACATTAAAGAGCATTAATGTGGTGTTTTGTTGTACACAATGCTTTTTGTCTTGTACGTCTGAAAATTATGTGCATTAAAATGTTGTACACTATGTTTCTTTTCTTGTAAGTAGTAGTTATTATAGTCATTAATAACATTGACCACTTTAAGAGCATTAATGTTGTAAGTCTGAAAATAAGTCTCAAATACATCATGCTTATTTTGTTGTACACTATGCTTATTTTGTTGTAAATCTGAAAATTGGTTGCAGCTATTGTACATTGTGCTTAAATGGTTGTAATTTTTGGTGAAGGGGTGTTTTTAATAGCATTAATGTTGTTTAATAGAATTTTGGTCTTAAAATGACATTACGCTTTATTTTGTTGTACAATATGCTTACTTTGTTGCAATTCTGAAAATTGGGTGCATTAAAGTGTTGTAAACCATGCTTAATTTCTTGTACATCTTAAAATTAAGAGTGTAGTGCCTTCGTGCATTATAAGTAGTATAGATATAGATAGTTCTAATGTATATGATCAATCAAATTAAATACTCATGCTACTCCATTTTTTAACTCTTTAATTACATTAGTTAAAACAAATAATAATTTTAAACTCATCATTCTCCAACAAATAATAATATTTACAAGAATATGATCTACATAAAAGAATCCAAGTTTAAACTCAAAATTTTGTTTAATAACTGGAATAAAAATAACTATTAATATTTTAATAGCCCAAACTATTGAGACAAAAAGGTAAGAACAAAAAAAGTTAGTAATACCGATTACATGTCCTAACTCTTTACTCTTATGGCACCTTGCTCCCTTGGCATCCTCTTGTTTCGTCTTTTTGTTATGCAAAAAACTACATAAATAACATAATCAATTCCACTCATATGTTGTACATTAGCTTTAGGAAAATCGTAATGAAACATGTAAACCGAAACTACTTAGGCCGGCATCTTTGACCTTTTCGTTACATAAAGATATCATATGAATAAAGGGGCACACACACCTATCAAATACTTATAGCGGAGTAGCCTATGCTTGTTGTCGCTCGGTCTCTTATGAAAAAGCTCACATAAATCACTTGGGACAACGCATGATCCGACCATACAATTGTAATACATATAAATGTGATGCTTGTCGTGTCGTTTTTAATTGTTGATGTTAACGTGGTCCAAATAGAGGATGAAAACACTTGGCATATTATTAGAGAATTGGTGTGTGTGCATCAGAAAACATTCACTTACCTTGTTTGGGATAATCTTTTACGTCAAGTATTGATAAATGAGTTGTAAACCCATAATTGTGAGGTTGAAAGATTTGGGTAATTGTCATTTTGCTGGTTAATGTTGTAGACTTGTAGTTCATGCTAAAGTTGTTATAGTTTATCCACTATAGGAATAAACAAGTATAGTTCTAGTTGTGTACCAGCTGGGCTTCACATGAACTCATTCGCTTATTTGGTTAAACTAACAAAGTATGCATCTTACTCAAACATCAGATAAATTCACATTTGTACAAGAAAGATTGGTGAAGCTGTCCCGAATTCTCATTTTTGAATATTATTCCTTAGTAAATATCACATGTCTAGGATCAAATATTATGCCTATGGCCTAACACCCTAAACAACCTGGAACCACCCCACACATTCTCAACATGCCTCCCCTTGTTTCTCGAATAATCCTGCCATTTTTATTAACTATGTTGGCTAATGGAATTAATTTGCAGACATGAATCATATATATAGAGAAACCAAGCGGCTTGCAACAAGTTGTCGAGCTGCAATATTTTCTAGTACTAGTTTTCGAGCTACAATATTTTCTTTTTAAGTCCATATATAACCAATAGCACTTCTCACTTTTTATACAGAAAATTCCTGAATTCTGCCCTACATTGACGGATGGTATGTTCTACCTACTTGTGCAGGTCAGTATATCCTATTTGCGGAACTAGGCAATTTTGACCCATTTACTACTTAGTTGGTCGACTTGGGTTGCGTTTAATCTCAAATGGGTCAAACCAGAAGACGGAAAATGTGAAATGGGTCGAATGTGCATGGTCTAAAGTCGGCCAAAGTGCATTAAAATATAGTAGTCATATTTAACACATGAATTACAGTAAATTGCCTACAGATGGACCAAAAGAGTATTTGTGGATCTGCCTGACCCAAACCGATTTGACCAACATGTTTTGACTTGTTACCCAATCTGTGCGACCCGTGCCCATCTTGCCACTTATAGTGTTAACTATATATGTTCCTTTAGAAATGAATAGCCCAAAAGAGATTTACTCTTACCTGTTTAAATCCAAACAAATAAAAACCTTGTACGAGTTGATATGGCTTTGGAGTTGGTCTCTGTCATCATTCTTCTTGCCCTTTTATCACACTGATAGCGGTTGCTGAGGAAATCATACAAGGAAGAGCGGCCAGGATAGAAGAATGTTGATAGGATAGTTCGTTAATGCTGATCCAAGCTGTTGTAAATAGTAATACTAACATAATATCTGGAGGATAAATCTTAATTTTAATTGTCAAGATATGACTTGACTTTGACTTTGAGAGATAAATTACCTCTCCAAATATGACATGACAATTACAAACAAAAAGGTTCAATTTTTTCAGTGAATTATAATATGAAAATCCATAATTTGACTTACAAGTCAAACATATCGATGTTTAATGATTTCATCCCAAATTAGACTATATTTCTGTTAATGGCGAATAACACGATCATCTACACCTTATGAAGTCATCCAATGAAGGAACATAATTACATATCTGACATTTGATGCAAAAAAAAAAAAAAAAAAAAAAACCATTGAAGCCGGAGATGAAACATGTGTGAAGAGGGCATGACCCTGCTGTCAAACGAAGGCCAAAACGCAACCTAACTAATAAGAAATATAAATCATAAGCTTATACTTGCATCAGTGCTCATTAAGTAATTAACATGTAGCTTAGAAAGTCACCTAGTGGAACTGGGTGGCGATTACTCCCCACTTAATGAGTCTTTCTTAATCTGTAAAATGGTGCAAATGTAGAATCGTCATATAGATTTTAAATTTCTAATAAAGTACATAAGACAACTAAGACAAAAACAAATAGGTAATGTACTGATTTAAATTATTTTCTTACCCCCCTTATAACCACTCGTGCCACATGGAAAAATAAGCAATGCATCCTATAGGAATATGGATTTTCGCAACTTTATAGGAAAACGGATTTTCGCAGATCAATCTCAGTGAAGTAGCTTCATACTCCGTAATATCATATGTGCTTCCATAGAGAATGAAATCCCAAACCAATTTCTATCTAGCAACTACAATTCTTCTTCACAAAATCGAAACTCTATTAACCAAATCGATTGCTTTGTTAAGTAAATTATTGTGCTCTTGGTCTTCATTGTTGTTTGTTGTCATTACAAATTTAAAATTTTATCAAAGAGCAGTTTTGTTAGGTTGGTGTACACTGATGATGTCTTGTGGTGCATGTCATGTGTTTGATAAAATGTCAATTTTAAAAGGGGAGTCTGTATAGTATTTCATCTATGGATGTTTAACCAAGATTTAGCGATTAGGATGGCAACACAAGGGCTGTTGGAACTAGTACCAGACACGGTTAGAGAGTAGAGGAATCGGACAACTACTCAAGTGTGCCTTTGACTGATTTACATAATTTCATTTGTTGCTGTCCTAGCATGTCAATTTCCTAGTGTTTCTAGTTTCGTTTGCTGTCGTTCTAGATGTTAAGTTGTTGTTGCTATTTTGCAGTTTGCGGTGTTTTGCTGCTACTATTTTAGAGTCAATTATCTAGAGTTCGAGTTCATGTTTTGGCTACGTTTGATGCTGCATTTTTTTGGTGCTAGCAATTTATATCTTAACATCTTTTTGTGGCTCAAGGTTATGAAAATGTAGTTGCTACTTGATAAGTGTTGTTAACATCAACATACGTAGTTTTGGTGTTGCTCAGCAAAGTGGAATAAACGCTTGTTAACATATTACAAAAAAGTGTAAGAATTGTTAACATAAAAGCTTCAATACATAAATGTTATTAAATTGGTATGTTATATATATATTTGCTCAGAAAAAAATGTTATCCCATAATAAGTTATAAACTCATGAAGGCGTTCTATAATTAGTCCATTCCCATGGTTATGCCAAACAAGAGAATCAAGTATAACATATTTTTTTGTTCGATTCTTTTTTAGTACCAAACAGTGGAATCCATTCACTTTCTATGACCCTATTCCCTTTCTATGCAATTCCATTCTTTCTTGCAATTCCTTTCTACACGATTCAGTCGTACCAAACATCCCCTTAGTCTTTCCCTTTCCTATTCCTTAATATGAACCAATCATGCCCTAAAAATTATCAACGAAGTTTTTGCGGGTGTCTTTACCTTTAAACCTCATAAACACATCAAAATTAAAGCTGTTCTGAATGGATGAATTGAAGAAGATGGCATTGAAGGTATATTAAGTATAAACTATAATCTTTGTCTCAGATAATTATAAAGACCGATTGCAAAGTTATTCATATGAGATGAATAAATCTTATGACCATATATAACAATAGTAAAGATAATGGTTCGAAAAGTTATTTTTTGGCGAAAACTATGGAAATAGGCGGATAAACAGAAGTACATCATTGTTTTTAACATTTAATATTTATTTCTTTTTACACTTTAATTAATCATTATAAATCTGCATAATCTGGCTACCGATATTCATTTTCCCACATGGCCACATATAACTGATAATCTACTTCGACTTCAAATAAGTACAATATCAATATTAATTCGCCGTTAAAAACCTTTAATCTTCATATAGGAAGTGAATTGTTGGTTAGTTTGATGTTAACTTAGCTCATAATTACAAGTGGTGCTACACTGCTACCTTTATATACTACTCCGTACTATCAGTAAATTAAAATTTTACATCATTGTACCGCATTTCGGTAACAAACCATTTTCAGGTCTGCATGATACTAAATTTCATGTATAAATAGCATGCTTCATTCATGTTTCAAACTTTCAATGTTTATATTCACACAGACTTTGACCTTCAAAATTCAACTTTGAATCCATCTGGTGATACGATTCTCCCTAATCTGGCTATCAAAATTCTACATCCTATATTTTGTAGACCAACAGTAACAAACATAAGGAACAGCACAAAAACAAATAAGTAATAATGTACCAATTTAACTTAGTTTCTTACCGCCCTTATAACCCGTCGTGCTGCATGGAAAAATAAGTAATGCTGCATCCCTTGTTTCCGACTTCAGATTCTGTCGGAAAATGGATTTCACAGATC
>BPTQ01000001.1:81262289-81437120 GCA_019973895.1 Chrysanthemum seticuspe
CATTTAAACAAGATCATATATACATGCATCGCATATGAGAACACTAGTATGATTTTCTACATCCCAACACACAAGTATATCCAAAACTACTCCATGATAATATTAACAAAACATAAGAAATAACAAAGTAATTCCAATAACTCAAGAGAATAGAAATCCATAACAAAGTTCATAGAATACCTAAAATTTTGCGATTACAAGAACTAGAATTCGTGGCTTATAGCAACCACACGCCTCCAATCACCTAGCTTAACCGTATAACTCCAAATAACCAAAACAATGGATGAGAATTGCTCTCTCCAACCTCCTGGACGTTTTACAGTGAATACTAAACTTTTGGGATGAATAATATGGTTGGTAATAGTTTTGGTGTAAACTATTACACTTTGGGTTGTGTCACACCTAGTAAACTAAGTCTAGGTTCAATATATAGCCAAAGAAACTTGTCTAACTGGCCAAAAACGTTCCCAACAAGTTAATATCAAGAAATGATCAGCCTCCAATGATTATGGGGAGTTAAGGCAACATTAAATGCATCTTTGTGTAACTGCAGACCATGAAACCGGATCAGTTGCACTGGCAACCGGATCGGTTGCCGTTTTGACCATTATCCAGCCGGATCCGGTTACGGGGCATGACCGAACGGCTGGATGTTGCATTTTTGACTTTTGTTGACTTTATTAATTCATGCCTCACTCTTTGCTCTCGCTGATGATTTCCAAGGCAAAACTTGATCTTTCCTTGCTGTAGATACTTAGAAATCATTGCGCTTCCTAATCGTTGAGTCCAAAAGCTTCCTTGCTCGACTTCCTTCCTTGGGAATCTTCCAAATGTGCATAAAAACTTCATTTCTTCATCATTTGTGATACCTAGCTACATATACATACACAATACGCATCTTTTGCACTTTTACAACAGTTATCAGTAAATATAGCCGATTATCATGCACAAAACCAACAATAACGCTACTAAAAACATGTTCATTTTAGGCGTTATCAGAGTGTGTGAATGTTAATTACCCTTAATGCCCATACGAATTAATTATATTAATTTAAAAGAAAAATGGTTTACTAAATTATTATTGGTCAATAGGAGTTCTCGCAGTTCTCGCACTTAACAGGGTTCTGAAAATAAAGATACACTATATATATATATATATATATATATATATATATATATATATATATATATATATATATATATATATATATATATATATATATATA
Organism: Chrysanthemum seticuspe; assembly: GCA_019973895.1. Taxonomy (NCBI): domain Eukaryota; kingdom Viridiplantae; phylum Streptophyta; class Magnoliopsida; order Asterales; family Asteraceae; genus Chrysanthemum; species Chrysanthemum seticuspe. Next base: position 81,263,516 of record BPTQ01000001.1, read on the forward strand.
TATATATATATATATATATATATATATATATATATATATAGAGTCCCTTTATTTTCAGAACCCACCTTATCTGCGAGAACTGCGAGAACCACTTATGTACTCTTAATAATGCATAGTATGCAACATATCAATGCAAAATGGCATTTTTGAAAATATCTATATTTTTTTTAAATATTTGATTTTTTATTTAATATAAAAGGGTATAATAGTAAAATAAAATATATTTTTTTTTGGATTTTCTTATTAAATCGTTTTTTTTTTAAGCTAGTATGTTTTCAGATTTAGTGCATATATGTTTTTAAACAGGCATGTTTTCAGATTTAGTGCATATATGTTTTTTTAAGATAACATATTTCCAGATTAGTGCTACAAGATATGTTTTCAGAAATAGTCATATATGTTTTTTTTATATAACGTATATATATAACAAACCAAGAACATAAATGTTATACACAAAATTCGATATCGATTGAAATACAATTAAAATACAAATTTCTAAAAGCATAAATACATTAATCTAATCGATCTATACACGTGAGCACTAATACTATTTAGCACAAATGGACATATGTTCACACTCGTTGTTATCAACATTTTTAGAAGTCGGGCATATATAAACACGCGTAGCCATCAACATTTTCAAAAATCGGTCATATATGCACTCTTGTAGCGGTGAACATTCTTTTAGTTATATCTGAAACAAAGAAAAGTATAAAAATTAGCAACATTAACATTATTAAAATAGAATTACAAAGAAAAATATATTTTATAACACAAACAAATAGGAAACAAATTTTTTAATCATAATAACTAGCATAACAAATATGCACAATTTAAAACATGTATGCATCTATTTATCCTTGATTATATATTAACCTTAAACATATATGCACGTCACTTTTATTAATTTTGTACAAGCCGAAAAACACATATGCACCATTCCAATGATTTTATATTAGCTTTAAAACAAATCAAACACGTATGCACAATTTAAAACATATATGTAATACCTAGAACTTTCCATAGATAGTGTAAGGCAGAAAAGATAATAAAAGCACACTTTTCGATTAAACTCATCCCACAAAACATTTAACTACTAATAAACTAATAAGCATACATGTTCACGAGAACGTGTATGTTTTCAGAACAGACTTGTTGTCAAACATAAGTGTTTTAAAACATGCATGTTTTGAACCATAATTGTTATGAAACATGCATGTTTTGAACCATAATTGTTATGAAAATATGCATGTTTTGAACCATAATTTTTAGAACATATCAGTTTTAATTAACTTTTAGAACATACATGTTTTTAAAACATACACACCACCATTTTAATCCGTTAAAGATAGACCCAAGATCGTAGAAACGATTACGGGATCTCAAAGTGCAGGTAAAATAATCACAACCAGTTTAATAATTAATAAACCATGAAAACACCATGCATCACATGACCCTCGAAATTAAAAAGTCAGTTTAATATCAACCGAACACCGAGCAAAAGTAGTATTAAATAGATTGAAGATAATAACCTTGACCAGCTACAAGCAAAAAAACAACGATCACCCGACCAAACTAATTAGAACTTACTTTCTCAGGTGGAAGATCAATGCCAAGATTTCCACAGGAAAGGATAATACCATCTGCCTCTTGAAGGATCTCATCAAAGTGATTCAAACCCTGTCAATACTTGAATAATCATTATAAATGAATAAAAATATTAAGCATGATATTGAACTTAAACATAGTAATCAGGGGTAACCAAAATGAAAACAATCACCTCAACGTTTTCAAGTTTAGCAAATATTTGGGTTTGACTAAGATCACCAAGCTTAGAAAGAAACTCACGGGCCTGCATTTGCAAATTAATTGATTAACAGTGATGGTATTAATACATAACTGACCCACCAAAGAAGATTTAATATTAAAGGTTTTGGAATGTAACTCAATGACCATGAAAGCAACGTATAATCATCAAAGGTACCGACCCACGATGATAAAAAACTAATCATAATTTAATGATAGACCACAAATGAGATTTACTGAATCGTTCTTTCAGGGATCGGAAAGTCGCCAATATTTAAGAGACTTTTAGGGTTTAAAAAATTAATCAAGCACGCCACTTTTCAAGCAAAAAACAATTCCCAATATAACTGATTGCATACCAATGAACGAGTTAAATATTGTTAAGAGATAGAGAGGCGGTTAAGGAAGGGAAATTGAATTGGGCGGCTAGGGTTCTTGAGAGGAAGAGCAAAGGTGATTGAGATATAGAATTGAGAAAAGAATAAATCAGGGAAACGGTTTTGGTGTATGAGATGCTATTTTCAAGGAATGATTAAATTCCCAGATTGCCCTTAGTTAATTTTTTTATTTCAAATTAAGTTACATATATTTTCAAAAATGCCATTTTGCATTAATAAGGTGTAAATTATGTATTATTAGGAGTACATAAGTGGTACTCGCAGTTCTCGCAGATAAGGTGGGTTCTGAAAATAAAGTTTCACTATATATATATATATATATATATATATATATATATATATATATATAGGATAAAGATCAAATAAAAAGACAAATATGCGTAAAAAGATAAAAAGATTTTTTTTTCAAAAAAAGTTCACGAAAAATTCCCAAAAAATCCCACAAGATCGGGTATGATGGTGCATGAAAAAGTTGTGAAAAACTTTTTTCTAAAAGTGGATATTTTTTCCGAAAAAAAATTATGAAAATATACGTTTGCGCATTAAATCCTTTTTTTGTGCATCAAAAATTGGTTTTCGCACCCAACTTCTTTTGACTTTTTTCATTAAAATAACATTGCACATCAAACTAAAACAAGTTAAAAATTTTGTGCATCAAAATTTTTTTGCGCATCAAAATTCGTTTTTTGTGCATTAAAAAAAAAACGTATCAAAACTCAAAATTATAAAAAATGTTTTCACAAAAGTTTTATGCACCAACATACCCGATCTTGTGGGATTTTTTGGGAATTTTTCGTGAACTTTTTTTGAAAAAAAAATCTTTTTATTCTTTTTACGGATATTTGTCTTTTTATTTTAACTTCACCCTATATATATATATATATATATATGTATATATATATATATATATATATATGTATATATATATATATATGTATATATATGTATATATATATATATATATATATATATATAATATTTCCAAATTCGTATACCATACCCATTAATTTTGACATATTTAACAGGATGTTCTACTAAATCGAAAGCATGGTATCAACTTTGAGACATATAGTTCATATTGACTACGGTATATAAGCTAGAGGATTTACTCTCATTTACCTATGTGGGACAAAAGGTTCAAATGGTCATAGTGACCTTTTGTGTGATAAATTACAATACAATTAATCAAGACAGTGCACAGGTTTAGTACCGATATATGCAAAAGAATGGCTGGATAGCTCAAAGATATATAGCATAACTAGGTTCGATAGTTGAATGACCTTTTTGTGACCTCCGTCAAGATTGTATGTACAGCGAATAGCTCAAATATATCTGCTAAATTCAATTTATGCTGAGAATTGGCTTATAAGTTATAAGTTATAACGACAATTACCATTCAGTGTTAAAAGGGTGTTAAAGGCTATTTGTGAGGATAAAAACTGAAAGGGCTAATAGGAATGAACTTTCTCAAATGTTGACATGTCGGTTATGAACCCAATAAAATACCATAATACCCATCAAACTTTGTTTGTTTTGCGTTGATATCAACAAAAACCCGTTTTTTACTTCCAAAATCCACGTCAGGGACAAATGTATATGCCACATCATAAATTTGTGCCGTTATGATCCACGTCAGATTGGGTTCATGCCTGATAAGTGAACAGCTGACAAAGTTTGATGGGTATTTTGAAATATTTTACAAAGTTTGATGGGTATTTTGAAACAATTAACTTCACGTAATTAACTTAAAAAATAAAATAAAAAATTCACATATGCAATTCTGGTGTAGCCGGTTGCCGGTCATGCCACGTAAGCAAAAACATGATATTGAGCTAAAATTATAAAGTTTGATGAGTATTATGGTATTTTTATTTTGTTCGTAACTAATATGTGAATATTTGAGAAAGTTTGTTGCTATATTAGATGCCATTAACCCAAACCAAAAAGAGTAAGTTCTTGATTTTAATCCCAACTGTAACCGGCTTCTTTCTTAACGTCCTTTTCGTCCATTAATTTCTTAACTTTTGAACTTTCTTGCCAATTACGAGATGTTGTGTATGTATTAGATAACAATACATAAGCAACTGAATCGTGTGTCTTTAGTGACATAAATTTGTCATGTGCAATTGTTCCTGTTTCTAACACGGCAAGCAGCCAAAATTGATCACCAGACCGTTGCACCAACCGGAAATGGCATGTTATGTGGGAAACGATGTACACTTTATTTATAAAATCAGATTAAAGTTATAATGAATAAACTAACAAAAACAAAAAACAGTAAATTAAATAACAGACAGAATGGGTAGAAGCAGAAGACAGACTCTATAGCGATAAATAAAAGAAAGCAGTAAAAGGTCGTGAACGAGGCTCGTGTTTAACACGATACCCTTAAAACATATTCGCCGTCTGTTTCCCAGGGTACAACGTTCAATACTGTTGCACAGTCGGACCTGACAAACTTGCCTGAAAATTCACGGAAGGTTGTGCGTTTCTGATAGGGAAAATTGCTGGAAATCTGTTGCAGTGGAGCTACATTTTTCTGTGTCCTTAAACTGAATGAGCAAACGTTTATTATATAGCCAATACCTAACTTGGTCTCCAAGATAAATATCACCTTAAAATTCTATAAACACGATTTGATATCTTTTATTTATATAAACTGATTCTGAAAGTTTAAATCAGTTCTAAAATAAACGAATTACAAAATCTGCACGCATGCGAGGTTTCGGAGCTGCATTCGTGTCCGCAGGTCGCGCGGGCTCGCATGAGTTCAGAAGCTTCGAACCCATTTTGGCCCAGAAATCTGCACCCCCCCCCCTGCGCGCGCGCACGTAGGTGTTGGAGTAAAACCAACAAATCAATTTGAAGGTTCATATCAAGATTTCTATATAAACAAGGTTTCACTTCTTGTTTTGGGCGATGTGGGATACTCCCACTTTTCCATATTTTGTGTTTCACGTGTCCCTCTTTGAGACACGATATCTCATTCATATTAACTCCATTTTGGACACACTTTAGCTCGTTGCGAAGCTCTCGTCAAGGAGAACGCAAAGCTACCAAGAAATATAAATATATATAACATATACATATATTAAATAGTGTCCAAACATTTGCAAAAGTCACTTTGCAAAACTATTTTCCAACATGTTATTATAAAGACCAAAGATTTTTCCATTAATCCCGACCGTACAAATTACCGACCATACATGAGTATTGTTCTCATGTTGAATTGGTATTTTTGTTAGTCGTATTTTCTTTGCTAATCTTCATCTACATATGACTAAAAACTCGATCTCCACTTAGAAGTGAGGACACTAATTTTATTGTTTTAATTGTTGTGGATTATTATTCTTAGTCCTTATAAAAGAGATGTAAAGTTTGAAGTCTATGTTACAAAAACTTAAGAGTTCATATAATTCTTTCAAACTCAATCATATGTTTCTCAACATGACAAACCTATGCATGAATTTGAAAGCATAGTATTAACTTTAAGACATAGAATCCATATGCACTATGATATATAAGTTTGAAGATATTCTTTCATGGACCTATTTGGGACAAATGGTTTTATAAAAAAGAAGCATCTATCATCTACAACAAAACGGCATTTCGAACGTTAACTACTCCATGTTTCCCGTGGATAAAAAGTTGGTTGATAAAGATTATCGGGCTATACAAACACATATTTTACTATGTTAAATTAGTGACACATTTGGCGACCCAGCCTGCGATATTGTCATTTTAAAGCATATTGTGCGACACTACGCGATGTAGGACACCTTATTTTACACCTCTATTATACTAAAGTAGTGTTTTCGAATGTTTGTGGGGTTGTTTCCGGCACCTGTTAACATTAATACAAGATGGAAAGGGCTATGAACACGATTCAAATTCTTTCATGACTAGTTTGTTGTGCTGTATAGATAAAGTTGTTTTTAAACAATGTTATGTTTAGTTTATGATATATAAAATACAATAAAACATAAAGACATCAAGAGTACACAGCGGAAGACTTAAAGATCATAACAAATAAATTAATTAACTGAAAGTATGCGTAACGTACCTCTTGCGAATGTCAGATCCTTTGAGAAAAACAAAGAAGTGGTTTGAAGAGTTGTCCCTTACCGTTCTACAACTCAAACCAATATGGTGTAAGAATAGTGTCTTACTACCACGTTCTTGTACACACGAATTAACCAACGAATCAAGCGATTGCTAGATCTAACACAAGTCCTCGTTTTAGAAAAACGAAACCAAACTCCCTTACAAGGGGTGTTCGGCCGAAATAAGGACAAGAGAGAGGAGAGGAGAGATCTAGGTTAATTCAATGCACAAGTAATGAAAAACCCTAGAACCTAACCTTGTTTATATAGTAGATGGAAAACTTTGGGAACAAGTTATGGATTAGGGCTTGGAGAAGCCCCTTGGCCGGCCACCATGCAAAGCCCAAGAGAAACCCATAACTTTTTCAAGTCTTTCCATTACTAGTCCCTTCTCTTTTCATTTAACGGTCGTTAGTCATTTTTCTGTTAAATACTTAACGATCGTTAACCGGACTTAATGTGCAATAATTAATCGTAAACATAAACATTAATTATTAACTTTAATTCTCATTCGCTAATGTGTGCAATCCCGTGGTCACGAGTTCGAATCCGGACATTTACGTGTTTGCAAATATATACATTTCCAACAGCTCCCACTTGGATATGTTTACAAAACGTGAAATGACATTGGTTAGCGTCTAGCAACACGCCAATGCCCCCGGTACAACTCGTGTATGGTTTTCTGGAGAAAAACCAAGTTTTGATGATTCATCATCATATTCATCCTTTTGTTTCTAATACCATGTTAATAAGAATATGGATCTCACTCATTTCTTAATTAACTATTCTGTTTCTCGCTTTATGTGATTGATTAAGATTACCAATTCTTCTGAACATATTCCAGAAGACCTTGGGCATGGCCATGCAAACATCTTAACAACCCTACGAGGGGCCCAGTAGTATTATACTTCAAAATAAATTTGAAAGAAACAAATCCCATTTTGACTACAAGCAGGATTCCTAGATTTCGCAACACTTCTGAAAACAACCCTTATAACTACCAGTTACGTATAGCGTTAGATTGCTTCATAAAAATGCACTACATCCATGACATATCTCTTGTATCTCAAGTCAGAGGATAAATATCCATGATATACTTAATGACAAAGATCCATAAAGTATCATCATGTGGGTGGGATAAGTCCTATACTCAATTCATTGAATATCATCTGAAATTAGTCATGCTACGCATCAATATACTTTCAAGTATATTTTAACTAATACTCAGATTTGTCTTAATTCAATATCATTCCCATGTTATTGATTGACAACGGACTATTTAGAACAACTTAAGTTATTCAAGGATTTAAACATGCAAATACAGGACACAATATTATAAATGAAATTAAACGTATACCGTACTTTAATTCATTATAAATAATAATTGTTTAACATCCTTTATTCAAATACTAAATAGATCAATGCATGATAATACTAGTTAATGAATTTTACCACAAGTCATGAAAATCATACTTGTTGACAAGGCATAATTTCAATTAACTTTGATCTATAGGAATTTTGAGAATACTTATTTCAAGAATTCAATAAGTGAATTTCTTGTATATGTTTACACATATCTTGATATTGTCATATCATTCCATAAGGTGCGTGATAACCTGAACCACCCTTTTATGACAATTATCTTTCAAAACTTTAAAGTTTTAAAGTATTCTTTATTCTTTAATGTATAATGCAACTATGCTCCTAGTTGAGCATAACTAGTCATCATCAAGGATACCATGACTAGAATTGAGTGTCATCTCAATTATACCAGCATCATTGTGTACAACAATATGCTCTTTAAACATCCGTAAACTTCGAACAGTTATAGTGTAATGTTGGTGCCTACCAAACTCAAGTTTGTTGGCAATGACAATTATGAAATAATTGCCATATTTCCATCCATAGAATCTAGGAGCATCTCCAGACTGTGGAATGTGATTCTAAATCCAAACATATTCCTTTTAAAATATTTATTACACTAACAACTTTCAATGTTGTCAAATCATCTTGTAATCAAGCATGACACAACAATCTTATACACAACATGATGTACATGATGAATCTTCAAGTTAAACTTTAAGATCTCATTCATATTATATCTTGTCAAAGATATGTATTTATCATGTTTTATTAGACTCATTTATTTTACCGCATATGTTTATAAACATATATTCCAAGGTTGTATGTCTTATTTTCAAATCTTACAAACAAAGTTTCATTCCCAATTAAAACTTAATTTAGGTGGAATGTAGTTGGCCATACAACATATAAGATTTAAGAAAAATAAATAATACTCCCACTAGCTTTAAGGAATACTTATGAGCAATCTTATTTTAATTATTAAATCAAACATGGATTTAATATTAAACATAAGAATCATCTCCTAGATGCATGCATATATCCATTCATGGATTCTTGCAGTCTGTACATATTCAAAGATTATTTGAATTTATAAAACTACTTTGTATTACTCATCGTCCTCGCAAAAGTAATTCCACAACAAAGAGTTTTGACATTCATTGTCAAAATTTCATATCAATGAAACTAATTATGACAATTATAATCTTTATACTTCTATTTAATGTATCTAGAAAAGAATATTCAATCATAGTTAATTGATTAAGTATGATTAATATTATTGTCACTAGACAGGCATTAAATATGTGTACAATATTGTCCATATGATTTCTACACAAAATTTAAACCACTAGGGTTTCCATCCTTTGAAGAAACTCATTTTCATTATTAAGATAAACCAAGTATCTAAAGTTGATTATCTTTATGGACATCATCTCAACATTCATAGTATGATTGATTTACCACAATTCAACATTTGGTAAATTCATCATCATGATTAACAGGCTTACCATGATCCTGTAACTCATAATCCTCAGCATATTAAATATCTGAGATATCCTTACGGATCTATGAATGACAATTCCATAATATTGAGGTCTATCATTTACATGTTTAACCTCATCATGATATTTGCTAGTGTATTTTAGAAGATTATGTATTTTGTAATTTAATCTTTCAAGATCTAAACAAAACTCCCACTTGCCTTTAACAATTTAAAGATTACCTTTAAATAGTTTAGCAAGTAGAGCAACAATACATTGTTCTCTTTTTGGGATATTACAAAAAACATTTACAGTTCCTGACATTGGTTTGTTACAACCCACTTTACAAGTAGTTTAACAAATTCAGAACTTCATTATAAGACTTAATGTGATTCATCACTTTCCATAAAAATGGTGTCTTATTAATCTTCTAGGTTGGAGTCTTATTGATTATATTCAATCTATACTCAATCTACTAACCTTGATAACTTTTGAAAGAAACTATAGTTATCTTGAATCAAACAATGCCAATAAATTTTGATTCTTCTAACTGAACATATCCTAAGACTATGGTATTTCATTAGAATTAATATTGTAAGATTAATCTAACAATATTTAAGATAACCATCTACTCTTTGGTTTATCCTATTTACCAACAAAGTAAAACTTAATGGTACAATAGAATTACCAAATCAATTGCATGCATTATAACTCAAGTATTTTTGACCAAGTCAAAAGACATAACAGTTATAATCCCACTATACGTTATAAGTCATTGATCAACTCATTGACTTCATGCATATGTCTTAAAACATAGCAAGTTAACGTCTTACTTTATATTGTAAGTCTTGTATTAAAAGACTTCATGTTTGTGACTTTACAAAATCATAAACATTTATAATTAAAGTAATTATGAACACCACCTTAGGTTTCAATTAATATTTCAAGTTAATATTTACTACATATATTTAAGTCATTCAACGAATACTCAAATTCAAAGTAGTATTAGATTACTTCATTTAATTATGTCATTCCATGAAATGTTCAATGTAAGAAACTGCAGAATCATCCATGCTCATTCTCACGACACGTGGATATTTTACCTTGGGCTACAATCTAGTTCACGTTCTCACGTAACATAAATTGTAACTACAAGTGTTTCTTAAATATTGAATGACATAAATATTTAAAAATAAAGTAGTCTTTGTTATCATCTTGACACATGTTCTTAATAGGGCAATCATACATATTTAAATGTATACTCCTATTAGAACGTTATTCTCTTACTTTACAGTCAAGAGAATCCATTTAAATCATATTTATATGTGTTGTACCTTGCACACAATAAAGATTTCTCCCACTTGTGCATGGAACAACATCATGTAGCATATAAACAACACGGTACACGTTCGTTTATGTGATTAATATGATTTGTGTCATAGATATAACAAGTAGATGTAGGACTATATTGTTTAGTAAGGAAACGTACACGACTATCCTTAAAAACATAAGTGTCTACAATTGGAAAGTAATTATCTTTGAAGATAATCTGGGTTACTACACAGGAAATAAAGCTTGTAGCTCCCACTGAATTAAAAATCAATAAAATAACTTCGTATTCAGTAATGCAACACAAATGCTCCCACTGAATCTGACAACATTGGAAGTGTTGCATAACCAGTGAAAACAACTTGCTTGCTTTTTACTTTCCTACACCTTTGAAGAACCATACGTAATCATTACTTAGGTACTAAAAGGTGTATTCTACTCTGTGAATGATGGGTTATCCATCAATGTTATTAACTCGAAAAATTGGGTATGCAATTTCTTCCTTACTAGGTCTACCATCCCCATACTGGTATGTAGCACCTTTAAAGGCTAAAGCAAACCAACTAGATAAATTAAGCTAGTTTGCCTTTTACCAATTTTCGCGGTAATTAGTCTAGCTTCTAATTTAGTAACTCATATACATGTTGTCCAGTTAACCAACATTCATGTTTGTTACAAAAGGATTCATTCACCAAATGAAGGTAATGAAATCTTTATGGAAAATAAGATGTGCAATTCATTGCTATGAGTTACATTAGAATTTAGACAATTCAAATGTTCCTATTATACCTTTCTCATTCATGAAAAGGAATAGGATTGAGTCTCATGCTTCTCCCATGGAAAAGAGACTTCGTTTGTCTTTTCGGTAAATTATTCTCGATCAAACATTTGTTTGAAAGCAGAGTGGATCAATTTACTGATCAAAGACTAAACCTCGTTTACGGTTAAATGTTGCATTTATACCTTCAAAAGAATTACAAAATTCAATTTTAGTATTTTCGATAATTAACCTTTTCAAGAAAATTAAATACCCATGGTTCATAAACATATAACCATTTAATTTTCACTGAAAACTAGGATCCAAACTGTCATAATTTCATCACGTCAGTTGATCTGCTAGTAATGAACCTTATACAAAGTGGTAGAGCTTTTGCTCAATTGCCAATTTCAATTGCAATTCCTAGATTTATGGGATTTACATATAGCCAATATCAATCGCCATGTAAACATGTTTTATCCCATCTTATGCCTTGAGTTGTCAGTTCTCACTACAAAACTCAATTAAGTTGTCCAACTTAAGAAACTGCAAAATCGTCCATGCCCGTTCTCACGACACGTGGAAATTTTACCCTTTGATTATGATCTAAGTCACGATCTCACGCAAATAAAAGGTAATCTTAGGTGTTTCCGTTTCGTTGGATGGCATATAACTTAAATTAAAAGGGTAATAATTTTTTATGTTAAATCAAATATGTACAAAGATGTCATGCATTCATCTTCGTAACATAGGTTTTATTAAAACATTTATATCTTGTTTTAATGTTTAAGTTTTTCATCATCAAACTTTAATTGAGGTATTGGTTTCACCAATCAAAGAATTTAGTGTTAATTATCATCCATTATACCGTACTTTTGCATAAGTGTAAACACTTAGTGTTTCGGATAATTACCACCGAAGTGGCGCATGGAATTAACACTAATTCGCCCTTAAGATGAGCTTGCACATTTAATGGCTTACTAAGTAGCTCCATTCGAACTTACAGAGGGCAGAGGACCAGGTACGCGCTAAAGCACAACCTTAGACATCCTTTCAGTGTGACTGTGCGCACTTCTTTTAATAACCCCTTTATAGTTCATTCTCATGGGTGAGACGTTCAGTCATTTGTACCAAAGTCATCAATCAATTAAACGATTATGATTACTATTCTTAAAAATACATGTTTCACCATTGTTTAGGTCAGTTTATTTTTCTTGTAAAAATACCCTTGTTTCACATAACAAACAAGCAAGTATTTGTAAAAATAAACAAATAAACAATGAATGCATAACAAAAAATAAGTCATGCATATCAAATAGCCACATGCAAACGTTTTTGATAAATCATATTAATAACCAATTCTACATCTGTCAATATGCATATATTTAATTAAGACTTTCACCCGTTTTCACCTATGTACAAGGTGAGCCACATGCATCGATTCATCGATTGCGTAAGTCAAAATTAAATATATACCACATAGCACATAATTGATTAAATTAATAATGATTGAGGTCTTCCCCAATTTTAGATCTATCATAAATTAGTGTATATCACTCTTGCAAGTAGAACATACAATAAAAGCATATCCATGATAAAACATGCAAATAATTATCATGGACATAAAATTACACTTAACAATTAATGCAATTAAACAGAGTTACGCATATACACATAAAGTTGCATGCATCTTAGGGTTTCTAATCCAATTAAAACTTTAGTTTACAAAACCCTAATTAGGGCACCAAAATAAACGCCCCCCCTAAAAAATTAGGGTTTAGGTTTTGCAAACCCTAGATCTACGCATACAAATAATAACACAACATGTTTATTTTATTTATGTGTTTCAGTAATTACTTACTTGTTATACAAGGCTCTTGATGCCACTGTTTAGTTTATGATATATAAAATACAATAAAACATAAAGACATCAAGAGTACACAGCGGAAGACTTAAAGATCATAACAAATAAATTAATTAACTGAAAGTATGCGTAACGTACCTCTTGCGAATGTCAGATCCTTTGAGCAAAACAAAGAAGTGGTTTGAAGAGTTGTCCCTTACCGTTCTACAACTCAAACCAATATGGTGTAAGAATAGTGTCTTACTACCACGTTCTTGTACACACGAATTAACCAACGAATCAAGCGATTGCTAGATCTAACACAAGTCCTCGTTTTAGAAAAACGAAACCAAACTCCCTTACAAGGGGTGTTCGGCCGAAATAAGGACAAGAGAGAGGAGAGGAGAGATCTAGGTTAATTCAATGCACAAGTAATGAAAAACCCTAGAACCTAACCTTGTTTATATAGTAGATGGAAAACTTTGGGAACAAGTTATGGATTAGGGCTTGGAGAAGCCCCTTGGCCGGCCACCATGCAAAGCCCAAGAGAAACCCATAACTTTTTCAAGTCTTTCCATTACTAGTCCCTTCTCTTTTCATTTAACGGTCGTTAGTCATTTTTCTGTTAAATACTTAACGATCGTTAACCGGACTTAATGTGCAATAATTAATCGTAAACATAAACATTAATTATTAACTTTAATTCTCATTCGCTAATGTGTGCAATCCCGTGGTCACGAGTTCGAATCCGGACATTTACGTGTTTGCAAATATATACATTTCCAACATGTTATACTGCCAAAAAATGCATAAAATGTTAAGGCTTAGATGTTAAGTTATATTGAATATAAAATTAGACATAGATATCAAAACTGAAGTGGCTTATAACGATAGGTACAGTTCACCTTTTAATCTGATCCTCGTGTGATGTCTCAGTTGTTTTAGTTATGAACTGCAATAATGATTGCTTCAGCTGTCTTAGTTATAACAAGGTAAAGATGGTACAAAAAGTTCACCAATGATGGACAAAACCAAAACTCATTTATATCTTTAAGGTTTTGTTGCAAATGCTTCAATTCCTATTCATATTATCTTCTTTTGAGCATACTTTAGCTCGTTAACCGGCTTCTTTCTTAATGTTCCTCTTATCCGTTAAATTTTTTAACTTTTGATCTTTCTTGCCAATTACTAGATGTTGCGTATACACTTCATAATTAAGACAAACAATTCATATGCACTATGGTATATAAGCTTAAGGGGGTGTTTGGTTCACCAAATTTGAGTGTTTTTTACAGGTTTTGACTTTTAAATACGGGCAAAGATGCTGTTTGGTAGCAAAAAAGACAAGTTTTTAAATACCACAAAATGTTAAAAAGGGTGTCTTTTAAAACTACTCAACATGAGATGAGTTAAGAATTCGGTGGGACCTGTGACATATAAAATAATATAGGGTTTAGGCCGTACAATACACGCGTACTTTTTCAAATATTCCGTTTTGGTACGTGTACTAAAATCTGTCCCACTTTATGTTGCGTACTTTCATGTTTTGTACCATTTTGCACGCGTGTTTACCTGCAACCGGTTGGTAATGTATAAAACCGGCAAAAATGCCTATGTGGCATATTTTTTGAGTAAATTACATAGATAGTCCTTCTTGTTTGTCCCAAATTGCATCTACTGTCCCTGGTCGTTTTCGTCTGTTTTTTTTTACGTTTTCGTCCATTTTTTTTACGTTTTCATCTGTTTCTTTACGTTTTCGCCTGCTTTTTTACATTTCATCCATTTTTTTTATAAAATTTTCGTCTGTTTTTTTACGTTTTCGTCTGTTTCTTTACGTGATATTTCCGTTTTTTTCGTTTTCGTATGTTTTTTTACGTTTTCGTCTGTTTCTTTACGTGATATTTCCGTTTTTTTCGTTTTCGTCTGTTTTTTTACGTTTTCGCCCGTTTTTTTACGTTTTCATCCATTTTTTTATAAAATTTTTGTCATTTTTTACGTTTTCGTCTGTTTCTTTACGTGATATGTCCGTTTTTTGGTTTACTTCTGTTTTTTTTTACGTTTTTGTCTGTTTCTTTACATTGATATTTCTGTTTTTTTGGTTTTTGTCTGTTTTTTTACATTTTCGCCCGTTTTTTTTACGTTTTCATCCATTTTTTTAATAAATTTTTTGTCATTTTTTACGTAAAAACAGAGGAATACGTAAAAAACAGACGAATACGTAAAAAACATAAAAACGTAAAGACACAAGAACAAAAAAAATAGACGAATACGTAAAAAATGGACGAATACGTCAAAAATGGACGAAAACATAAAAACGTAAAGAAACAGACGAAAACCTGAAAAACAGACAAAAACGTAAAAAAACGTATAAAAACGGGTAATAACATAAGAAAACGTATAAAATGGGGGTAAAACGTTTGAAATCGTAAGAAAAATGTATAAAACGGAACGAAAACGTATAAAAACGAACAAAAACGTATAAAAACGGGTAAAAACGTAAGAAAAACGGACGAAAACGTCTAAAAACGGACAAAAACTTATACACGTACCAAAACGGTACATTTGAAAAAGTTCGTAGCTATTTAGCGGCCAAAACCCTATTATTTAACTTATTTTTGTTAGTGGAAATCTGACGTGGCGTGCACACGTGGCAATAGTGATTATGGTTTCGGTAAAACAAGTTTAATCGTGCATAATGGTACAAAACATAAAAGTACGCAACATAAAATGTCACATATTTTAGTTCACGTACCAAAACGGTATATTCCGAAAAGTACACACAAAAATATCTCTCATTTCTCTTTCTTGCAATGTGTATCCACCTCCCTTATAACAAAAATGGCGGTTCATGCTTTTCTTCTTTTTCTAGTTAACTTTACATGTGCTTGATTCTTTAAATAAAAGGTGTCGGGCTTAGTTTCTTTAGATCGCCGGTAAAAAATAAATTCCGGCGGCTTGGTAGGTGGCGCGTGGCGGCACGTCACAGTTCCGGCGACAAAACGAACGGTACCGAATTGATCGGGGTGAGGAAAGCAACAAAATGGTGGTGTTTAATTTGATCAGGTCAAACTGGTGAGATCGGGTAAATAATTTGTGGGGAAGAGAGGGTGGAAGAAGAGAGAGAAAGAAAGAACTGGAAATTTTTTTGTTGTATAATTTCATCATTTACTAGTATGTACATCACAATTCTTTTTGCATATTTGTGTCGAACCAAACATGATGCAGAGTTGTAAAAACAAGTCTTTGAAACCCCTCAAGCTTTGAAACACTCCAAAGTTTTAAAACCAATGAATTCAAATTTGTGAACCAAACGCCCCTAAGAGATTTCTCTAATCTACATATGTGAAACAAAAATTTCAAATTATTTCATCAAAAAATAAGTATTTATGTCATTAATCTAATAGGCTGAGTAAGAAAAGACATATCACCTCAAAATTATAAACCTTAATTATGACAAAATATCATTATTTGACTAATGTCAAACCTAATGAAAATGGAGACTTGCTTCTTCCATATATTGCTTGTTCTATATTATACACTCCCTCCCGTTAATTTTAATATTCTGTAGAAAAATTATATTTTATGTATAAAATGGTTTTAAGAATGGAAATAAAAGGGTACTTAATGTCTTGTACGTATTAAACAAACCAAAATGACAAGACAAAAGTAACAATTTCCATAAAAAGCTAGTCTCTGACGATATACATGCAAATATATAGAAAATCCAATACATCAGCAAGTTACTAAACTATGTTTCAACTTTAATGACACGTCTCATTGCTAATTCGAACCTGAAATTCTATTAACATACATTTTCATATTTTGGAACAACTATGAATCTTGCTTGTCGTGTTGATCAACTTATAAAAAAGAATAGGTATACTTATATTGGACAAATGAAACATCACTAGCTAATATTGCTTTACTACTTAATTTCTTTATGAATACACGTAATTTCCTTTCGAATGTCAAGCATCATATCGTTTCATTTCATACCGAGAAACATGGAATTTTTTCAGTTATTTTATACGTTAGAAGTTACTCTAATTAGAAACGTTACATAACGTTCCAAGTTTTTGTTCATGTAATCCGATAACTCGAATTTGAATATGATAGTTGAGATGTTCCTTTCAAAATAGACATTGTACAAAGTCGGAATGATCTTTGTATAACTTTTACTTATAAGAAAATATATGTGGTATATATTTAGTATTCGTATATGTTATAGTCTAGATGTCATTATATCTAGTACAAATTAGCAAACATTAAACTTTGTACTGTCTTTTTCCGAATTTATGTATGATTTTGAAAAGGTAGAGTCAGGCTCTTATGATTGTTGAAAAAAGCCGGGGTTTCATTGATTCACGCCTTCATCATAAATCGGTTGCTAATGTAAAGCCAACGAGTACGTGACGTGTATTATCAATTAGCCATCGGGTCTGTAACGATGTTTTTAGACAAAATTGCGTGATAGATTTATATAATGTTGTTGACAACTTGACAATGAGATGACTCTTTAAGTTATGTGCATCCTCTAAAAATAGCTACTTTTACAATGATATATGGCACTTGTTTTATCTTTGGTTACTTGTATCTATCCTTTGATTACTAATTAAAAACCTGTAGTTTGATATAGTATATCACAATTTTTCACATAATCTAATAAACACATGTCTGTTGATCAAAATTTTGATTTCTCTCTTAATAATATAACAAACAAAGAAAGTTGTAAGCGAAACTTAAATTATCAATATCGCTTGATTATCACCATTGTCATCGAAATGCACATGTATACTAAAAAGCTAATGGCTAGCCCAAGTCTTTAGTCTAATGGTATGTTAGTGGTTCGTCAAACAATACGTTGTGAGTTCAAGTTTGTTCAGGACGTTTGGAAGATAAGTGGTATAGGTGCGTAAAAAGTTGCCATTAAAGAAAACGGAACAAATCAAAAAAGAAAATATAATGTGCATGCCCAGATTACAAAAAAGGTGGTGTTTGTTTTTTGAAAACTGCCTCTTTACATCCTCTTAATCTGACTCGTTCAGACGCGGTCAGACATTTTGGCCGTTCAGACCGTTTGTTTTTTTTTTCCCGTTCAGACGCAGTCAGAGGCAGTAAGATCTTAATGGTCTAGACCTGAGAGGTGTGTCTTAATGCCTCTTTTTGCCTCTTGTTGACACAAAAATAACAAAAAAAAAAAATTAGTACTAGCAAGCAAATGTGCGGTTCAAACATGAGTTTTTTTCCCGTTTAGATACGGTCAGATTCAGACATTTACGCCTCAGATTCAGATTCAGATGTGCGGTTCAGATTCAGATTCAGCCTCTTAAAAAAACAATAAAGAATATGTGATTTTAAAGAATATGTGATTTCAGATTCAGATTCAGATTCAGATTCAGGTTCAGGTTCAAATTCAGATTCAGATGTGCGGTTCAGATTCAGATTCAGATTCACTCTCTATCTTATACAATAAAGAATATGTGATTTTAGGCCAAAATAAATAAACAAATGAGTTTTATAATTTTATTGAAAGTCCATAAATTGATGCACGTAAGATACATAATTGTGTAACACACATGAAACACACTTTTATGTTTAGTTGCAAGAAGTGATGTAATTTTCCCTTCGTTTAAGGAAAGACTTGTATGAATCTTTAAAGAACCGTTTGCTAATTGAAGAGTAGAAGCCATCACAAAGATCAAACATGTCATTCACTACCAACATCACTCGTAGTCGTCATATATCCTACTTCTAATCTAAGATACTTTAAAAAACAAATAAGTAGACTTGTTACTAAAATTAGTAATTTTAGTCAATTTAACTTTCTACGTATAAATATATATCAACTCCTTTGCACAAGCTAGGTAGCATAAGCCTTTGCACATATACATACATCTATATATAAATGTCATCTGCTAAACTCTTAAGCTCAAACACACAAAGATCAAACATGTCGTTTACTACCAACATGAAGAACAAGACACTTTCTGGCTTCGGGAACCTAATAAAGCTCCTTCCAACCGGGACCGTGTTCATGTTCCAATTCCTCAACCCCGTTGTTACCAACAACGGCCAATGTACAACCGTTAATAAGTACTTGTCTTCTATCCTCATTACCCTTTGCGGCTTGTCTTGCATCTTCTCGTCCTTCACGGATAGCTATCAAGATGAAGATGGTACCATCCATTATGGAGTTGCTACACCTAAGGGCTTTTGGCCATCTCCAGACTCATCTTCAGGTTGATTATATATACAAATATGTTTGTCTCATTATAGTTATTCTACTAGTTTTGGTACATAAAAGTCGATAAAGATGGATATTATATTTTTCATGTATTATTCATATTGCAAGTCAAAAACTAGTTTTCAAAACAATATATAGTTCTTATACAAATAATGTTGATTTATGTATAAAGATATTAAGATATAGGATATAGGGTTAACATCTCATGTGTACAATTAAAAATAGGGTTAATGGTATCTAATAGCAATAGACTTTTTTAAATGTTTACATATCATGAACATACCACAAAACCCATCAAACTTTTAAATTTTAGTCGGATATCATATTTTTCTTATGTGGCATGATCAGCAACCGGCTACACTGATTAAACTGCGTACGTGGATTTTTTATTTTTTACTTTTTAAGTTAATTACGCAAAGTTAGTTGTTTCAAATACCCATCAAACTTTGTCAAATGTTTCAAAATACCCCGTCAAACTTTGTCAGATGTTCACTTATTAGACATGAATTCAATCTAACGTGAATCATAACAGTACAAATTTATGACGTGACATGTACATTTGTCGCTGATGTGAATTTTGGAGGTAAAAAAGAGTTTTTGTTGATATTAATACAAAACAAACAAAGTTTGGTAGATATTGTTATCAACACAAAACAAACAAAGTTTAATGGATATTGTGATATTTTATTGAATTCATAACTGATATGTGATTATTTAACAAATTTCGTTGCTATTAGTGTCAATGTCATTAACCCTTGAAAATATAACTAAAACTTGCATGACATATATACTTGTCAAGAATGGCAGTTCTGCGTAAAAAAAAAAAAAAAAAAAAAAAAAAAAAAAAAAAAAAAAAGAAAAACTCTTTTAGACATTAAAGTTGTCATTTTTGTCTTTCTTTAAGTATTATGACCATTTTACCCTTCGAAAAATATTTCAAAAAAAAAGAAATTCGAAAAAAAAATTCAGAAATTTCAAAAAAAAAGTATTTCGAAAAAAAAATTCAAAAAAAATATTTTGGAAAAAAAAAAATTCGAAAAAAAAGTATTTCGAAAAAAATTTAGAAAGGGTAAAATGGTCATAATATGGTCATAATACTTAAAGAAAGACAAAATTGTCAACTTTAATGTCTAAAAGAGTTATTTTTTTAGTTTGCTACGCAGAACTGCAATTCTTGACAATTATAGTGCTTTAAAAGGTTATTAACCCTATATATGAAATATCTGTATATATTATCATGAAATCTTATTTAAATATATAATATTTGATTTAAGATCATTTGAGGACAAAAGATTATTTACATACCAAGGGATCAATCTTCACCATCCAATTTTATTTGATCTAATGGATGAGATTAATCCCAACATTTTAAAAAACCCACTTTCATCCTATTTTTTTAAATATTAATAACTTTCAAACCGTTAATCGTTAAGCGGAAAAAAAAATATCATTGCGACGAACATTTAATTATCTTTCTATAGATAGGCACTTTGATATACTTTCGACAAAAAAAAAATTCGTATTTTTCACGTTTTTTTTTAAGTTTTTTCGTTTTTTTACGTTACAGAAAATTGCATTAAAAAATCATATATGATAAAACACTAATTTGAGTATCACATGTGATATTAGTGTTATATCATATATGATATGTAATATCACATGTGATATTAGTGTAATATCACATGTGATATCACATATCATATATGATTTAACACTAATATCACATGTGATAATCAAATTAGTGTTTAATCATATATGATATTTTCATGCAAATTTCAAGTAACGTAAAAAAAGACAAAAAAAGGTGAAAAAAACGATTTTTTTTTCTTTTTTCAAAAGTATATCAAAGTGCCCGTCTATAGAAAGATAATTAAATGCTTTTCGCGACGGTGTAAATATTTTCACTTAACGATTAACGGTTTAATAGATATTTAAATTATAAAAAATATGTGAAATAATAAAATGTTTGTAATCTCATCCATTGATTTATTTTTAGATGGATGGTGGAGATTAGTCCCTTGGTATGTAAGAAAAGTTTGGTATGTAAAATAACTCTACTCATAATATTTAGTTAATAACTTAATATTACTCGTATTTACCATAGTTTAGGATATATAGCAAGATTTAAGATCATTTGAGGACAAAAGATTATTTACATATCAAGGGATCAATCTCCACCTTTCATTTTTATTTGATCTAATGGATGATATTAATCCCAACAATTAAAAAAACCCACTTTCATCATTTTTTTTTCAAATATTAATATCTTTCAAACCGTTAATCGTTAAGCGAAAAAAAATATATTATTGCGACGAGCATTTAATTATCTTTTTATAGATAGGCAATTTGATATACTTTCGACAAAAAAAAATCGTACTTTTCACGTTTTTTTTTAAGTTTTTTCGTTTTTTTACGTTACTGAAATTTGCATTAAAAAATCATATATGATAAAACACTAATTGAATATCACATGTGATATTAGTGTAATATCATATATGATATGTAATATCACATGTGATATTAGTGTAATATCACATATGATATTACATATGATATATGATTTAACACTGATATTAGTGTAATATCACATATGATATTACATATGATATATGATTTAACACTAATATCACATGTGAAATTCAATTTAGCGTTTTATCATATATGATTTTTTTTATGCAAATTTCAGTAACGTAAAAAAACGAAAAAAATAACGAAAAAACGTGAAAAAAAACGAAATTTTTTTATTTTTTCGAAAGTATATCAAAGTGCCCGTATATAGAAAGATAATTAAATGCTCGTCGCGATGGTGTAAATATTTTCACTTAACGATTAACGGTTTAAGAGATATTTAAATTATAAAAAATAGGTGAAATAATAAAATGCTTTTAATCTCAGCCATTGAATTTTTTTTAGATGGATGGTGGAGATGAGTCTCTTGGTATGTGAGAAAAGTTTTGTATGTAAAATAACTCTCCTCATATAGCAATGCAAACTTAGTAGTTTTATCAATTTTAATGTAGGTGTGGATGTTTCAAAGTACAAGCTTCGAATAGGAGACTTTGTGCATGCTGCTTTCACAGTTGTGGTTTTTGCTGTTGTGTCGTTGTTAGATAATAATACAGTTGAGTGTTTGTACCCATCGTTTGAGACGAATGATAAGATGTTGATGATGACCGTGCCGCCGGTGATAGGAGCTCTTTCGGGGTCGGTTTTTATGGCATTTCCTAATACACGCCATGGGATTGGGTACCCATCTACAAGCCAGAGTAAGGAAACAAGTAACACATGAAAAAGATCTTTGATTTATGCTTAAGAAGCATATGCATATATATATTGTTGTTATAATGTGTGTTGTTTTGTTTTGATTTTTCGTGTGGTTTGGATCATTTTTTGAATTGAATTTGATGAATCATGAATGTATTTGATGTATAAAAGATGATTGTATTCAAGATTTTAAAATTAAAAGTGACACTTTTCATAGGAGTACTGGTAAAACTTGTTATTTTTTTCCACATTTAGTAAAAGGTGTGATTCAATTTATGGTAGTAATTAATTTCTTATTTTAAGAAGAAAAAACGGTATGATAATTATTTTCACTTTTCGTGCCACTATATGGATTCTAAGAGTGAACGGTGTACTCCGTTATCCATCCCCGTTATAGCATTTTTTGTGCTATAGCGGCGGCACCCCTGCACTGCCTTTCCATATTATAGGTTCTTAGCCAACCTCATCACTACCGTTTTCCATTTTTTTCTTCTTCTTTTATAATTGTGTTATAAGAATTTTATTAAAGACGGTGTTTATTTTATAGTGGTTATAAAATAGATGCTGAAATGACGGTAAATAACACACCTAATTACACCTAGCTCGCTAACAATGAGGCTAGAACAAACATTTTTACGTATAGCCCTGTGGGTTACTACTAAAAGGTATACTGTTTGTAGCAACATGTTGGGTTTACAAATCCATGAAATGATTAGCCACACCCCTCCATTGAAGTGGCACTAATATATAGAAAATTAAGTTTCAGTTTTAAAACATAAAAAATAAAATATGAACTATTAGAGCATTCACAATGCATCAAGTTTTTGAAGACTTAATGCATTTAATGCAAATCTCATTTAATGACTAAAGCTTTTACAAAAGACTTGAGGTTCATCAAGCTTTTGTAAAAAGCTTTCCAAAAAGTTCTTCTTGCAATGCATAAAACCTTGTTAAAAAGCTTTTTAGAATAATGAAAAGTCTTTCCCAACTTTACCCATTGTAGATGCTCTAATAATGGTTTGACTGTATATATTTTGGCTCTTTCAAAAACCATTTCGTCGGATTAGTTATTGTTGTTGTAAAATATATAATATAAAAGACAAAAGAGAAAATTACGTCAAAAAAACAAAGATGGATAGGCATTGTAGCCTTGTAGGTTTTAAACAAATTCTCGAGGGATTGAAAATCGGACTTTTGGTTCGCCTAAGAACTTGTGAGAAACCCATGAAGCCATGTGGCCCAAAAGATAAATGATATGTCACCATATTTTGATAACAATTGATTTTCCGTTTCCTCCATTTGGTTCTCGAAAAAACTTACGATAAGGCGGTAGAGTGTATGAATGTCGCGGATTGATATTTTAAAGCAAATCACGTCATGCAACATGGCTCCGCGAATTCCTCACAAGTTCTTACGTACACCAAAAAGTCTAAATTCCAAAACCCTTTATGAAATAAACCAGAACATACAAAAAGTAAAAAACCCTTAATTTTGATCTCTTGCTATAGAATTCTCAATATAAAAATACACCTTTGGTGAAAAATGACCACATATACAAATACACACAGCTGACATAAAATACCTATGATCACAAGAAACTTCAAACAACGTCTTTGTTACAAAGACATATATAGAACAGCTTTAACAGAAACATATACGACCCGAAACCTTGAACATCATTCGACCCAAAGAATAG
This sequence comes from Chrysanthemum seticuspe, assembly GCA_019973895.1. Taxonomy (NCBI): domain Eukaryota; kingdom Viridiplantae; phylum Streptophyta; class Magnoliopsida; order Asterales; family Asteraceae; genus Chrysanthemum; species Chrysanthemum seticuspe. The sequence continues at coordinate 81,287,799 of BPTQ01000001.1, forward strand.
AAACATGCAGGACCATTGTGCGCTGATATGTCCATGTAAACTCGAGACTTGATATCCATGCCATGTCCTTATCTCTACATAATCTATAGCGTGACTCAATGAAATATGTCCACAACCACGAACCATCCATATTCAAGGAACAATAAATTTATGTTTGGTCGCACGTCTCCACATCTCGCCGTTGGTATGACTGCGTAGCTGAAATTGTTTGGTTCGAGATGATGGTTTCGTTTTAGTTTTTAAGGTCAACATAGGTCTTACCTGTATCAAAGTGATTGTCCTCATGTGATATGCATTTCGTTGGTTTTGCCTGGCAATGTTTCTCCATTGATTCTTTGAATTATCGTAAAATATAGAGGTTATTTAATTTATAGAATCATCGATCAAGATTATACACATCAAGAGAAAAAAATTATGCTCTATATGTGACAAAAGGTTAGCTTGACGAGCAATCTTAACCCGGAGTCCATTTTGGAACCAATGCAATCCTTCCCTAAGAACCACGCCCCAAACAATAAGTACTCAACCAGTCCGGGAGAGTTAGTATCAAACTATCAAACACAAAACTCATTTTATAAAAAGCTCGCTTTTTCAACGTCAGAAAGCTATCTATTATTGCACAATCACCTCGGCTAAAAAATTCGCCCGCCCGAAAAAAAAAAAAAATATATATATATATATATATATTACTATTTATTATTGCACAATCACCTCGGCTAAAAAATTCGCCCGTCCGCAACGCGGCGGACCAATGACAGTCTCGTATTCACCAAAACACAAACATTTGACAACAGTCACTAAATCCACCCAAACAACACATTATCAAACTGACCATAATCTAGTCCACAAAATTCACCATACCATTCCCTCGTTCAACATAATACTACTACCAAAAAAAATGGATGAAGCAAAAGTTTAACAGCTACATTATCATAAACCAAACCAAATCAGCTACCTGGTTTTATAACAAAGCAACAGTGTGTTTTGACAAGAGATTTATATCAAGCTCAGTTTCAAATTTATAGCAAATTTAAAATCACAATAATTGTAAAAAAAAAAAACATATATAAATCTCCAAATTGAATAATGTAACTAACAGCAGACATTGACATAAAAATCAAGTGATATTCCATTCCAAATTGCAATTACAAAAAGATATATCAACAAGATCTTCTCATTACTAGCACACTAACCAATAACAACAAACTCTAACCCCCGAAACCGTAGAGAGTACGGCCTTGTCTCTTCAAAGCATAAACCACATCCATGGCAGTGACAGTTTTACGGCGAGCGTGCTCGGTGTAGGTGACAGCATCACGGATGACATTTTCCAAAAAGATCTTCAACACGCCACGTGTCTCTTCGTAAATCAACCCACTGATACGCTTCACACCACCACGTCTGGCTAATCTCCTAATAGCAGGCTTGGTGATACCTTGAATGTTGTCGCGAAGGACCTTACGATGACGCTTTGCTCCTCCTTTGCCCAGTCCCTTTCCTCCCTTTCCTCTTCCTGACATTTTTTTCTCTTTTTGATGGATTGTGTTTTGTGATGTGTGGGATTGGGGGTGAAGGTGGGTGGGTTTGTTTATATAGTGGTGGGTGGGTGGGATTTGTGTTTTCTGGAAAGGGTGGAGTGAAATAAAGATGGTTGGATTGAGAGGACGTGTGTTAAGGACAGACATTGGATTGTGATCCGCGTGGTGGACAGAGAGTGTTGTGATTGGTGGGATTGTGTTGGTGCGGATTTGAGCTCGTCAATAAATTTTTAATCTTCAATTTGGTTACTTATAATTAGGGGTGTTATTCGGGTTGACCCGGTCGGGTTCGGGTCAACTCGGGTCAATCTTTAAAAAAATATACTCGACCTTGTTTAGAACTCGGGTCAACTCTGGTCGGGTCAACTCGGGTCGGGTCAATTCGGGTTCGGGGTCAACCCGAGTATTTTACATTGTAATAGTGTTGTTGAACCGGGTTCGGTTTGGGTCGGGTCAAGGCTAAAAAAAGACCCGAACCCGACCTTGTTTAGAAGTCGGGTCAATTCGGGTTGACTCGAATAGATTTTTGAACCCGATTGACCCGACCCGAATTGACTCGGGTCGGGTTCGGGTCGGTCGGGTCAGCCCGAATGACATCCCTACTTATAATCCTTCTATCCCATAATAATTGAACATTTTAAAAAAAATTAATTTTCTTCTTTAACTTTGACCATTAATATTTTTATTTGTGTTATATAATACCTAATAAAAATTATACCAAATAAAAATACATTTAAAACCCAATGCATTCATATATTTTTATCAAGTATTATATTACACAAATCAAAATATTTATTGTCAAAATTGAATAAAAAATACTTAAAAAGTCAAAGTGAACAATTATTATTAGACGGAGATAGTACTATATTTAAGACTCATCCTTTATATTTGTAAGTTTGAGGAAAGACCCCACCAAAAATCAGGCGTTAATAAAGGCCTATAAAAGTGCACGGTACAATAACATTTGTATCAGCGTTGATCCGACGTGTCTCGCATTATGGCCAAGTTACCATACCCCATTTGTTGGCGTTATAACCCAAGTTATCCTACTAACTTGAGTTGAAACATATAAACAAACAAAAAAGGTGGTGTTAATATGTGTGTAATTTGTAAGATTGTAAATAAAGGTGGGTCCTAAAATGTGGTGTTGAGGTGGTGTTATGATAAGGGGTGTTTTTTCGGTATTAATGTTGAAATGTTAAAGTTAATGTGGCGGGATTTTTTTTCATAACTTAGGGTGCGTTTGGTATGTTGTCATGAATGACAATGGGTATATGTTTGATAGTAGTTGTAGGTCCCTCACCTATAAAAGATCTATTCCTACCTTTTTAGATGTATTAGAGGTGGCAAAATGTGCCCAAAAGCAAAAAGATTGGTTAAATGGGCACATTTTTAAAAGATTTTGGCACATTTAGCCCCTTCTTTTTTTTGAAATGGGCACATATAGCCCATTGAAAATTTAAATGGGCACTAATGGGCATATTTTTTTCCCTCAATTGTAGAACATTACGATCGTTTTAAAGAATTTTTTTTTTATATAATATATTTAAGTTTTTTAATATAAATAAGATATTACGTTTAAAGAAATTTATTTCGTCGTTTTAGGTCTTTTATTAAACAATTTGTATAACATGTGCCTGTTTCGCCCGTGCCCGTTTAAGCCCATGCCCATTCTAACCCATGCCCGTTTAGCCCGTGCCTGTGCCCGCCTGGCCCGCCCGTTTTGCCACCTCTAAGATGTATATAGAGTATGAATTATATCTACCATTCATTACCATAGTGGTGAGCCCCCTCGTCTTAAACAAACACCTTTAATCACTTTCATAGTCATAGTCTCATTCTCATAGTGGGATACCAAACGCACCCTTAGTTACTATAACTATCACTCTAAGAAAAAGGCATCCCATTGTCGGTTGAGTTCGAGCAGAAGGATCAAGAGACCTTCAAACCAATAGACAAAAATGCAGTGTACTTGTCCAGCTATATCGGGGAACAAATCAGGCAACTTCCCAATAATTACGATTCATGAGAGAAACTTCCCGCAATGGATAAAGAATCGATAATCCCCGGTCTTGCTTATTTTATTTTTATTTTTATTGTTATCGAATGTTTTGATATTTGTGTTTATTTAAATGTGTATATTTATTTGCAGGGCTATTTCCACCTGCAACCCCATTTAAATAAACTGAGTAAAAATGTTATTTACGCTAGAGAAAAGACAATGGGAAGCGTGGTGTTGGGCTTTGGAACAATTTTCAAGACCGATATAATGACAGCAAACACAAGTTCAAGAACAAGTGATTTAAGAAGGTTGAGGTTGTAAGGCAAGAGTAGGCGCCAGAATGGAAGAAATACAATGATGTGTGGCGGAAATTGGTTGACTTCTAGGTCGATCCAGCTTGGCATAAAAAATTGGAGACCAATGCCCAAACCCGATCGAAGAATAAAGTGACGACCTATCAAGGATTCAAATCTTTCGCTCAAGGACGACATTAATACTTATGACTCTTTATAATTTATACTTTTTATAATATTTTAAAAGTGTTCATATTATTTATATATTGTTCCTTATTATTTTATATTGTTTATATATTATGAGGACATGGTCGACCATCGGAGGTGTCATCATTTGCATGATGGTCACCTTGAGTCTCGGGAAGCCGAGATGCTCTATGTAAGTATTTTTTTTTTCTAACACATGTACTCATCGTGTATCCCGTCCTATTGATGGTGCACTAATTACCATACACACCTTGATGCATCATCAGTGGTGTTTGGTAATTAGTGCAACAATTGCCAAACACCCTTGATCTTGCAACAAGGGTGTGTTAGTAATTGTTGCACCTATTACCAACACACTATATTGTCATTGTTATATTAACTTTCTTGTTTTTTTGAACCACATATACACAAATGAAAGCCATCCAAGATCAAGTCAAATACAAAACCATCTCGTTTAAGACGGATCAAGAAATTATAAATGAAGTCCTTTAAAGTACAAATCGTGGGCATAATGTGGTAGGTGTTGAAGGTTACCGGGTACGGGATAGATTCTCGAAGCTTACAACTTATCCAAGGTTAGTGTACCCAGGAAGAAGTTGTTGCGATGATGAGGCAACATCAGTTGTAACAAGACAGGTTGATAAAACCAGCTAAGGAGAATGCAAAAGCCTTTGCATGTACCCAAAACGCCTTTAACGATTTTTTGGCTTTCTTAACCGTCAACGAGCAGCAGCAGGTACTTATTCACAATATAACCCTCCCTAAATGTACACTCAGACACTCCCAAGTGTTTCTCAACCCTAATTATACCCCCCCCCCCCCCCGACCTTGGTAATTACAACATGGCCTTTGTTTCGAAACTAGTAAGATTGTACGTGGTAATGAAGATGGTGATTTTGATGATGTTGATGACGAGTAGGGATTTAGTATGTGATTTGTATTTGTATTGACATCGTTTTGTTATTTGCATTCTCATATTATTATTAGCTTAATCGTGTCATTATTTTCGAAAACTGTGACTTCGTTTGTTTGTTTTGGAGTGAATAAGTGGACAGATGAATTTTGGATCCTAGTTTTGGGTGATTTACAAGTTTTGTTTTGGTTGATTTTTTCCGGAAAAATCCTAAAAATGCAGCATTTGTTACTGTATTTTATTTTTTTGTTGTGCAGAAACTTTTAGCAACGACATTGTCATCACTAAAAGTGGTTACCCAATTTTTGTAAACACGCTTTTAGCAACGACAATGTCGTCCCTAAAAGTAGATCCCGCCAAATAAATTATTATTATTTTAATTATTTATATATTCATGTAGCTATGCATTTCGTTGGTTTTGCATGGCGATGTTTTTCCATTGATTATTTGAATTATCGTAAAATCTAGAGGTTATTTAATTTATGGAATCACTGATCGAGATTATACACATCAAGTATAAAGAAAAATTATGTTCTATATGTGACAAAAGGTTAGCTTGACGAGCAATCATAACCGCAACCCTTCCCTATGAACCAGGCGTCAAACAATAAGACTATGCACAATGGTGAACTAGTTCGTCGGTGCCACATCAACTTTCTCTTTCCGACGACCTGACGACGACCTAGTTGCCACAGTGGTGACCTGAGAATTTTTTATTTTTTTATTTTTTTTATTTTTATTTTTTTTAATTCAAATATTTTTAAAAACAAAATTAAACTTCATTAATAAAAATACTTAACATTACAACAATAATTAAAAACTTAAACTAATAAAAAGTAGACGTTACAATACTTATTAAAAATTGAAACTAATAATCTAAGTTGTGGCGTTCTTTGATTGTTGCCTTAAGTTGTTCAAGTTCTTGTAGTTGTCGTGCGGGCATATTTGTCTCGAGGGGTGTGTTGTAGAAAATTAAATCTTGCGTCCGGTTTGATTGTGCTGCCATTGCAAGCTGCTGACGTTGGAGCTCAAGTTTCTCCCTTTTCAACTCCTCGGCTCGCCTTGCCCTTGCCTCTGCAAGCTCCATCTCTTTCTGCTTCAACTTTATGTATTCCTCTTCCATATTATTGGTTTTTTCCTTACTTGAACTTTTGATCTTGAAAAAGTTCTTGGCCATATTAGTAACAAATGAAGCGGGTGGCTCGTGTGCTTTCTTCTTGGCTGCGTCACGACCTTTTGGTCGTGATTCTCGAGTCTCTTCTTCCTCAGAATCATCCACGTCTTGGGGATGAAAAGGACCTTTTGTTGACCCCGAGGTGGTTTCCGAAGTCCTGGATTTCTTCCGACTAGTCTTGGTGAAAGCAGGCATCTCAACAGTTTTCCAAGCAGAATGCCCTCTCAAAACTTTCCAACACTCCTTCAATGTAAACTCATGCTTGTGAAGCACACGATACTCGTTACAAGCATTTTCATAGTCGTCTTCGTCATTCTCACCGCTTCCGTGATTATCCTTGATATTATCCATAATTGCACGAAAGAAACCAACCCTAGAACGAATCCTACCCTTCCATTTGGTCGTTATGGAGTCGTAGGTTCTTGTTGAACTAGTTTCATTTTCAAAGTACGCTATCACCTCATCCCAAAACCCACTCCGGTTGATAGAGTTCCCTCTTTCCGAATTTTCTGACACATGTACCCAAGCTCTACAAAGCGCGACCTCTTCCGCTGTTGTCCATGGTTTGACGGGTGCGGTTGCAACATTCTTGCCCTTCCCCTTTGTAGCCCGTTTTGTAACCTTCTTTGATTTGACGGGTGACGTCTCTTCGACATCGTCTTCAATACGAATAGAATCGTGGTATGAACCGTGCCCCGAACCTTGTCCCATCGAAGCATCTTGAGTCGGTTATTGTTGAGACGTGTAGCATTGAGCAGGAAGGAAGTCCATAAAATGCTCATAATCCATATCAGGATTAACAGCATGAAGCGGTGAAAACGATTGATTAGGTTGGGAAGATTGTGCGAAATCCATGTTAGGATGATATGACGAACCGCTTGGTGCTTGGTTTTGATTGATACTCGGACGACCCGGTGGGAAATATGGACGATTGACGTAAAATGGGTTTTGATTGTGGTTGGGTTGTCGTAGTCGTGTTTGATAATCAAAACCGGGTGCTTGAAAACGAACATCCCGATTTTGTGGCGGTGTTAAACCGGTTAATTGAAACGGTGGATCCGGTGAGAAATTCAAGTTCGGGGAATTTTGGGGAAGTCGGGATCGTCGGGTTTTTGTGTAAAACCCGAAAATCTAAAACTTATATACAGACTAAAATACCCTTGGAACTAAGAATGATAAAATACGTAAAACACGTTTATAATAAAGTACGGAAATTAAAAACCTAATAAATAAAAACTTAACGAATATAATTTCGTGGATGACTTTGGTACGACGAAGGACGTATATGTTTCGCTAATAAGTTGGGCCGTTTGTTTGTTTATCGGACTCGTGTCTTTTGTTTTTGTTTTGCGCCAAGCCTAAGCCCAAGAGGGATGTTTGTTGTGTTCGTGTGAGCCAAGGAGGAGGGGGGCCGAAGCCCATTTGTTTGTGTGTGTGTGTTCGGTTGGACCAAGCCAACCCAAACCCAATCACTTTCCTAATCTAACTCAAATACTACAACTATAAATACAACACATAATCATTAAATTGAAACCCTAGTTTTGCTTTGCCTTTTCTTTTCCTTTTGCTCGGCCGAGACTCTTACAAACACACCCTTGGTGTCGCTTTTTCTTATTCAAGTGAAGGTATAACGTTTATTCATCTTCCTTTAACGTACCTTGCGTGTATATGTCGAGATATATTTGATTAGTCGCGTTTCTTTTCTTTTTGTTTTGGGCCGAGAGGTGGTAACCAAGAAAACAAGAAACCCTAATTTATTTTAACCTTGTAATTAATAAGGAACGTGTAAAGTGATAAGTAATATTGAATCGGGTCATGTATATGTTGAGTTGAAGTGAGCCGAGACATGCATGAGTTGGACGAGGCATGCATGAGTTTCGAATGGGGTTTAAAACATATTAACTTGTATACGAAACATGTTTAAATGAGCTAGGTCTTGTGTAAAACTTGCTAGCCGAAACCCTAAGTGAACCGAGTATATATAGGTACATGAGATTTAGACGTGTAATAAATAAGTAAGGGTACGTAAACCTAAACCCTAGTTTTAATATATGTAAAGCGTATGAATTATACAAAACCCTAATAACTTATGGTCACATGAAATCATAAACGTGTATGATAAAGAGTAAAAGTAAAGAAGGTTCTAAATTACGTATTAGGTTAAGTAGCAAGTCATTAAGACGTAACATATAAAGTAAATGCATATTAATGAGATATTAAAGAGTAAGAAACCCTAGAACGTAAATGAGAATATATTAGGGTTTGAGCTAAATATAGTAAGTGTTATTTCATGTGTGAGTTATAACTTATAAACTATTTTCTCATTAACTTAGACTTTAATAAATGATATAACGAACCCTAATCTACAACATTGATTATAAAATACTTAAGACTCATTAATAAAACCCTAACGTATAAAGATTTCTAATTATGGATACTAAATATTAAAAGATCATTTTGACGATTATGGAATCATTAATAACTTGGACGACCGTTAATGTCTATAGGTTCTGTGAAGAGGGAGTAATCCTTTGTTTTCGTCTTTCTGCTTTTCGATCTTTGCATTGGAATAAGGTACAGATATTCTGACCTTTTCAGTAAAGGTTTCTCTTAATGTTTTCTTTCGTATTAGGTTTTCCTAAGCCTTTGCTATGAATCCCAAATCTGATTTTGTTTGAGCTATTGCTTATCTGAACTTTGATTTCTGAATTATGAAACATCTGATTTTGAACTATCTGATATGAAAACTATGATTTTGGAAATATGAAGGATTTTCTGATAAATATGATCTGTGTCAGTTATGACATTCTGATTTGACCTAAGATAGTTTGACACCCGAGCCAAATATTTAACTAGTCATGGGGGTTCCATGTCCGTATCAGTGATGCACCTCTGATATGACTCTAGGGCAGTAGAGTGATGTTCTGCCACGTCTCTGGATGGTGAAGCATATTTGTGAATATGTAGGAAGGGGCGTATGGATGCATCCTAGATCTGTTATCTGTTATATGTTATATGTTATCTGATGATTGATGCTGCGTGCGTGCACGTCCTTCATAACTCTGGTAGGTCTCCCCTACAAAAATGTTGCCTTGTGTGAATATGAATGTGATCTGATATAAGTTCTGGGCTCGTGGTAGTTGACTATAAATATCTTTTGAAATTATGACTTATGCTTTGAAAATGATTAAGATTTTGTTACTGCTCATTCACTTTATTTCATATCCGTTATCGTTTAGTATTAGCTTTTGCTTTCATATCTGTTCACTGGGCTTTTGAAGCTCAGCCGCACTTTTCTTTTCTTCCGCGGCAGGTATCTAAGCATTGGAAGCTGGGTTGCTTTGGGATGAGTGCTTGAGTGGACTTACCTTAGAGATTTTAGCTTTGATTTCTTATGATGCCATTTAGACTTTTATTTCGGATATTATGTTTGAAGTTTATTATGCTTCCGCTGGGACCTATGTATTGAAGTCATTTTGACTTGGATTATTTTCCGCATTTATGTTAAGACTTTCTTTTGGTTATGAATGTTTTGCTTTGATATGACACCATTACTTGTGATTCCTTTACCCTTGGCGGGTCGGGGCGTTACAATTTATGGTATCAGAGCCCAGGTTTACGACTTGTAGTCAGGACCTGTGAACATAAGAACCTTAAGTTATCCCTTAGAATTAAGATTTGACCTGTGAGGATTGGGTAGACTTAGGTTTCCTTCTGCGAACTTCCGTTTCGTATATCATCTTTGTTCATTTTGCTAATCGTTTGAATATCGTTTAGATGGTTCGAACTCGTACTACTGGTGGCGCGGATGGAGACGATGATGCGGTTAACATGGACGCTGCGATTGCGAATGCTCTCAACTCTCTTTTCCCTGGTTTGACTACACCTGAGATGATGGAACAGGTGATCAATAACATCCGTAATCAGAATGGTGCTTCGGGTAGTGGTGGAGGAAATCAACCCGTAGGCATTCATACTTGGCTCGAGCGTTTCGGTAAGCTCAAGCCTCTTTCGTTTAGCACTGCTGCTACTCCTACTGAAGCTGAGGACTGGATCACTCATGTTGAGAAGCTGTTTGAAGTATTGGGTTGTGGAGACGAGTTTAAGACTCGTTTGGCTGCGTTTAAGTTGGAAGGTGATGCTTTAAATTGGTGGAAAGCATTGAAACAAGCACGAGGAGGAGATGCTTTCGCTGTTACTTGTACTTGGACGGAGTTTCGGACTATCTTCTATAACCGTTACTTCCCTGATGCGGAACAGCAAAGGTATGAGAGGGATTATCAGGCGATCTACCAGTTTGATAATGAGAACTCCAACGAGTACATGAGTAGGTTTATGAGGTTGGTAAGCTTTGTTGGAGCGATTGCTGGAGATGGTAGGCGCCAAGCTAAGCATTTCAAATGGGGACTGAAGAAGTGGGTGTTGGACCGACTGCTTAATACTGACTATGAGGATGTGTCGGCCTGCAATGATGCAGCTCGTAACATTGAGATCTTTCATGAGGGTTCAGGTTACAATAAGCGTAATCGCGATGGTGATCGGATTCAAGGTAGGACTCAAAGTAATGAGTATAAGGGAAATACTGGCAGGAGTTATGATTCGAGGGGACAAGGGGATAAGAGTTATGATCAGCGGGGTCAGTCGGGAAGGAGTGTGGACTCTAGGCGCCCTGAGGCGAGGGGTCAGGATAGCAGAGCTGCTGGTAAGAATGGAAATGATCGTCAGAATCAGGGTAACAATAACCAGCGTTACAACAAAGATCAGTCGACTCGAGGATCGAATCAGGGTCGTGCTTCAGGATCTTCTGGTCAGCAAAGGACAGCTGAAGTTTTGCCTCCCCCACCTATCTGTACTACTTGTGGAAAGGCTCATCCGGGACCGTGTTTCAAGGCCACTGGTGGATGTTTCTCTTGTGGTTCTACTACTCACAAGATCAAGGATTGCCCTAAGAGGAACCCGGCGATTCCTGGAAACTATACCAAGCCGCCACCTACTACTGGACGTGTCTATGCTACTACTCGGAATCAGGCGAAGCATACTTCAGGTACCATTACGGGAACTCTTTTCATTGATGATTATTCTGTCTTCGTTTTATTTGACACCGGCGCCACACACTCTATCATATCTGTCACATGTGCTAAGAAACTTAATATGAAGCCACAACCACTAACGAATCACTTATCGATATCTACGCCTATGAAAAGTCACATGATCATTGATCATAAATACGTTAAGTGTCCTCTTCGTTTTGATGATCGTATTCGCCATGCACATCTGTATCCTCTCGATATGGTCGACTTTGATATCATTCTAGGCATGGATTGGTTGGCTTATCATAGAGCTTCCATCGACTGCTATGCTAGAACTGTGATCTTTGGAGACGTAAAACATCCTAAATTCGTTTATTATGGTTCTAAACCACTCAAATCTGTTAAGTTCATTTCTGCTATGAAGGCACGAACCATGATTGCTCATGGGTGTCAAGGTTTTCTGGCATCTGTTAAGGACATATCTTTGGAGAGTCCTAACATTGAAAGCCTTTCTGTTGTTTGTGAATTCACTGACGTTTTTCCCGATGAACTCCCTGGACTTCCTCCAGCTCGAGAAGTTGAGTTTAGCATTGAGTTAATCCATGGTGCTAAACCGATTTCAAAAGCTCCGTATCGTATGGCACCTGTAGAACTGAAGGAGTTGAAGGAACAGCTGCAAGAGATGATAGATAATGGATTCATTCGACCTAGTGTTTCTCCATGGGGTGCACCTGTTTTGTTTGTAAAGAAGAAGGATGGAAGTATGCGTCTATGTATCGACTATCGTGAACTCAACCGTATTACTATTCGGAACCGTTATCCTCTCCCACGCATAGACGATTTGTTTGATCAACTGCAAGGAGCTAAGTTCTTTTCTAAGATTGATCTGAGGTCTGGTTATCATCAACTACGTGTGAAGGAGCAAGATGTTCCTAAGACCGCGTTTCGTACCAGATATGGTCATTATGAGTTTCTCGTTATGCCATTTGGTTTGACGAATGCGCCTGCTGTGTTTATGGACCTGATGAATCGTGTTTTCCATGAGTTTCTCGACAAGTTCGTTATTGTTTTCATCGACGACATTTTGGTTTACTCTAAGTCTGAAGAGGAACATGAGCAACATCTCCGGATAGTTTTGGAGATTTTGAGGAAGAAGAAGTTGTACGCCAAATTCTCGAAGTGCGAATTTTGGTTAGGACAAGTCGCTTTCCTTGGTCATATCGTATCAGCTGATGGTATAACCATGGATCCGTCTAAGGTTGAGGCTATCACTAAGTGGCCAAGACCTACGACAGTGACTGAGGTCAGGAGTTTTCTAGGACTTGCTGGATATTATCGACGTTTTGTTGAAGGTTTCTCTCGTTTAGCTTTGCCGTTAACCCAATTGATGAGGAAAGGTGAAAAGTTCGTGTGGACGGATGAAAGAGAAAAGAGTTTTGAAGAGTTGAAACGGAGATTGGTTTCCGCTCCTATTTTGACTCTTCCATCTGGTTCTGGAGGATATCAAATCTATAGCGATGCATCTAAGAAAGGATTGGGCTGTGTCTTGATGCAACATGGTAAGGTGATAGCTTACGCTTCAAGACAACTGAAACCTTATGAGGAGAATTACCCAACTCATGACCTTGAGTTAGCTGCTGTGGTGTTCGCATTGAAGATCTGGAGACATTACTTGTATGGAGAGACGTGTGATATTTTCACCGACCATAAGAGTCTCAAGTATATTTTCACTCAGAAGGAACTCAATATGAGGCAAAGAAGATGGTTAGAACTTCTTAAGGATTATGATACTAACATTCAGTACCATCCTGGTAAGGCTAATGTAGTTGCTGACGCACTTAGCCGGAAATCAGGTATGATTGCAAGTATTGAGATTGAGCCTAAGATTATTCGTGACTTAGAACGTTTGGATGTTGAGTTGTGCGTACGAGGTTCTGATGGATACTGGGCTAGTATGAAGGTGGAGTCAAACCTTATACTGCAAATTAAGGAAGCTCAGAAAGATGACGGCGAGTTGTGGGCTGTAGCTCAAAATGTTGAAGAAGGTAAGCAGACGGAGTTTAAGGTTGATAACGATGGGATTGTATGGTATGAAGATAGGCTTTGCGTTCCAAATGATCAGGTACTTCGTGAGAAAGTTATGACTGAAGCTCATAGTTCTCCTTTCACTATCCATCCTGGTTTTACCAAGATGTATAGGGATTTGAAACAGTATTTCTGGTGGAATGGCATGAAGCAAGATGTGGCAACGTTTGTGTCGAAGTGTATGATTTGTCAGCAAGTGAAGATCGAACATCAAAGAGCTAGTGGACTGTTACAACCATTGGATATTCCGACATGGAAGTGGGATAAGATATCTATGAATTTTGTGACTGGACTACCTCTTACTAAGAAGAAGCATGATGCGATTTGGGTGGTTGTTGATCGACTAACCAAATCAGCTCATTTCTTACCAATCAGGAAGGATTATGGTATTGGCAGATTGTCAGAGATTTTTCAGCAAGAGATAGTTAGACTTCATGGTACTCCGACGGCTATTGTATCAGATAGGGATCCGCGTTTTACTTCTCGTTTCTGGAAGGGTTTGCAAAAAGCTTGGGGTACTCGACTTAATTTTAGTACGGCATTTCATCCTCAAACAGATGGTCAGTCAGAGAGGACTATTCAGACCTTAGAAGACATGCTAAGGGCTTGTGCTTTGGAATGGACTAGCAGCTGGGATGAATATTTGTGTTTGGTAGAGTTTGCATACAATAACAGTTGGCATGCTAGTATTAAGGCAGCACCGTTTGAACTTCTTTATGGAAGGAAATGTAGATCACCTACTTGTTGGGACGAAGTAGGTGAACGTCTAATTGAAGGACCGGAAATGATTGAGATCACTAATGAGAAAGTGGCCGTTGCTAGAGAAAAGTTAAAGGAGGCTAGGTCTCGTCAGAAAAGTTATGCCGACAAGCATCGTCGTGATTTAGAATTTTGTGTTGGTGATCGGGTATTTTTGAAAGTCTCGCCGTTTAGAGGTGTGAAACGTTTTGGAATCAAGGGCAAGCTTAGTCCTCGATTCATTGGTCCGTTTGAAATTCTGGAACGTATAGGAGAAGTTTCGTATCGTTTGGCACTTCCGCCTCAGTTATCGCATGTTCATGATGTGTTCCATGTATCTCTCCTAAGAGGATACAATTATCATCCATTACACGTTGCTTCGTATCCGTTTGATCAGATTCGATCCGATATGTCTTTGCCTGAAGAACCAGAAGCTATTTTGGAAAGACAAGAAAGAGTTATGAGAAGTAAAGTTATTCCGTTCGTTAAGATTCTTTGGAAAAATCACCCAGAGCGTGAGGCTACTTGGGAGACCGAAGAGTCGATGCGAGCTAGTTATCCTCATTTCTTTGAATAGTTCGGTATGTTCTCATTTCGTTATCGTTTTCGTTTCCGTTTCATTTCAATTTTCGAGGACGAAATTTTTTTTTTTAGAGGGGAAGAGTTGTAAAACCCGAAAATCTAAAACTTATATACAGACTAAAATACCCTTGGAACTAAGAATGATAAAATACGTAAAACACGTTTATAATAAAGTACGGAAATTAAAAACCTAATAAATAAAAACTTAACGAATATAATTTCGTGGATGACTTTGGTACGACGAAGGACGTATATGTTTCGCTAATAAGTTGGGCCGTTTGTTTGTTTATCGGACTCGTGTCTTTTGTTTTTGTTTTGCGCCAAGCCTAAGCCCAAGAGGGATGTTTGTTGTGTTCGTGTGAGCCAAGGAGGAGGGGGGCCGAAGCCCATTTGTTTGTGTGTGTGTGTTCGGTTGGACCAAGCCAACCCAAACCCAATCACTTTCCTAATCTAACTCAAATACTACAACTATAAATACAACACATAATCATTAAATTGAAACCCTAGTTTTGCTTTGCCTTTTCTTTTCCTTTTGCTCGGCCGAGACTCTCACAAACACACCCTTGGTGTCGATTTTTCTTATTCAAGTGAAGGTATAACGTTTATTCATCTTCCTTTAACGTACCTTGCGTGTATATGTCGAGATATATTTGATTAGTCGCGTTTCTTTTCTTTTTGTTTTGGGCCGAGAGGTGGTAACCAAGAAAACAAGAAACCCTAATTTATTTTAACCTTGTAATTAATAAGGAACGTGTAAAGTGATAAGTAATATTGAATCGGGTCATGTATATGTTGAGTTGAAGTGAGCCGAGACATGCATGAGTTGGACGAGGCATGCATGAGTTTCGAATGGGGTTTAAAACATATTAACTTGTATACGAAACATGTTTAAATGAGCTAGGTCTTGTGTAAAACTTGCTAGCCGAAACCCTAAGTGAACCGAGTATATATAGGTACATGAGATTTAGACGTGTAATAAATAAGTAAGGGTACGTAAACCTAAACCCTAGTTTTAATATATGTAAAGCGTATGAATTGTACAAAACCCTAATAACTTATGGTCACATGAAATCATAAACGTGTATGATAAAGAGTAAAAGTAAAGAAGGTTCTAAATTACGTATTAGGTTAAGTAGCAAGTCATTAAGACGTAACATATAAAGTAAATGCATATTAATGAGATATTAAAGAGTAAGAAACCCTAGAACGTAAATGAGAATATATTAGGGTTTGAGCTAAATATAGTAAGTGTTATTTCATGTGTGAGTTATAACTTATAAACTATTTTCTCATTAACTTAGACTTTAATAAATGATATAACGAACCCTAATCTACAACATTGATTATAAAATACTTAAGACTCATTAATAAAACCCTAACGTATAAAGATTTCTAATTATGGATACTAAATATTAAAAGATCATTTTGACGATTATGGAATCATTAATAACTTGGACGACCGTTAATGTCTATAGGTTCTGTGAAGAGGGAGTAATCCTTTGTTTTCGTCTTTCTGCTTTTCGATCTTTGCATTGGAATAAGGTACAGATATTCTGACCTTTTCAGTAAAGGTTTCTCTTAATGTTTTCTTTCGTATTAGGTTTTCCTAAGCCTTTGCTATGAATCCCAAATCTGATTTTGTTTGAGCTATTGCTTATCTGAACTTTGATTTCTGAATTATGAAACATCTGATTTTGAACTATCTGATATGAAAACTATGATTTTGGAAATATGAAGGATTTTCTGATAAATATGATCTGTGTCAGTTATGACATTCTGATTTGACCTAAGATAGTTTGACACCCGAGCCAAATATTTAACTAGTCATGGGGGTTCCATGTCCGTATCAGTGATGCACCTCTGATATGACTCTAGGGTAGTAGAGTGATGTTCTGCCACGTCTCTGGATGGTGAAGCATATTTGTGAATATGTAGGAAGGGGCGTATGGATGCATCCTAGATCTGTTATCTGTTATATGTTATATGTTATCTGATGATTGATGCTGCGTGCGTGCACGTCCTTCATAACTCTGGTAGGTCTCCCCTACAAAAATGTTGCCTTGTGTGAATATGAATGTGATCTGATATAAGTTCTGGGCTCGTGGTAGTTGACTATAAATATCTTTTGAAATTATGACTTATGCTTTGAAAATGATTAAGATTTTGTTACTGCTCATTCACTTTATTTCATATCCGTTATCGTTTAGTATTAGCTTTTGCTTTCATATCTGTTCACTGGGCTTTTGAAGCTCAGCCGCACTTTTCTTTTCTTCCGCGGCAGGTATCTAAGCATTGGAAGCTGGGTTGCTTTGGGATGAGTGCTTGAGTGGACTTACCTTAGAGATTTTAGCTTTGATTTCTTATGATGCCATTTAGACTTTTATTTCGGATATTATGTTTGAAGTTTATTATGCTTCCGCTGGGACCTATGTATTGAAGTCATTTTGACTTGGATTATTTTCCGCATTTATGTTAAGACTTTCTTTTGGTTATGAATGTTTTGCTTTGATATGACACCATTACTTGTGATTCCTTTACCCTTGGCGGGTCGGGGCGTTACATTTTGAGTTGGGAGTTTTTCTTTGTGACATGATGATTATTGAAGAGAAGTTGTTTGAATTGTGTGTTTAAAAATGTGTTTGAGGTTGGTATTTATAATGTTGTAAAAGTGGTAAAGTTTTGAAAAAAAAAGTAAACTTTGAGCTTATACTCGGTTGTGTGCTCAACCGAGTTTGGCTTCCTTCTCTCCCCAACCGACGCCGACCGACGACTCTACAAGGGAACAACCTTGCTCGACCGACGGTTGCAACCGAGCCCAACCGGCTCCATTGCGCATAGCCTAAGTATTCAACCTTTTTTCTGCAAATTGGGAGAGTTAGGATAAAAAACAAAACCTATTTTACAAAAAAGTATATATTTTCCTGCCCACAAAGCCGTCTATATATTTTCAAGTTTTTAAAAAACCATTTTTATACAGATTATTTTTATATTGTAATAGGTTGCAAATATTATAGTATAGATCAAATGAGAAATAAAAGTAAAATGAGAAGAATGGGAAGTAACCACAGCCGTACATTTCAGATGCACCTACAATAAAAGATGCATCTTCCATGAATTTCTCCTTCTTCATTTGAAATGTGTGGCTACAAATATTTCTCACCCATTTTATTTTGTTTTCTCTTCTCACTGGATCCTTTCCCGCAAGTATTAAATGTTAAACAATGTAGTCATTCACGCCAGATCATATTGTTTACAGTGGCGGAACCAGAATGTTAGAGGAAATGGGTTAAAGTCATAATGCACACAAAGATTAAGATAAAGATATAAAGTTTTTTACATTGTTTGGCTTTAAGGTGCGGGGCAATTTAATTTTGTGATAGGTGCACTTTAATAAAAGAGATTTAAATCCTTTTTTACACTAAAAACTGATATTATTTGACGAAACATGGATGACCTTTGATAAACCAAATCTAAACATAATGTGGATCCTCCTTGATTGTTTATCAAGAAAAAATAAACTCTTAAGCCCACTTCACTGAATACTAAATAGTCGATAGTACCAATTAATCCACATGATAAACCAAATCTACTATTCTTAAACCAATCTTTACACATGAAACTTTTTACCAAGTTAACAAAAACATATTCACCAAAACACAAACACAAACACTTTTCCTTACCAAAACAACACTTGACAACAGTCACTAAATCTACCCAAACAACCCATTACCAAACTGACCAAAATCTAGTCCACAAAATCCACCAATGCACAAATTTTGGTCATTATAACCATGGTGAAACCCTTCACTGCCATGTTTTAAAAACTGGGTCAATAACCAATGTATTCATTTCATCTGCTTTGATTAACTTTTATGTCAAATTTGGTCTGGTGGAAAATGGGCATATACTATTTGATGAAATGTGTGATAGAAAAAATTTGGTTAGTTGGAACTCGTTGATATCGGGGTATGTTCGAAATGGGAAGTTTCGTAAAGGGTTGAGTTTGTTTTTCGAGTTGGAGAAGTCGAGTTTTTGTTCTGATGAGTATTCGTTTACTGCGGTTTTGAGTGTTTGTGGGCAGCTGAGGTTGGTTAAGTTAGGGAAGTGTGTTCATTCCAGGGTTGTGAAATTCGGCGTGGAGTGTAGTGGTTATGTGTGTAACTGTTTGATTGATATGTATGGGAAATGTGAGGTTGTTGATGACGCGGTTAAGGTTTTTGAAGAGATGTGGTTTAAGGATGTGTTTTCTTGGAACTCGGTGATTGCTGCGTGTACTAGGAACAGAAAGATTGAACTAGCTTTTGTGTTTTTGAATCAAATGCCGAACCCTGATACAATATCGTACAATGAGATGATTAGCGGCGTTGCACAGTTTGGGGACATGGAGCAAGCAATTGAGATTCTATCAACAATGCCTAATCCGAATTCATCTTCATGGAATTCGATTCTGACAGGGTATGTGAACAGAAACCGTTCAAGAGATGCTATTGAGTTCTTTTATAAGATGCATCTGAATGAGATACTAATGGATGAGTTCACGTTTTCAAGCATTTTGAGTGGAATCGCGCGTATTGGTGCGCTTACATGGGGTACTTTGATTCATTGTTGCGTTGTGAAGTATGGTTTTGATGAATCTGTGGTCATTGGTAGCTCTTTGATCGATATGTACTCTAAATGTGGGCAACTAAACACCGCGGAATTCTTGTTTGAATCACTACCTGATAAAAATTTAGTAACGTGGAATGCTATGATATCGGGGTTTGCTCATAATGAGAATTCAACCAAGGTGATTGAAATTTTTGAGCGGTTGAAACACACGAAAGATTTACTACCAGATGGGATCACGTTTCTGAATGTTTTATCGGCTTGTTGGCATAACAAGACACCTTTAGAAGTTGCAACCCAATACTTTGACTCTATGATACATGAGTACATGATACATCCAACAGTTGAGCATTGTTCGTGCATCATTAGGCTTATGGGCCATGAAGGAGAAGTTGGTAGAGCCATAGGTATGATAAACCGGCTAGGCTTTGAGTCAAATGCAGGTGTTTGGAGGGCGTTGCTTGCAGCTTGTGGAGTTTGCGGGGATTTAGAAGTTGCTGAAACTGCAGCTAGAAAGGTGATCAATCTTGAAGGCGATGGTGAGTTTGTTTACGTTATGATGTCAAACATTTATGCAAGGCTCGGTAAGTGGGAAGATGCGAGTGCAGTGAGGAAGAAGATGAGGGACAGTAAGGTTATAAAAGAGGCTGGTTTTAGCTGGATTGAGTAAACCTTAAATCTTATTGAAAGTGATTGTCAAATTCTTTTCCTCTTTCAAACTTTTTTTTAACGGCAACTATCTCACATTTTTTACACCACATATCTGTCTCACACCACGTCCTAAGCAAAGACTTGAACCCACCGCCATTTGGTTGAGACTTCTCACACAACTTGATATATCATTGGAACACAAGCCCTTTGGTTTGCTCTTTTAAACATGTAAACCGAATTTTATTTTTCACGAGGGTATTTAAACACAGATTACAAACAAGATTGTGTCATCTATTGACTAAACTTAACAAAGTTAAGAGTATAGCAAGCCTACTTGAATAACATCCGGACCAGCTAAAATTATTATTACAGATACACATTAGTTTATAAGAAAGCTTTGTTGAATTTGTTATGAACAATTAGTGTGACGAATAAGCTACTTAGGACGTATTACGCATCAATAATACACTTGTATAACCAACCATTTGACATGTTTCCTATAAAGCTGTTGTTTCTTGTTTAACCCGTTAAGGATCAACAATAACCCGAATCAACCAATTTATAAGTAGAGTGGTCAGAATTTAGACCTCAATGAGTCAGAAAGCTATGATCACATTCACTAAAATAAATAGAACGAAGCACCGCTAACAAAAATAACATATCTGATTATCTGAAAATTGTATGTAAACACCAAACAGGAACAATGAAGGCTAATGTATGATTCATAAATCTTTTATGAATTACATAATTAATCAGGAACTGTTGTACTGTTTTGTATAGCCTCAAGCATCTTTTATGAATAACAAAATAATCCGGATGAATTACAAAACCTGCCTTCTTGTTCAATGAGGTAACTTTTCTCATTCCAAATGTCTTGCTAACGGGTCACCTTGGAACCGATAAACCGAGCTCTATAGTTCAAACAAAAAGAACCCATATCAGATACGGATACGACCTTCTATATAGAAGTCATGTTTTACCAAAGTACTGAACACGTTATGCAAAAACTAATCTTGCTGAGTATCTATCTAAATGGTTTTACTTCCTAATACTAGCAAAAGTAGATAAAAACATTATAATTGATCCATGATGACGCAAGCCCACCTCTAGAAACAGCATAATGTATCACGTTCCATCAAATTCATCTGGGAAAAACGAGAATCTCATGTTACTATGATATTCTAGAGTGAGCTATATGCAGAAAGTCTATTTCAAACTTGTCACATTATGAATAGAAATGTTTGTAGATTTAAATCGTTTTCAAGGTTATATTGCAGTGAAACTCTGCTTAGTTACATATAAAACAAGATTCAACAAGCAAATAAAAATGCATCATGTATTGTCTGGGTAAAGTTCCTTGCTATTAGCATGATGACGCAAGCCCACCTCTACAAACAGCAAAATGTATCACGATCCATCATATGCATCTGGGAAAAGGAGAATTTATGTTACTATATACTCTAAATTCATCCTTATGCTGGATGTTTGAATTTTTATTCCAAAAAAGAAAAATTCATAGATGTGGACCGGTGTCTAATCTTTCATATCTGAGCACATGCATGTTTTTATTGCTCCACATAACAAATCTGGCAATTCAGCACATTTCATGGTTCAAAACAAAATTTCTAAAAAATTAGTATGTTGTTCGTAATATTTAATACTCCGTACATCAACTATAACTTGTAAATAGTTGCTCAATACTATAACTCAAGAAGTAACAAGACAAAACACTTAGGACCTCACATATATTTAAACTAGTCAACAAGTGGTATTAAATAGCCACACAAATACCATGAAAGTCAATGGATAACGTGTATGAAATACCAAAACAAACATATGACAAACACATAGAAAATTCCCTCGTTAACTTATATGCAGAAGTGTGAAGCACAAATACAATGATGATAGTAAACTGGTCAACTTATAAGTCTATAACTTTTAAAATGGTGGACAGAACACTCATACTTGATAAGATGACAGGTCTTGTAAAGCCCGGTTCATTTCGGTCATGCATTCAAAAATCATGTGCCTGCAGGAACCAAACTACAGTCAGGAACCAAAATGTTTTTTTCCCCCTATCCTCTGATGCCCAATGATTTTTAAATTTGTGTTTTACACTCTGATTGTATCTAACACTCTAACCAGCTACTGATAATCTTACCTTAAATACCCGTGTGTCATGTCCTAACATGTATAGATGCCACATTAATCAAAAAAGCAATGAGTTTGGTTCACTTAATACAGCTTTGGTGTCAGTCATCTTACTAAGACACATCTATAAAATAAAATCTAACCTAGATATTGTCTCGTAAACTTATTTCTTCGATTAGAGATATACAACTCACATCTTATAGCTTACGTATTTTACATGTATATACTACTAGACTCCAGACAGAAAAAAAATGAGTCATTTGTCGTCTTTATGATTGCCTTTATATTGAGGTGTGCGATACTCTTGCTTAATATTTCACATACACATAAAGTGAAGACATAGTTGAAAAGCAAGAAAAAATAATTTTCATTTACATCACACAAAAATGTAGAAGTTTCTACGACGTAATATAGTGATCTATGTTCAAAAAACATGTTAACATGGCAGTTTCAAATTTGCAAGAAAACACAAAAATCAAACAACATACGGAATGAACATACAAAGCATGTATATTGCATGGAAGAAGTTGTGACTCACAGTCAAATAACAAAAAACATATTAGAGGCCGGGAGAGGTGCAGCAGAGTATACCCTGTGAAAGAGATCTGCAACTCCTGGAAGTTGTGCTCAGGCACGATGTCAATCTTGCTGCAGCAACTGCATTATGAAAGGGTAACAAAGACTGCACACATCCAAGCTCTGATGGGCACCTATCATGTAAATTGTTCAAAACATTAGTATATCGCCTCTACTAAATGGCATAAAACAACTACCACACGTTAACAGCAAAGTGTTTCAATTATTTACTCTTGGTCCCAAAATTACTAACATCGCTATCTATATTCTAACATTCCAAAAGATATTAGTCCATTTACAAAGATGATTGTTAGGCTTTTTCAATAAAGCAACATACTTTTACTTTCGTTACACACTGGTCATAGTACTTTTTGTGTACATAATAGCATATATGTGTCACTAAGTATAGTTTTATGTATCACTATAGTCACCGGGTAACTATATAAAGTTGTTGACAAAGATTAGCTCATTAGCTGCCGAGTTACAAGATGACACGGCATTATGGCACTTCTTGTTACTTATATTTTACAATAAAAACATGTTGGTATTTTGATGACTTACGTGAAGCACAAAATCATAAAGAAGCTATAACCCACATTCCAAAAAAAAAAAAAAAAAAAAAATCTTAACAAAGATGAAAGCAAGTTGTTGGCATACAGCAAATAAATCTAGTTATCATTTACTAGTTTTCCTACATCACATTCTACACTACAACAACATTTTTTTCTACATATGCGTCATTAATAGTTATTTTTCTGGTTCACGCTAATCACCGGGTAACCATGTGTCCGATACTCCGATTGACAAGACAAAGTGGTAGAGTTACCAACTTGCACAACATTTCATTGATTAATTGGCACACTTTGTTATATAGATTTTAAAATAAAGTACCAACGCGTTTTAGTTATGGTGCCATTTTAAATCAGCAACTTTACCAAGTCAACATACATGAAGCTGCCCTAGCAACTAGACAACATAAAACCATCTACATGACACATGTACATCAAAAAACAATAAAACAGCTAAAACAACGCAAAAGTGAAAGCAAGTTGTTCTTTACAACCAAAAAATCCCTAGTCATACTTAATAACACAACACATATGTACAACAAAAGAAATGTAGTAAAACAACTAAAACTACCCAAAAATGAAAGAAAGACAGTTATTTTACAGCAAAAAAAGCCATATTTTACTAACTTTACCCTCATCATACAACAATCATATATAACGTTTCAAATGTCATCAATGTAATACTCCCTACGACTATTAACCACACATTTACTATTCTAATATTTCCCAAATAATTGCAGACTTTGTAAAGTAGCTTTGTTACATGAGATTTCGCCATAAAAAACCAACGCACCTCCATTTTGTGGTGTAATAGTTATTGTACTTTTTGTGTACACATTCGTCATTAAAACTTGTTTTGAGTTTCACTTTAATCACGGGGTAATCATATTTGTACTTTTTTTGTTATTTAGATTCACTTTGGTCAGCAACTCTACCATGTCAACAAGACATCAAGCTACCTCGATTACTAAAGTGAAGGAAAAAACATCTTTTAACATAACACATGTACAGCAAAAAGTATAGTAAAACAGCTAGAACGACCCAATAATGAAAAAGATATGTTATTTTACAGCAAAAAAGTCTCTAGTCATACTTGACAAACTTTACCTTCATTCAGCAAATCATATATCACATTCTAAACTCGAACAATGTTTTACTATTCTAGTTTTTCCCAATAAGAACTGTCCACTCCCAAAGTAGCCTTGTTATAAGAGTTCTTGCCATAAAATACCAATGTAGTATTACATACGTCATTAAAAGTAGTTTTTGTGTTTCACTTTAGTCGCCGGGTAATCAAATGACAGATTGGCAGTGGTATGTTGCTGACACAACGTTACACACAGCATATTCTCACTTTTGTGGCGTTTGAACAATGTAATCAGCAACTAATCCATGAGTCAACCTGTCATCAAGCTACCCCGATGACTAAATTACAACAGAAAAAGTAATAAAACCAAAACAACCCAAATATGCAAGCAAGTTGTTTTTTCACTGCAAAAAAAAACATACCTAGTCATATTTTACTAACTTCACCCCATCATACTACAATCATATATGATATATCACATTCAAATATCGAACAATGTTTTACTCATCGTACTTTTTGTGTACATATGTGTCACTAAAAGTAGTTTATGTGTTTCACTTTAGTCATGGGTAACCAGATGACCGAATGAAATGAGAATGTTGAGTTACAACGCAGCACATATTTTCACATTTATGTCATTTGAGCCCTGTACTTTGCAAATTCCTAAGTCACCCCGTTTATCAAGCTACCCCAGGTACTAAAGCAAACCACAAAACCATTTTTTAACACAACATATACGCTCAACAACCAAAAAAAAGTCAAAACACCCAAAAACAAAAACCTAGTTATTATTTATCAGCAAAAGTAAAACCCATAATTTTCCCTTTTTGCCTTTTATCATTTACCATTCAAACAACACAAAATAGCATCAAATTAACATTCAATTGATGTCACCATTGATATTCTAATCTTCCCCAAAACAACTGTCCACTAATTTATAATTTTTGCCAAAAAAAACAACGTAATTTCACTTTTGCAATGTATTACTTTTTGTGTACATAGGCATCATCAATAAATAGTTTTAAGTTTCACTAAAGTCACAGGGTAACCATATCCTAATTACGTAAACTCATCGAGGTACCGACTTCGCAAAACAATTCATTAATTAACTAACATTTTCAACTTGGGTGTTGCTTATAATCAACAACTTTACGAGGTCCGCCAAACATCCGAAAACTAAAGTACAACACAAAACCATAATATATAACAAACACATACTCATAACAACTAAAAAACCAGTAAAACAGCCTAAAAATGAAAACCCAGTTGTCATTTTACATCAGGAAAAAAACCCATGTCATAAAACTTGGCTGAAATATATAAATACCTTGAGAATGAGAAACGAGGAGCAGGTGAGGCTTTTGGAACACTGAATTTTGGAGATGAAGGCGTGGATTTGGGGATTGATGATTGTTTAAAAGCGGATTTGATACTTGAAAATGATGATTTGTTTATGAACCTGTTGCATCTTGAAGCCATTTTTATGTTTGCCAATATTGTCAGAAGATTGTGGATCTGAAAGGGTTTAGGGTTTTGATGTGAGCCACTGTTAGAGTATCGGGTTTTGTTATTCGGATACCTGACTACTTGCTTGCTTGTTGGTGTGAAAGGCTTGGGCTTCATGAGGCTGGGCTTCCTCTTATCATTCATTTTCTTAAAGTTAACAATAATATTTTTAAATTTTTGCTGACCTGAAACAATTACTTTTTATTAACATAAAATATCAATGAACTTGTTTGTTTTGTGTAAGTACAATTAATGTTACCGGTTTATAATAAATTAATGTTATTTTATTGTACTGAAATGATTATATAACCTTTATCTTCTTTAACATCCTTTCACCCACTCATCTCTCACTCACTTTCATCTCTCACCCGCTCTCCATCAAATGAATCACACTTCACCAAATCCTTCACATTAATTAGATTATTATAAAACCCTTTATTCATCGTCAAACCAGAGCCAAAAACGACATGCTAGAAGGAAAGAAACAGAGATGGAAGAGATTGTTAATTAGATACATGTCGATTTTGCCAACTTATTTAGAGAAAGGTACACCCATCCAAGACAGAGTTTTGCTTTTTTGGTATCATGGACCGTAGAGGTGGCAATTTGTGCCCAAAATCAAAAGAATGGGCTAAATGGGCAAACTTGTTAAAGATTTGGACACATTTGGACCCCCTCCTTTTTTTGAAATGGGCATGTATTGCCCATTTAGAAGTTAAATGGGCAAAACGGGCACATGCTTTTCTCGAGCATTAGATTATTTTTAAAGAAAAACTTACATTTTATTTTTTTAATATCAATGAGGTGTTACGTTCGATGAATTTATTTCGTCATTTTGGGTCTTTTTAAAAGCGATTCATATAACATGAGCCCGTTTGGCCCGTGCCCGTTTAGCCCGTGCCCGTTTGACCCATAGCCCGTTTGACCCGTTGCCCGTTTGACCCGTAGCCCGTGCCCGCCCGTTTTGCCACCTCTAATGGACCGGGGGCGTTTGGAGCAATGGCAATACCATCATCACAAAAAGGGTGTCACTGGAAGTGATAAAAATTTGCCATCTACCTGCAACTCGTCTTTATTACTTTCATGAATTCTTCATGGGCATTCTTTTTGTGCAC
The DNA here is from genome assembly GCA_019973895.1 of Chrysanthemum seticuspe. Classification (NCBI taxonomy): domain Eukaryota; kingdom Viridiplantae; phylum Streptophyta; class Magnoliopsida; order Asterales; family Asteraceae; genus Chrysanthemum; species Chrysanthemum seticuspe. The sequence goes on from BPTQ01000001.1 coordinate 81,314,621, forward strand.
ACCTTGTTGTGACTCACTCAAGATCGCTTTTCTCAATGAAAATATTCAAACTCGTTTATTACTGCGTGATGATTCAAAGCTGGAATGACACTCGATATCTGATAAGGTTTTAAAATGTACCTTTTTTAGGGGTCGTTTAAGCCCTTATTTGATCACTTTTGTATCCGTTATTACTTAATATCGTTCCTTTTCACTTTTTAGGTATCTTGAAGGCAAAATGCTGGAATGACACTTATTCGGACGAAAAGGCGCGAATATACGAAGAAAATGGCCAAAGTCAAGAATCGAGACACTCAGGCTGCTAAAACTGAAGGGGACGGCGTCAGGTGTTATATGCGACGCCGTCGGACCACTTTTGTGACGGCTCAGTAGCCAAATTGCTTATTTACAAGTGACGGCTTCAGGTTTTAAAAGAGTAGGTCTTCGCAACTCAGACGGCCTAGATTTGATCCAGACGACGTCAGAGACTGAAGGGAACGGCGTCACAAGCATAAGGTGACGCCGTCGCAAGACTAACGTGGCCAAGACGAAACCCTAATAACGGCGACCCGACGGCGTCACAAATCAAAGGGTGACGCCGTCGCATATGTAATCTTATATATAGAATCCGAATTTTTTAGTTTTCAGTGTGTAGTCTTTTGGAGTAAAAACCTAAACCGAACCAAGGCTGTCTTGGACAGTATTTTTAGGGTTCTATACCCTATCTTACATCAAGATAAGTGTTTTACTTCATTGATTCAATTATGTCTTCAATTAATTGTGTGTATGCTTGCATGTTCCCCATGTCCGGCTAATTTACTTGTGTGTTTGCTTAGGGAATATGAAACTTAATTATTGAATATTGATTGGTTGTCTCTTATCTTAATTGTTAATGATCTAGTATTGCGATAGGTCATCCGTTGTGTAGTTAATGCTTGATTAATCTTTGTTGAACCTTAGCTTATAGTACCTAGAGTCATTGTAGGCTAAACCATCTGAAGAGTACCTTAGAGTTAAGTTTATAAATCCTATAGATTTTGTAGGCGATAACCTTTGGTAGTTTCAAAGAGTTAGGGATAAACGCATACCCTACGACCTTAGACACACAACGCGATTAAGAATAAGGACGTGACAATTCAACCATCAATATGAGATAATTAAGGAGTAATAAAACCTAAGTAAACACATCTTTAAATCATCATACGAGCACACAATAATTAAACATAGACTACATACACCACTAGATTAGATAATTAGATAAGTAGAATAATCGGTAGAAATACCAACCCCCAAACCCAAACCCCGAGATTCGTACATTTCCATTTCCTAAAAAAAACATAAAAAAGATTAAAAAAAATAATCCTCCTCAACCCTAACCTTAGCGTAGTAACTTCTCGCTAGCATTCCTATTCCCCTAGAGAACGATATCAATTCCCGTGGCTTACCCTAATACTACACTACAACGATTAGGTTCACTGCCTAGGGTGTTGAAAAACTTGCTCGACGAAAAGGAAGTTCCTTTGACCCCGAACGACGCGTGTAGCGTTATCAAGTTTTTTGCGCCGCTGCCGGGGAATAGAATAGCTAGTTAGGAGTCCACCTCGTTTAGGTTTCTTTGTTTGATTCCTATGAAGTAAACTTTTTTCCAATTTTTAGCTTCCTTGTAGTCTATCCTCCTTCTTCGTGACCTTTGTTAGTAACCCCATCACTTTTCATCATGGAAGGTGATAACCAACCACCATTCATCAACCTACCACCAAATGACCCGCCAAGAGGCCATAGTCTTGGTGAATACTCGAGACCAAGCCACCTAGGCTATAGGAACACCATTGAGCTTCTCGACCAAGCCCAAACTACGGCCCTGCGATCCGACACCATCCGGTTGGTGCAAAACGGATGTGCATTCCATGGACTTCGTTCCGAAGATCCTAATCAGCATCTTAAGGATTTCCTTAAAATTGTCGATTCCATCGACCTCGATGCTATTACTCGGGAGACCACGCGTCTGTGTCTCTTCCAATTCTCTCTACGGGACCAAGCTAGTAATTGGCTTGAGCGACTTCCCGCCGGCTCCATCTCAAGTTGGGATGATCTCACCTCTCGCTTTCTTGCTCAATTTTTCCCACCGGGGAGAACCACTAAGCTTAGGAATGATATCTTGATGTTCCAACAACGTCAAGGTGAATCTCTCTACGAAGCATGGACTCGATTCAAGGACTTACTCCATAAAGTCCCTCATCACGGCATTGATCTTTGGCTCCAAGTCCAACTCTTCTATGATCATGTCAACTTCCTCACCAAGCGATCCATTGACCAAGCGACCGGTGGAAAACTTAGTGATCTCACCGCGGAAGAATCATGGGGTATAATAGAGGACCTTGCTCTCTATGACAACGAAAGTTGGAATGACCCCCGTGAGTTGCCCAAAACTGTTAAGGCAATCTCCTTGCCTCACATTGACTCACAATCTTCCGACCGTAGAATGCTCGAGCTTGAAGACCAAGTTAAATTCCTAATGAGCTCCTACGAAAATCCTAAGTCTTCACGCCATGTGAACAAAGTTTCTTCCTCGTGTGAGCCGTGTAGTAACACGCGCACTTGCACCAAATTCCCTGAACAAGCTTCCGTTGACTACGCATCCTCGCGTACTAATGGAACGGGAGGAAGATTCCCTACAACACCCGGACCTAGGACTTTTAATGACGCCCGAGAAGCATGGAAGGGCAAGCCCGACTTTTATTGGGGACAAACCAAAGAATTCACATCCAATGATTTCTCATGGCCCCCATCTCACAGCCCTAACCAACAAAACATTGAGGGGATGTTGCAACACCTACTCGCATCCCAAGAAGCTCAAATAGCTAAGCTCTCGAACCGTTTTAACCAACAACAAGCCGAGATGGATAGGAAGATAGATAACCTCTTGAAAGCCATGACCAATAGTGATAGGAAGGTTAATGCTATCTCAACTCCCGAACCTTCCGGTGTAAAGATTAAGGACCCAAGTAAGCTAGCTAAGCACGTTCAATTCGTCAATACCATCACCTTAGCAAAACTTAATAGAACAAATGACGAAGCGAACCATGAAACGATACTTGAGGTTAGTGAAACACCTAGGAATGAAACAACCGAGGAAGTAGATGAAGTAGACAATGACTATTTCAATAAGTTTCCTACGGAAGAAGAACTATCTCGCCACCCTCACTTAGTGCGTGACCTCCGTCACATGTATGTTAGGAAAAGCCCTAGGATCAAGTTTGGGAACCCTTGGAATCTTAACATACCATGTTGTATAGGACACCTTTTCGTGGCAAAGGCCTACATTGACCGCAAGTCCCCAATAAACATAATGACTAGCACCTACTATAATTGGGTAATGAAGAAGCCTATCCCAACTAGGCAAGATCCCGATAATCCTAGGGTTAGTTGCAATTTTCTTGATAGAGTTAAAGGATTGCCCGTCTATGTAGGTAGTTTCACATTTCCTACGGATTTCATAATAGTGGAAGATATTAGTACGGCCATAGATCCTAGCTTGTCCCATGTTATTCTAGGGAGACCTTTCATAGAAAGCACCGGGATGACTTATGATCCCTCGTTAGGAATAGTGCGATTCAAGGATGAGACCGATGATGTAGCTTACCAAATGCCGTTTAAGATTGAGAAGTTTTCATCACTCTCCAATGATGAAAAGGAACTTAAACTATCGGTCTATTATAGGAATGAGGAGGATAAAGAGAAAGGAGTAGATTATGTTATGGCCAAGATTTTCGGTTTCTATAAGGATTGCTTGAACTTAGGACCGGAATATAGAACCGATTGGGGAGAGGACGACCTCTTAGAAAGGTGCATCATAGGGCACTTTTACAACATGGAATCCCCCAATAAAGACCGTCATGAGGAAGAAGGTGACGGTAATGAAGTCACGTAGAGGCACGACTACGAGTCTAGCTACAAGACTTATAAATAAAGAAAAGCGCTTCGTGGGAGGCAACCCATGCTTAATTATTTGCTTGTTTGTGTCATATATCTTTTATTGATTGTTTATTCTCATGTTTAAATTTGTAAAAATGTTTTATTTTGTTTTTAACCTCGTCTTAATTACATATAAAGGTATTTTACACAAGGGATAAGTGTAGGGAGGATTACACACGTTTTCAAAAGCAACGTAAACATGAGAATTTTAATTAATTAAAAGATATACATGTGTGTTTGTTCGAGTCAAATGCTTGTATCGAGTCATAATGGATGTTTTGCAGGAAATTTTTCCAGATTCTAAAGATATAAATTTTCCAGAAAATCGCAGACCAGTTTTTGTCAGGATAACCTGACGGCGTCAGGATCGCAACCTGACGGCGTCAGGAAGGAGCAAAAACAACTGATTACTTTTTCGCTTTTTCCGAGCTACTTATAATTTTTTGGAATTTTCCAGGTCTTAATTTTTCAGAAATTCTGTAAACATCCATTCCACAAGCATTATATCCTAGTTTAGTAGAGTCCTATATATATTATTACCGCCGATTTTACGCGAAGGTTTCGTTTGTTTTCTTCAAGTGTGTAGGTTTAATTTACCAAGAAAAAGATACATAAGATGAGAAGGAGCTTTTCACGCAAACGTTCTTCTTGAAGAAAGATGTAACCACCACTTTACAAGGATCCTACCGAGCTAATCAGGGGAGTACTAGTTTCTTTCATCTTTTATTACCTTCCATTATCATAACTTTGATACTTTCGGGGAACATTGGGGACAATGTTCAGTTTAAGTGTAGGGAGGGAAAATAAAACGGGAACTTTGAAACTATGTGATCCGCTCCCAAATAGTCAAGTTTTCTCACACAAGCCGGCCACTTGTAAATGGCCGACCGTAACAAACTTAAAACAGCTCAGAAGCAAACTCAATGAAGATCAGGGGAGTATAATGTTTCCCCGGGTCGTTAAGTCCCAGCGAGCTATGCAATGGATCACCCAACGTATAGTGATCGAGGAATTTGAACAGAAAAGAGGGATTTGATAGATTATAACTAAAGAAATAGCCTATAATTACAAAGGCTTAAATGCAAATTAAAGAAAATTAAAAAGATAAAAAATATTAAATAAACGCTATCACTATTTGCAAAATGATGAACGTTTAAAATCTAAAACGTACGTTTAAATAAAATTACGTAAACGTACAAAATAAAACGTGAGTTTTAAGAAATAAAAGGCCTACAAATATAAAAATGACATTTTTACAATCCTAATAATAAAAGAAAATATTTAGAAAAATAAAATTATTTTTATAACTAATTATCTAATTATTATTAATTAAAAACTATTTTTAACTATTTAATAATAACCTAAAATACAAGAAAATAGGAAATAAAGCTAGAAAAATAAAATTATGACTTGGAAAAATCTAAAATATCAAAATAGAATTTTCAAAACTATTTTTATATTTTTCTGATTATTTTTGGATTTTCTAGGAATTAAAAACTATCTAAAACTAATTAAATTACTTAAAAATACAAATTTAACTAATAAAAATCTGGAAAAATATTTTTTTGACTTTTTATATTTATCTTAACCTAAGAAAAATGAAAAATTATTTTTTTGAACCTTTTCTTAATTAATTGGATTAAAAGCTATTTAAAAAGTGCTAAAAATTGATTTAAATGCAGAAAAATAGCAAACAGGCCTAGAAAAATCTGAAAATTTCAAGAAAAGTCTAAAATAATATTTGGAATCTAGGAAAAATGGAAAAACAGGTGCTTATGTGTAGGAATTTGAGGCTTCAATGGAACTGCTTATAAATAAGCACTCTAGATAAGCCAAAAGAACACCAAGGACCACCAACAGATTACAAAAGCTATAATAAGCTACAAGTACCCAAATGAAACTAAAAACAACAAGCTTAAACCTCTGGATAGCAACTACAACAGATTTGAGGATTTGAGCTTATGAACGAAAAACAGGCCTAGGGGTCTACTTGCAGCCTAAGAACAAGCTGTCAAATAAGCTAGAAATCAAAAACAAGAACTTGGAACCTACACTAGACCTGGCCAAGAGTTTTTAAACCAAAAACCAGACTTGGACTAGCTAAAATGAGCACTGAGCAAGGCTTGCAAATCACCTGTGCACACTCAGTTAATACTGAGTGTGTACAGGGCATCTTGACCCATTTTGATAAGCAGTTTTGATGCTTATAAAAAATTTACAAAATTCTTCAAAAATGGTAAAAAGAAATTAGACCAGATGAAGTTTTTAAAACAACAAGATTCACATGATTTGGCCCAGAAATGAATCAAGGAAAATTCATCTCAGTTTGGCTCAAAACTGGAATTTGCAATTTTGACTTTTGAGCAGTTTTTGAAAAGTTGACTTTTATGAACTTTGCAATCAATTTGTGAGATGATATTGATGTTATATGATGAAGTGATCTTAATGCAAGTGATATCTATGAACTTTAAACACAAAACAAGAGTTTCATTTTGCAAAAACACAACAGTTAAACAGTTAAGGCAGTTGATAGATGAAATTGACTTTTGAGAGTTGCAGGCACAATTTGTTGACAAATATGAGTTAAATGGAACTTAACAAGCATGAACCAACAGACCTTGATCACTGAATAAACCTTTGGGACAGTTTTGACAGTAAATCCAAACACCCTTAAATACACTGATAAGCAATTGAAACTGAGCTAACTACTAATCCAACATGTAATTATGATCAAACTAACTTTAATTACTCTAAGTACAGCTAATTAAACTTGTTTGAACTATGTATAACTACAAAGACAGATAATGCATAGAAACTTTGTAAATCACTTACAAATGGTCCCTAGCCACAATGGCTTGAAACAGCAATGAAACCAGAACCACTAGCCTATATTAACCAACCATTTAGCTCTGAATTAACCCAAATACATTTCTGAACCAACCCATATCCTTTGCTGCATCATTTTTGCCCATTTTGACTTTTGTTGACTGATCGGTGCTAAACCGTCAAGTTATCTCACGCAAGCTAGCCACTTGTGAATGACCAACCGTAAGAAACTCAAAACAGTTCACACACCAATGCAATTTAAATCAGAGGAATATAGGGTATTCCTGGGTCGTTAAGTCCCACGGAGGATGAATTGGTGTATAAACACTTCAGATGTCGAATAATCACTAAGGATAGTGATCAATAAGGTTTTTGAGAAATTTATACCTAAAGAAAAGATTTACAAATTACAGCGACTTAAATGCAAATTAAAAGAAATTAAAAAGTTAAAATATATTAAATAAATGCTATCACTATTTTTACAATGATGTTTTTGTGATTTTATAAAATAAAATAACTTAAATAAACTATATTAACTAAAACGTAAACTCAAATTATCTAAAAACGTGGTTTAAAATGAAAATGAGCGTTACGTTTAAAAATTACGCTGGAGCGCAAGAAAAAACGTAAAATTTATGAAATAAAAGGCCTACGAGTGTAAAACTAATTTTATTACGTACTATATGACAAAAGAAAATTTTAGAAAAAAGATTTATATTTTTTAGACTTTTATATTTTTTATTATGAATTAAATAAGATTTTACACTAATTAAATGTTAAAAAAATACTAAAACTAATTGGAAAAATCTAAAACTTTTTTATAAATTACTTAATACTAATACAATTTTATAAAAAATACAAAAACTGAAAAAGCTATACTAAATAAGCTAGAAATAAGCTAAATGTACGTTTAAGCTAAAAATGGAACAAAAGGGTTAAGTAATTAAGTGTGCAACCCATGACAAGAAAGACCCAAGGGCGCAGTCTATCCAGGTACACACTCTAACACTCTCACAAAGGGGGAGGTCTCAAGTTCGAGCCTGCCTACCCCCTTTTTGCTAAACATTTTTATTTTTGAACTTTTCTTTTACAGACTTATTAAGAACAATTAAATAAGCACTTTTTACAACTAAAACTTTTTATGAAATCTACTAATAAGCTCTGAAAAAGCTTATTTGTCTTAACAGTGGTCTAAGATTTGAAATAAGCACAAGGTTAGAGCCAAATGGCTTAATAAGCTAGAAATAAGCAAGAAGGAAACTAGAAATAAGCTAATTACCCTATAATAGGTTAAATTAACAACTGAAAAAGCAAAATTAATAAGAAATAAGCACTACAAATTCCAAAATAAGCACTTAACTACACTGTGACATAGTATATTACTTGGTTTTCTAGGCAACTTTGAGCTAAATTTTAAGGACTTTAATAAGCTAAGAAATGAAAATGAAAACTGGAATTAACTAGCTAACCAGCTGGGCTATCTAAAAAGCTAAATCTTTCATATTGGAGTTCACTAATGAGCTTATAGTGAGCTTATGAAAAAGTTTGGAAAAACTGTATGCTCAGTGTACTATATGAAATATACAAAACAATAAGCACTTTGCAGGCTTATTAAATAAGCTAAAATTGGAGAAAATAAACTTGGAACCTTTAGATAGCTAGGTGGCCTGCTCAAAAAACTAAAGTACATAAGCTGAGACTCAATAATAAGCTTTTTACAAGCTCATGAAATCAGCTATCTCAGCTGTGCACAGGACAGATTTTTGACTTTTTAATTAACACTAAAAGTTTGACTTAACTGAACTTAGGATTGAATTTACTCACTAATTATGTTGTAATAAGCTAAAATGAGACTATCTAAAGCTAGACCAACAACCTTTAAGCTTGTAAAATGAATTTTGCAACTAAAAATCCCAACAGTGGACTGTTAAGGGCAAATACATGAGATTTTAACTTTTTATCTTATGAGTACTGTATTTTATGGTTAAACTACCCTCTTTAGACATGATGTAACATATACCAACTAGAAAGTTCAACCAAAACAACTTCTGAGTTATCAAACTCAGCAAATCCAAACACCATTTTAATAAGCTGTTAAGTAGTTTTATACACTAAAACTAGTTTTTAACCAATATGACCTATTAAATAACTGATGTTAACCATACTTAGACAGATTAAAGCTAAAATTAACAATACTTAAACACTTTTACTAAGAAATACAAATTATTAGAAAATTGCTTACAAATTGAGATTATGCACAAGACAAGGAACCAGTGACTGAAATCACACCCTATGGCTTCCCAAGAAGCTCTAAACCAAGATATAATCCAAAACTAGCACTGCAATCTTGTCTTGATCATGTCTCCATGTGATTTTTATTTTTAACTAATTTTTTAGTGATTTTTGGTATTTTTGAGTTTTGAATGTAAACTGAAGCTAAAACTGATTTTTATGATTAGTAACCTTATAAAAGCTTATTAGGGACTTAAATGAGTCTAAACAACCAACAAACAACAACTTTTAATAATATTAAAGACAAGATGAGATTTCAAATAAAAAATTGCATAAAACTGATTTTAATGAGGAAACTGAAATTAAGATTGATTGAAGATAAAATTATACTGAAAGAAGAGATTACAAGCTTTTTTAACTAAAAATTACAACTAAAAAGCTGAAATTACACTAGGTCGACATTAATAAACTAAAACTAAAACTACTACTCCTTTCTCTGTCTTTTCTTCCTTCTATTTATTCAACCAAAAAGTTTCCCACTGACACTCTGAGTTTTTCCCACCATTTTCCAGCCATTGGATTGGTCAAACGAATCCCAGCCTTTGATTTCCACTTTTGGCGGGAAAAGTATTTGGGTGGGTTTCTGCAATTAATGCAGTTTGGGAGGATATGGAGGTGGAGGGGGAATGTTAACCAGCTGGGGGGATAAGGTTGGTGAGGTGGAAAGGTGGGGAGAGGTGGAAACCATGGATGGTTTTGGTTTGCAGTGGGGGAAGAGAAGGAAGAACAGTGAGCGCGGGTTTGATTTTTAAACCGGTTTTAATAATAAAATGGTGTTGGGCTTGGGAAGGATTGGGCCAGCAGCTGGGTTAAAGGATTGGATTTGGGTTTGATAATATATAGGTCCGTTTGGTTTTTTGCTAGTAACACACAAGGACCATTTTTGTAATTTGAGCAAAGTTAAGGGTTAAACTTGCCACCTTTCCAAACATCCTTCCAAGGGCCAAACCTGCCAATAATATAAACACAAGGACCATAGTTGATAATTATTTCATTGTTAAACTTAAAAGGACCTTAATTGTCATTTTTGGATTTTGAGGGACTAAAAGTGTAATTTCCCAAAAGTTTATCATAAGGACCATTCTTGTCATTTATTAATAGTACAAGGTTTATTTTTGATAAATTTCACTTTTTAAATTAACCAAGGACTATATTTGACATTTTCCAAACTTGAGGGACTAAAGTTGTCAATTGTGATTTTTGAACTTTAAAGGGTTTGTTTTGACAACTTTTGAATCTCATGGACCTTAAATGACATTTTACAAGTTTTTTGAATTACCAGGGACCAGATTTGACAACTTTTGAAACTTGGGGGACTAAAACTGCCAATTATGCAAACTTGATACGTTTTTCATCTGATTTTGATGTTTTTGCATTTAAAACATATAAAACACTTGTTTGTGATATTTTTATCATTTTAATGTGTTTCTGAGTGTTTTCAGATGTTTTTGGCACTCTAACAGTATAAAAATGATGAGTATTTAGACACTCATCATTGACCAATATCCAAAATGCTTGAAACTTAAATTTAAGCTCACAAAAAGCTATAATAAGCTTGTGTAAGCTTATTTGAGTCTTAAAATAAGCTGTTTAGAACTTGTACATAAGAGTTGGAAACTGATAATTTCAACAGTGGCACAAAATATGGAAAATGAACATAAACTTGAATTGATATTTAAAAAGAGTTGCAATACATAGAAATACCTTAATTTGATACAACTAAACTGGAAATTACTACTAAGAACCTATTAAAGACTTTTTAATTAAAAAACGACATACATTTTAGAAAATAAACTAAGTGCTCTCCTATTTGCCTTCTCTTTGCTTCTTTTTATACTCCAATGAGCTTCTCTCACCTCTCTCTTCAAATCCCAGCATTAATACTGACCATTGGATGCCTTGGAGAGTTTTTGGCCATTGGATGCATTTTTGGCGCCAAAACTTGTTTTAACAGCTGGAGAGGACAGAGTTAGGTTGAAGGTGCATTAAATGCATCCTTGGAGTGGGGTGAGGTGGAGGGTAGGGATGATGATGGGGGTGGGGGGTTGAGTGTTAGCAGGTGGTGTTGCAGGGGGGGGGGAAATGATGGATTGTGGTATCTCGTGACTTTGGAGGGAAAGGTGAAGTCAAAAGGATTTGACTGGGATTAAATATTAAAGGGGTCCAAATGTAATTGACAAGGGTCACAAGGGTTATTGGCTGGGGTCATTTGGGTTTGTGACAAGTCCAAAGGGTATAAAGGGTTTAGTAAACACAAGGACCTATAATGCAATTTCTGAAAATCAAGGGACCACTTCTGCCAATATCACAAAGTTGATCCAAGGGCTGAAATTGACAAGTTTTAATAGTACAAGGACCAAAGCTGACATTTTCAAATTTTCCAAGGACCATTTTTGCCAATTTTTAAACTTGGAGGACCAAACTTGTAATTTCTCAAAACTTTTGATATTTTTCACCAAAGGACTAATTTTGACAACTTATGATTTTAAAAGGACCTTTGGTGATTTTTCTTTTGAAATTATGTGCTCAGGGACTATTTCTGACAATTTTTGAAACTTGGGGGACTGAAACTGCCAATTATGCAAACTTAGCTCATTTTTCATCTGATTTTGAACATTTTGCATCTGAAACATATAAAATGCAATTTTGGAATATTTTCAGTATTTTGATGCATTTCTGAGCATTTTTAGACGTTTTGCAGTTCAGATTTAACAAAAAATGATGAGTATTTACACACTCATCAATCCCCCACACTAAACTATTGCTAGTCCCTAGCAATCTTTTGAGAAAAACTTAATGGATTTGAATCTCTTTACCAAAAGCCATTACTTCTGGAGTAGCCAAATGTTTCAGTTCAAGTAAGAACCATGGTACACCGATAACCATGTGATTTTGAGCAAACCGCCAGCTTCCAACGGATTTGATTTGTCTTTACCAGAAGCCGTTTGCTTCTGGACTAGCCAACTCTTAGATAAATTATCAATATTATCTTTGGTGAGCTGATTACCAATTATGGTTTTTCCACTGCCTTTACCACAAGCCATAAACTTGCGGGCTAGCCAACTCTTCACTTTTAAGGATATGGTGAGCTGAATACCATACAATTTTGGGCAAATTGCAAGCCGTCAATGGATTTGAGATATCTTTACCAAGAGCTGTTTGCTCCTGGATTAGCCAATCCTTTTGTTTATTAGACAAGGCGGACTGATAACCATAAGATGAGTCAGTGTAAAACACTTACTCCAAAAAAAATTTTGGCCAAAAACGGGGGAATTGGGCGGTATAATTACATGATAAAATTCGTGAGAATTCCCCCCACACTTGAAATGAATATTGCCCTCAATATTCAAAGTACCGGTGGTTATGCCGAAACTGAGAACGTAAAAGGGAAATACTACGGCCATTATTTAGAAAGATTTTTTTTTTTTTTTTTTTTTTTGAAACTCATATATACACAACATGTGGGGCAACCCCCCCCCACACTAGGGTGGGACACATGGGTGAAAACCCATGTTTAGCTACTGTTTTTGATTACCGAGTCGCTAGCTTGACTCGACCCCGAATTCATTGGTTCATGGGGAAAGTAACGTGGAAAACCAATCTCGATCGGACTTTCGTTCACAATGTTAATAAACATATGAACATCAGAAAGTTCCACACAGACGAGATACAACCGCGGTATTGTTAATAGTAGACACTATAAGGGATGATACCGGGGTCAAAGATGGTGTCCTCATTCCCGAAAGAGAAAAGGGAAAGAGCAACCACACCATCTGTGAAGAATGGAATAAAGACGTACATGAGAATGCAAGTCCATTCCTCAGTAGAAAGAAGCAAATCACCATTTTTGACATTTTTAAGCTTAAACTTGAAGCTTAGATGGTGATTGTCAATAAGATGTCCGGGAGGGAGGGTGGGAAACGGTTCTTCAATCAACAGATTTTCCAGAAAAAGGATGTCTCCCTCCGGATCAAAGTAAGTATTATCAATTCCCGTTGGAATTGACTCATCACTAAGAAAGGCATCGACTTCATTCCAAAAGTTGTCGTCTTCCTCATCAGGAGTGAGAGAAGGGATGGAAGAGTCGGGAATAATAAGACTAGAAGATGATGGATCATTTTTGAGCAATTCATCAATGGGAAGAATGTCTCCCATTGGATCACAAACATCATCATCCAATTCAGATGAAATAGAAGAGAGTTTGGTTTCATCCACAGAGTTAACAAACTCGATGCGACAAACTGATTCCGGAGGTGGGACAAGTGGTGTGCTCTTAGAGCTAGCAGTTTCCACCACTTCCGATGAAGTCTCCGATTCTAGATCATCATCATCATCAAGAACACTCTTGACTTCCCTGGTACAGCTTTCAAACCATTTGTTTGAACTAGGGGTGATTTTCAAAGCTTTTAGCTCAGCACGTTTCTGGTAACTCCTCTTAACCGTGAAATTTGAGAGTGTTGCATTGAATCTTTCAGATTTTTGATCAATTGTGGCAACACTCTGTTTGGACAGAGGTTTGGAGTTCTGGTTGATATTCAATGTGAGCTCTTCGTTGTCAACCCGTATGGTCAACTCTTCAGCAAACACATCAATCAGAGCACGACTCGTTCTCAAGAAAGCTCTCCCTAAGATAAGGGGAACTCTAGGATCTGCATCGAAGTCTACTACAACAAAGTCAGTAGGAAAGTGAAACTTTCCCACTTTCATCACGACATCCTCGGCTATCCCAAGTGGACGAGTTATGGTACGGTCCGCTAGCTCGAGTGTCATACAAGTGGATGAAAGCTTAGGAAGAGACAGTTTCTTCCATACTGAGAGCGGCATGAGGTTAATGCTAGCGCCAAGATCGGCCAAGGCGGAGCATTGAACCATCCCCAAGAAATCACACGGGATTAGAAATCTGCCAGGGTCTTCAAGCTTTTTGGGAAGCTTCTTGAGAAGGACCGCTGAGCATTGCTCATTGAGAGGAGTTTTAGCCATCTCTGATAGCTTATCTTTGTTGGTCAGTAAGCCTTTAAGCGTGGATGCAAATTTAGGCATTAGAACGAGAGCATCAACGAAGCTTATATCAAAGTGTAGCTCATTGAAGATTTGGAAAATTTTTTCCATTTGCTCTTTGTTTTTGTCTTTGAGCTTCTCATCATTCATTCTTGATGGGTAAGGAAGCTGACTAGACTTTTGAGCCGGGATGGAAGTCATTTCTGGCTCAGGATTTTTCTTCGGAACTTCGGGTTCCGGACTTAAAGCTTGGACTACCGAAGGTGGGACGTGTGCGGTACTTCGTGGGCTTGAGAATTGCACCTTGTCCGTTGTATCCTTGGTAACTTGACTCAATGCTACAGGAGGAGGGGGCATTGGAGTCGAAGGTCCATTGTGCGTCTTACCACTACGAGTGGTGACGGCTTTCAACTCGGCATTAGGATTGGGAATTGTATTGCTTGGGAGTCCTCCAGAAGATGATGAAGCTTTGTTCATATTCATGTTCATGAAACTGCTCATCATATTCTTTAACTCATTTGTCTGCCGAGACATTGTGGTATCAATTTCCTTTTTAAGCTCAACTCTCATGTTATTGATCTGAGTTTGCATTGAACGTATGTTTGACTCAGTAATTTTCATGAAGTCATTTGGCATGGGAGCTTGAGGAGGTTGTTGATAACTTTGATGATTAGGAGCTTGATATGATTGGTTGAAATTGTTCCGGTTTTGATTGAAATTTTGAGAGTTATTGAAATTTTGTCCTTGATTCGGAACAAAGCGATTTTGATTGCCATGGTTTTGCACAGGAGGAAAACCAGGTGGTGTCATACCGCTAGGTGCACGATAATGAGGATCAGCTTGTGGTCGGTATTGATTGTGGTTTACCGAAGCTACGGGAGCTTGGTAAAAGGAAGCATCGGTTGCTTGACAATCATAATACGCATGTGGACCACTACAAGTTTCACACACCTTGTTTACGGCTTTGACTGGTTCTGGCTTATGAATTTCGCTTTTGATTTCCTTAACATCCTTAATCATACAACGGATGGCATCCGTTAGAGCGGCTATCGGAGCTGCTAACTCAGAAGAGTTACTGGATGAAGAAGCAGGAGGGTTAAGAGTATTGACTTTGTTGCGAGAAATAGGAACTTTTGATTTTTGCTCGCAAATCTCAATCACATCTTTAGGTCTACGATTCAAGATATTGCCGCCTGCGGCTGCGTTCAAAGAATCTTGATCGTTACCGTTCAACCCATTGTAAAAGATATTGACTTGTTGAAGCTCCGTGAATTCATGATGGGGGCATTTCCTGAGGAGATATTTGAATCTCTCCCATGCCTCTCCAAAGTTTTCATCGAAATTTTGACGAAATCCAGAAATTTCATTTTTTAGATTAGTCGTCTTTGATGGAGGAAAGAAGTAATTGACAAACTTTTGAACAAGATCCTCCCAAGTTTCGATAGATCGAGGGGGTTCTTTTTCCAGCCAAATCCGGGCTGTCCCCTCAAGTGAGAATGGGAAAAGCATCAACTTGATGACTTTTTGTGGTACATCCTTGAAATTGATAGTTGATGTCAACTTGTTAAACCAACGGATGTGTGCATACGGGTCTTCACGATCAAACCCGTGGAATTGATTTGTAGACACAAGTGTGATCAAATGTGTCTTCAATTCGAAGTGATCAGAATTGATTACCGGTAAAACGATGGCATCTCCATAACCATCGGTGGGTGCTTGGAGCATTTCCGCCATAGTGCGTTCGTCTGCCATATTGTTGATTGAAATAGTACGAATCTCGGGTTCAACTATTTGGGCAGCACGTCTACGAGAACGTCTTCTAGGAATTTCTGCTAGATCACGCAAAGGACTCAATGATCTAGAAGAACGAGTGCGCATGCACTAGAGTTAACTCTAAGGGATCTCAGAGCAAAGGAAGGGAATTATGAAAATGGGGAAAGAAGATTATTTTTGAGTTTTAAGGTTATACATATATAGAGAAACAAAAGAAAAATATTTTTGTATTTTATATGTTTTGAGATGTTTTTGGGTTTTTTGGATTTTTATAAGAAAATATGGATATATATATATGGATGGATGGTATGAACAAAGAGTGAGTATCCAAATCACTAATCTGCTAGACGGAAGATAATCAGCACAACTCCCCGGCAGCGGCGCCAAAAATTTGATTCGCTCCCAGACGGTCAAGTTTTATCACACAAGCCGGCCACTTGTGAATGGCCGACCGTAACAAACTTAAAACAGTCCGGAAACGAATGCAATGAAGATCAGGGGAGTATAATGTTTCCCCGGGTCGTTAAGTCCCAGCGAGCTATGCAATGGATCACCCAACGTATAGTGATCGAGGAATTTGAACAGAAAAAGGGGATTTGATAGATTATAACTAAAGAAATAGCCTATAATTACAAAGGCTTAAATGCAAATTAAAGAAAATTAAAAAGATAAAAAATATTAAATAAACGCTATCACTATTTGCAAAATGATGAACGTTTAAAATCTAAAACGTACGTTTAAATAAAATTACGTAAACGTACAAAATAAAACGTGAGTTTTAAGAAATAAAAGGCCTACAAATATAAAAATGACATTTTTACAATCCTAATAATAAAAGAAAATATTTAGAAAAAGAAAATTATTTTTATAACTAATTATCTAATTATTATTAATTAAAAACTATTTTTAACTATTTAATAATAACCTAAAATACAAGAAAATAGGAAATAAAGCTAGAAAAATAAAATTATGACTTGGAAAAATCTAAAATATCAAAATAGAAATTTCAAAACTATTTTTATATTTTTCTGATTATTTTTGGATTTTCTAGGAATTAAAAACTATCTAAAACTAATTAAATTACTAAAAAATACAAATTTAACTAATAAAAATCTGGAAAAATATTTTTTTGTCTTTTTATATTTATCTTAACCTAAGAAAAATGAAAAATTATTTTTTTGAACCTTTTCTTAATTAATTGGATTAAAAGCTATTTAAAAAGTGCTAAAAATTGATTTAAATGCAGAAAAATAGCAAACAGGCCTAGAAAAATCTGAAAATTTCAAGAAAAGTCTAAAATAATATTCGGAATCTAGGAAAAATGGAAAAACAGGTGCTTATGTGTAGGAATTTGAGGCTGCAATGGAACTGCTTATAAATAAGCACTCTAGATAAGCCAAAAGAACACCAAGGACCACCAACAGATTACAAAAGCTATAATAAGCTACAAGTACCCAAATGAAACTAAAAACAACAAGCTTAAACCTCTGGATAGCAACTACAACAGATTTGAGGATTTGAGCTTATGAACGAAAAACAGGCCTAGGGGTCTACTTGCAGCCTAAGAACAAGCTGTCAAATAAGCTAGAAATCAAAAACAAGAACTTGGAACCTACACTAGACCTGGCCAAGAGTTTGTAAACCAAAAACCAGACTTGGACTAGCTAAAATGAGCACTGAGCAAGGCTTGCAAATCACCTGTGCACACTCAGTTAATACTGAGTGTGTACAGGGCATCTTGACCCATTTTGATAAGCAGTTTTGATGCTTATAAAAAATTTACAAAATTCTTCAAAAATGGTAAAAAGAAATTAGACCAGATGAAGTTTTTAAAACAACAAGATTCACATGATTTGGCCCAGAAATGAATCAAGGAAAATTCATCTCAGTTTGGCTCAAAACTGGAATTTGCAATTTTGACTTTTGAGCAGTTTTTGAAAAGTTGACTTTTATGAACTTTGTAATCAATTTGTGAGATGATATTGATGTTATATGATGAAGTGATCTTAATGCAAGTGATATCTATGAACTTTAAACACAAAACAAGAGTTTCATTTTGCAAAAACACAACAGTTAAACAGTTAAGGCAGTTGATAGATGAAATTGACTTTTGAGAGTTGCAGGCACAATTTGTTGACAAATATGAGTTAAATGGAACTTAACAAGCATGAACCAACAGACCTTGATCACTGAATAAACCTTTGGGACAGTTTTGACAGTAAATCCAAACACCCTTAAATACACTGATAAGCAATTGAAACTGAGCTAACTACTAATCCAACATGTAATTATGATCAAACTAACTTTAATTACTCTAAGTACAGCTAATTAAACTTGTTTGAACTATGTATAACTACAAAGACAGATAATGCATAGAAACTTTGTAAATCACTTACAAATGGTCCCTAGCCACAATGGCTTGAAACAGCAATGAAACCAGAACCACTAGCCTATATTAACCAACCATTTAGCTCTGAATTAACCCAAATACATTTCTGAACCAACCCATATCCTTTGCTGCATCATTTTTGCCCATTTTGACTTTTGTTGACCAATATCCAAAATGCTTGAAACTTAAATTTAAGCTCACAAAAAGCTATAATAAGCTTGTGTAAGCTTATTTGAGTCTTAAAATAAGCTGTTTAGAACTTGTACATAAGAGTTGGAAACTGATAATTTCAACAGTGGCACAAAATATGGAAAATGAACATAAACTTGAATTGATATTTAAAAAGAGTTGCAATACATAGAAATACCTTAATTTGATACAACTAAACTGGAAATTACTACTAAGAACCTATTAAAGACTTTTTAATTAAAAAACGACATACATTTTAGAAAATAAACTAAGTGCTCTCCTATTTGCCTTCTCTTTGCTTCTTTTTATACTCCAATGAGCTTCTCTCACCTCTCTCTTCAAATCCCAGCATTAATACTGACCATTGGATGCCTTGGAGAGTTTTTGGCCATTGGATGCATTTTTGGCGCCAAAACTTGTTTTAACAGCTGGAGAGGACAGAGTTAGGTTGAAGGTGCATTAAATGCATCCTTGGAGTGGGGTGAGGTGGAGGGTAGGGATGATGATGGGGGTGGGGAGTTGAGTGTTAGCAGGTGGTGTTGCAGGGGGGGGGGGGAAATGATGGATTGTGGTATCTCGTGACTTTGGAGGGAAAGGTGAAGTCAAAAGGATTTGACTGGGATTAAATATTAAAGGGGTCCAAATGTAATTGACAAGGGTCACAAGGGTTATTGGCTGGGGTCATTTGGGTTTGTGACAAGTCCAAAGGGTATAAAGGGTTTAGTAAACACAAGGACCTATAATGCAATTTCTGAAAATCAAGGGACCACTTCTGCCAATATCACAAAGTTGATCCAAGGGCTGAAATTGACAAGTTTTAATAGTACAAGGACCAAAGCTGACATTTTCAAATTTTCCAAGGACCATTTTTGCCAATTTTTAAACTTGGAGGACCAAACTTGTAATTTCTCAAAACTTTTGATATTTTTCACCAAAGGACTAATTTTGACAACTTATGATTTTAAAAGGACCTTTGGTGATTTTTCTTTTGAAATTATGTGCTCAGGGACTATTTTTGACAATTTTTGAAACTTGGGGGACTGAAACTGCCAATTATGCAAACTTAGCTCATTTTTCATCTGATTTTGAACATTTTGCATCTGAAACATATAAAATGCAATTTTGGAATATTTTCAGTATTTTGATGCATTTCTGAGCATTTTTAGACGTTTTGCAGTTCAGATTTAACCAAAAATGATGAGTATTTACACACTCATCACTATGCTTATCCTTGACTATTTGCTTTGTCCAATTGCATTTGTGTAATAAACTATGAGAAAATGTCGTTTAGGGTAATTTTGGCACCAAATTTAAAATTTTTCATGACATATAAGAGTGGGCCATTAGTCTTAATAAAGCGTCTCATCGATAGGAAGTTATATGACTAGCACAAAAACCCTTTACCACTTAAATTCCACCCAAAATGTGAGGATCGCCCTTAGATTAGTAGGAATTAAAGCATTCATCTTTAATGCTTAGTGTGTGAACCGGTAGTATAATAGATTCTAGAACTTGTTTTGTGATGCATCCCGAGATCGCTAGTAAGACTACACTTGTGTAGTTAGGAATAACTAAATGATAAGAGGCATTAGGATAACCCTTGTTTGATACCCGTAATATAATTACTTCTTCCACATCGGTTGAGTAATTCCCACACACCTTTGCGTTGTACTCATCTTTAGTACACGATACCCCTAGTTAACCCCTCAGAGCTTATCCTTTTCGCGGTTCTCGTGATGTTTCGGTTTTCTGGAATATCAATGAAGAGCATTGTTTACACCCTACCCCCAAATGTACACCCAAATCGCCTTAGCCTACCTTGTATGCACTCACTTTTAGTGCATTATTGTTATCACCCTAAAACCCTTAGTTCAATTATCTAGTTGCTTGCATAAGTTGCTAAGTCGAGTCATATCCTTTGTACACAGTTTTGGGATGATTGGGACTCATGGGAAAAGTTAAAGTTTATGAAATGACAGAAAGGGAACGTTAAATTCAAATTCCCTTTATTTACATAATAATGTACTCCAAGTGTTTTGATCTTTTCAATTCGGGTCAAATTAGTGTTAGAGTAATAAAAACTCAAGTGTAGGGATGTGCCTATAAATCCCTATCATTTTGATGTTATCGTAGAGGATGGTAGAGTAAAAGTGTATGAAAAAAAAAAAAAAAAAAACATACGGGCTACCATCCTACATCTATCTTTAATTTATGTTTGTTTGTTTCAGTTATCTAGAGTCTAGAGTGTCGAGTCTTGGCTTAGCAACGCCATTCTTTGCATGATTGTAAAATAAAGATTTTTGACTTGCCACCACTAAATAGCCTATCCCACCAAACCCTTTATTTCCCTACCGTAAGCCTATCATTACAACCCTTTAAAAGACCTCTTTGATAGTCTTTCCTAGGTGCTTACGCCAAAGCGATGGAGGTTTGATCTAGTCTCAAGCCTATGGTAATCTATGTACAAGGACCGGTTAATGAGTGTTTATCTTCCATTTCTAACTTGTTATATTTCATATACACCCGAGAGATGTGAGTATCCAAACACCCCATGTGAGGTGCTAGTATGTAATTTCCGTGCTTGTTATGACTTTTGCGGGGCTTATATGTGTTGTGGATTGTTCTAAACCAATGCCTCATGACCCCTAACTTATAAATTAATTGGCTAAAAACACATTTGCTTGAGGACAAGCAAATATCAAGTGTAAGGATATTTGATAAGGTTTTAAAATGTACCTTTTTGAGGGGTCGTTTAAGCCCTTATTTGATCACTTTTGTATCCGTTATTACTTAATATCGTTCCTTTTCACTTTTTAGGTATCTTGAAGGCAAAATGCTGGAATGACACTTATTCGGACGAAAAGACGTGAATATACGAAGAAAATGGCCAAAGTCAAGAATCGAGACACTCAGGCTGCTAAAACTGAAGGGGACGGCGTCAGGTGTTATATGCGACGCCGTCGGACCACTTTTGTGACGGCTCAGTAGCCAAATTGCTTACAAGTGACGGCTTCAGGTTTTAAAAGAGTAGGTCGTCGCAACTCAGACGGCCTAGATTTGATCCAGACGACGTCAGAGACTGAATGGGACGACGTCACAAGCATAAGGTGACGTCGTCGCAAGACTAACGTGGCCAAGACGTGTAGGATCTTTGTTTGTTAAACAAGAGGTGCAACTACTAGGTTAAGAGTTTAGAGAGAGAAAGTGAGAGAGAATTGGAACCCTAGAGAGACAAAGAAAAATATATTATGAAGGTCCAACCCTTTGCCTTGGAGGGCAAAGGGTATTTATAGGGTACAAGCTTAGATGCCTCTAATAGGCTGTGGATCAGGCATACAGTGGGTAAAGACCCGTCCGTCCTCCACGGTGTTACACAGTAATCTAAATACTAACACAGAATAACTACGACTACGAGCTTTCTAACGAGTATACATACTTGAGGTGACTGACACTTTAAGTACTGGATTTACTAAATCCCAACAATCTCCCCCTAAGGGAGGTCACCTCAACTTACAATGATTACAAACTAATTTGACATTTCGTTGTTCTTGGTTTCTTTGATTAAGCACATTTGTTCTTTAGCTCGTAGCCTTTGATTCATCATGATCTGCATGTTTTGAAAAATCGAGTGGAGGTCTTAAACTGATCCACATGATGATAGAGTATTTGAACCAGCTCTGAGATTATCATCTTCCTTTGTGGTGTTGATAGTATGTGATGTTGTGACTATTGGACCGACATGCTCACATTCTGGATCATGATATCTTCTTATCAGAGTAGCGGAAGCTTTAGCTGATTCATGATATTTGCAGCAGCGTAGCAGAAGCATGGAGTGAAAATATCAGAGTCATTGATGCACTTATCATGATTTCTTTAGAGATGAATGTATTGAGTGAGCATGTGGCTATGGATTGACCGCTTCATTCTGATCAGCTGCAAACGTAGGGCGTACCTGCATACAACAGTTAGCAATAAAGCACACGAAAGTGTCTTTGACCATTTTCGTTGAATTGAGGTACACGGTCCACGGTTCCCCGTTGATCAGTACAAGTACTGCCTGTGATCAGGTATAATTTCGAAGAATTTCCTTGACAGGGTTTCGCAGCTGTTCAAGCTGTTCTCAAACCGGAACGTCTCAAAGAAGACAACACGGAGTGAGTGAACCAGCGAATAGAGATTCACTGATTGATGAAAAGTGATTTGAGAACAATCGTGTATTGCTTTATAGGAAGTGTTTTGCAATACCACGAAGGTTTTATGGAAAATCAATTATCAATCATAAATACCCTTTAATTTTGAAACATTAATACACAGTCGATGTGCTATGGAAAAGAACTTTTAAGCACAACGACTGGTTTTTCAAAGGTATCCGTCAATCCATTACCTGAACCAGGATTGATTCAAAAGATTGAATCGCCCCATTGTTTCTATTCAGTTGTCACATGGTTGATCTATAGAACAGATCTCACATGCCACCTACCAGGAGCTTGTTTGATGTTGGCTCCAGAAGGCTTTCCATCTTCATTGTGAATATGTATGCATATCACTCAGATGTTCTGGCAATACCAAAAGGATAATGCGTAGGACTCAAGATTTTATCTCTCTTTCCACATTGTGTGAAACAGAGAGTCTTCATTGAGAGTGTCCTAAGGAGATTTATTGATGATCTCGTGGCTCTAGACTCAATTTGTGCATATTTGGATCCTGTATCGGAGACTAGAGAGAGGGTCTCCTTCTTCAATATCAACAATCTCTAAGAGAGAGTCGATAGCTTATGTCGGTTCCCCGTGAGAATGAAACAAGTCCTTTTAAGAGGAACTTGAGTGGTTTGGGAAGTTGAAGTGCAATGCGTCACTGGGTCTATGACGTCTTGTCTTCAATACCGATGTTACCTTGGTAACCACCAGTAGCATATGAGTTGAACCCGGTTACTGCCCTAAGGTTTAATTATTGGAGGGCTATTTCTTTTCACCCTTTTTCACATTTCATTTCTTTTTCATTCTTCAACCCCTTCAGTGCTTACCAAGACATCATAGCTAGAACCTTGTTGGGTTTATTCCAGTACTAGCTCTGACTCAGTCCGTGTTAGGAATTAGAAAATTCCATAGTGAAGAGTCGGTCACCCCTAATATTATCTAGCATAAGTTAGCTCGTAGACATATCTTTATTTACGTTATTTAGTAGTTTACTAGTTAGTTTGTAGCGTAGAATAGTATAGTGCAACACCGTGGAGGAAGGACGGGTCTTTACCCACTGTATCCCTGATCCACAGGCCGATAGGAGGTCGTGTATTGTGTAAGTATAAATACCCCTTCCATCCATGGAAGGGGTGGTGCTTTTCAATCTAATACTCTACATTTTTGTGAAGTAACTCTCTACCAAGAAAACACCCAACTCTCTAACTTTCTCTCTCTAATGGCAAACATGTATTTTGATCTCCCAAGACCACCCGAATCATCAACACAATAAAATAACGATCCTACAATTGGTACCAGAGCCAAGGTTGTGTTGTTTTTGTTTGATGATTCGTATGGTTTTATTCTGATTGTTGTATGTACGGTCTCTTGGATGGGTTGGTTGTTTTGATTCGTGTGTTGAGTTATGGTGTGGTAGTTTTTGTCAAAAGCTGTTTTTGATTCGTGGGTTGATTTTAAGAATGTCAAAAGCTGTTATGTTGTGGTTTAAGCATATTAGGTTAAAACAGTGTTGCTAAACATTTGTTGGGTTTTAATGTTGTAACTGGTTTTAAATAATGGTTCTTGATAGCAACTTGTTTTCATGTTTCTTAATAGCGACTTGGTCATTTCTGTGGTCAACTATAGTCCTTATACAGTTTTATGGGTCCTTTTTGAAACTGGTCTAATGGTTATTCTTTCGTGGGTTAACTGGTCTTCCTCATATGGTCATACTGGGCATACAAACATATGTGAATGTATTTTTCTGGGTCAAAATGGGTCTAACAGTGTCATAATGTATCATTTTTAATGATTTTTCTGGGTTTAGTATGAAGGTGGTCGGAAAAGTAGCCGGAAAACTCATCGGAAAACGTAAAAAATCTTGCTGGCGATTTGACACAAAACTGACCAGATGCATTGCACCTCTTATAGCGACTTGTCTTTACAAGTCGCTACGACTTGTCCTAGCGACTTGGCTAGCGACTTGTCCTAGCGACTTGGCTAGCGACTTGTCCTAGCGACTTGGCTAGCGAATTGTCCTAGCGACTTGTCCTAGCAACTTGACCCGTAACCTAGCGATTTACTTTGTAACGAAAGGGTTAGCAACTTATATTGATAAGTTTGCGACAGAAAGGATGAAGGAGAAGTAAGACCACGACCACTAGACCACAACATCAAATACCAAAACAAACATATACCAATCATACTCGACCTCAGGCTATATCCATCATTGGTCCATGATTCTACCAGAAAACGTAAAGATTAGAAGAGACCAAGACTCAACTCATATCAAAACATGATCTCAGCTTTCTTTCTTTCGTGGCACTCAAAGGCAACATCAAGACCTCAAGGGTCTAATACACGAATAAAGATGTTATGCATCACAGATCTATGACTCACGCCTCAAACTAAATCTGATACTACAATGATCTCAGTTTCATTCCAACCATTTACCAGATCTTGGTAGATCTTGTTGGTTAGAACCTCAACCATCATCGATCCAAAGGTTGTGATAATATTCGAAACAAACTGAAGAATGATCAAAACCATTAGGGTTTCATCTCCTTCTTGTTCGGTTAAAATGAAAAACAAAATGACATATCTTTACGAGATCTCAGAATTATTTCATGGCACTTAAACGTTAGATCAAGACTTCCAAGAGCCCTTATCACGAAATAACCTTACATCATAGATCAACTTGTTTGTGACAATTTTCGAATTTAAGAAATGATGTTAACAACTTTGTTAATCCATTTTCTTGATTCGTTTCATATTCAAGAGCATGATTACCAAAAGATACCTACCTGGTTCTCTTCGAAATGGTCTCGAACCCTACTCAACAACTTGAGCCATCTCTGTGGCTAGGACTTAAATGATTAGGGCTTGGTATGAATTGTTGAGTGGAGCGTGTATAGGGACGATTTTATTTTCGTTAATGTGGAGGAGGCGGACTGATTTGAGATAAGGATTAGGGTTAGGAAAAGGAGATTTGTCTGCACATTTGTTAAGTGTGAGAAATATTAGGGCAAATGTGAGAGTAAGTGTGCTTTTAATACTCCTATGGATTAGGGCATAAGAGTGCTATCATGGGCCTTGGCAGATTTTTTATTATCGGATATCATTGTGTTCATGGGCCTCAATTCGATCAGTGATACTCTTATAAGGGCCGAACTAATATATACTTGGTATCACATTTTGGTGGTCGGTATTGGTTTTGAAACGTGAATTAATGATAATGAATTTCCATGACATATGGTTGAGCGTGCATTCAAAAGTAAAAGAATTTCCATCCGAATTCATTCTTGCTACAAAAGATTGAATACACTTTTAAATATTGGTCTAAAGAGATTTTGGTATTAATTGGTCTTGATATTGGGTAAATGTTTGATTTGGGTCAAGAAGTGACGTGATGTAATATTTGTGTATGGACGAGCTATATTGGAGTCAACTATTAGTGCTAATCACGTGGTATACGGATTTTATATTGGATCATGGGTTTAGCTTCACGTTAGTTGTTTGGGCCGTGTGTTAATCATGCATAACTCTTCATGGTGGGTCGAGTGACTTCAATGGGTCCATGTACATTTATGTGCCGATTAGTATAACTTGAATATTACTTACCACATGGTTGAAAGGAAATAGATCAAACATGGGCCTCACATGAAGATGTTAACTTGGATATCATGGGACAAGTGACTTATGTTTGATATTATCAAAGGGTAAGTATGATTTGGAGGCACAGTTTAAGATGTGCTACTGGTTGTGTATGAGCTATTTGTGTGATCGGGAAGGATAAACCATTTCAATGAACCATGTGTTGAATGACACTAATTTTGGGATGATTTATGTGATAACATGGGTCTCAGTTTTAATCATTTGAATCGGATATCCGCAGACTCATTCTCTTAACGATAATTAATGCTGTGAAGTGAAATTTGATCGAGATTGAGTAAGTTATGTGATGTCTTGGTTTCAAACATTGGATTTGATGATGACATTTGATATGGTATGAGGTTTGGCATTTTTGTTTAGACATTTTCACGAAAAATATTATGCCACGGCTTGAATTAATTGGTTATTGAACAAAGTTGACTACGGGGTTGTTTGTACGGTATCTCTTATTTGAATTGGAAGTGAGGTTTTTCGGACGCGTCTACTTATTTCATCTTCTTTCTACTTCATGATCAAGTTTGGTATATCGGGTTTACTTCTCCATGTGGTCACTACAATAGCCAACTGAATGCGTGAATGATGTGCTTACCTAAGTATTTATTGGATGGTTGATGATGTTTATGATGTTGGATAATGGACCGTTGATGAACCGCTGCATATTCCCCTAAAAACAAATATTCACCGAAACCAATGCTGTCATAACACATTCAAGCTGACATTGTTTACGGTTCTGTCTTGATTTTGTAAAATCCCGCGAAAGAACCTATTTCTCGGTTTGAATCATAGACTTGTAAAATCCCGTGACAATGGAAACATCCTGGTAATAGTAAAGTGCATTTCCGGATCTATCTTACGGTTTATTCTTAGTCTTGTAAAATCCCGCGAAAGAAACTATTTCTCGGTTTAGACCATAGAATTGTAAAATCCCGTGATGATGGAACCATCCTGGAGAGAGGAAAGTGTAATTCTGAATCTTACTTGATGCTGGTGCTACGGTTTCTGCTTCAAAGAAGGGATAAATGGGTGTACTTCATGAATTGGGTGTGTGTTTGGGTTGTCTTCATGGCAGTTTGGTTATTACAATGGTTTTACGGGGTTATGTGCTTTTAACCATGGTCGGGATGAAACCATTATCAAAGTTCATTTAAATATCAAAGAAGGCTAGATTTGAGCAGTGACAACGGCGTTAATTCAGTATTATTTATTTGAGGTTGAAGTGAATTGTCACGGGCAAGTGTACTTAGTATCTGAAGGTATCGGGGATGGATGGATGAAGATTCTTCATGATCCTTGTTCGAGCTTATTATCTAAAGCGAAGACTTGGAAATCTTGTTATTGTTGGGTGACTTTTACCTTTTCTTTTACCACTTGGGGGAATTGGGCTCTTATCACCTCAAAATAACTATCACTTAAAGAAGTTACGTTGTAGTGCTCAGTGTCACATTCAATTGTGGATTTTCAAGAGGTAATGTACGTCTATTACTTGATGGTTGGTTGGGTGAAGAGTATAGAGTACTTAGAGATTCAAATGGGCATGAATTCTCGACACCGCTCTTTGTTACATATGTGCAAGTTTAAGTCATGAATTCGGGTTAGTTTACTTCAGGGTCAAATTCATCATACTGGATTTTCTCCATCAGTTGTCACTACAAAGAGCCTACAGAACGATAATGGTGATGATTACATGTTTTGCTAAGAAAGTTGAAAAGAGAGAGATTATGACGTATGAACACATCAGTTCATGCCTCGTACTCCAAAGAAAAGAAATGTGTACGTTTCAGTGCGCATTATCTTCGAAAGAAGAGAAATCTTCTAATGACGTCTGTTCACATCAGTTCAGGCCTCGTACTCTAAAGAAAAGAAAAGTGTACGTTTCAGTGCGCTTTATCTTCCAAAGAAGAGAAATCTTCTTATGACGTATGAACACATCAGTTCATGCCTCGTTCCTCAAAGAAAAGAAAAGTGTACGCTTCAGTGCGCTTTATCTTCTGAAGAAGAGAAATCTTCTCACTAATGACCATTCTCATCAACATGCATCATGCTTTTTCCATGGGCTTCAGTCTTCATGTGAACCGGGCTACCATTGACTGTTTTCTTATTCCACTTGCTCAACTATAATGACGATCACATCACGAGCTAATTTTGCGGGGGAGAAGTGTGAATAGACTACATTTTTTTTGAAGATATTCACTTGTTTAATCAAGAATGGCATCTCCGTATGCAATTCTTGAGGGGGAGAAGAAGTGTGAATTACTGCATGGTTGATTATTATTTGAGAATTTAAATGGTCATACGGCTCTAAACTCTTGTAAGAACCGAGCTTCTTCTTATCGGGTAATCTTCACATGGAGTTTTTTCTTAAGAGCCGTTAGTTGACATCTTCACAAGCTGATATGAGTTTATTGACAAAGTGCTTCCGGTTAATGCTTCACGTGCACATCAACATGATGATTCCGAACAACCTTCTGTTCTTGTTTGATGTGATTGTTTGCTTGGTGTTACCATTTCGTGTGTTCGTTGCGGCCTGATTGCTGATTTCCTTGATGAACATCTTTCTGTTCTTGTTTGATTGGGAGGGATTCTAGTTAAGGGGATGTGCAAGATGTAAGTTGATTGGGATGCTTTTTGCTGATGTTCTTGTTTTTGGTGAGTTGAAGATGCTGACTTTCTTTTCCCCAACTGGACAATCTTGAAGAAGATTGTCGGTTTTGGGAAGAGCACTAATTGGGAGTGTGTTATAAGTCAGATTCAATCCCCAATTAGACTTGCTCATATTCGTTAGCAGTGACTCCTCGAGACGTTGTTATTGAGTATTTCGTTTTGGACATTTGACTCAAGTTGATTACTTCGGAGTTAATCATTTATCACTTATTTGAGATTGAAGTTGACTTTCACAAAGGCGTGTTCTTATTCGATAACTTGCTCGGGCTTAAGAATTTGAGTTGAAGACTTGGTTTATCTAGTTACCAGCAGTCGAGGTGGATGGTTGAAGACCTGGTTAACTATCACAATTAGGAGTTACTTTGTTTTACTCAGTGTCACACGCATATGACGGTGTGGATAATCGCAAGAGGTGTTAATGTCTCATACTTTGTTTGGGTAGTGAGTACTTAGAGATTTGCTTGAAGCATAAATTCTCTACACCGTTCTTCCATCATTAGGTGCAAGCTTAAGATACAAATGTGGGGAAGTTGACTTCAGTTTCAAGTATGGTATAGCGGGCTTTCTTCTTCAGTGGTCACTTCAAATTGTCTACAGAAGGGTTGATATAAATAGTCAGAGAGAGTCTTCAGCATGTTGATTCTCACAAAGACTTCAAGCAATATTCTCAACAAATTTCAAGTATTTGGGCTTACAAAGAGTTGCTGATTCTGAAGTGTCAAAAACCAGCAAGGCGTAAGGAGACTCACATATAAACACAAAGCAAGTAAACTTGATGAACTTAACTCTTCTAAGTAACTGAAGACATCCCGGGAAGACAAATGTTAGTACCGCAGAGAAACTCAAGGTTTGACTCAGGGCGAGTAAACTTGATGAGCTTAATACTTCTAAGTGATTGAAGATATCCCGGGAAAACAATTGTCATGACCGCAGAGAAACTCAAGGTTTTACTCATCAAGGCTTTTTGTGTTATTATTCCAACTACGTGGGGGAAGTGATGTTAGAGAAAGTTTCTGAAGATAACAGAGGTACACTAGTATGTGGTGATTTCGATGGTGTCTCAAGGATCAGGGGAGAGAGATTGTGTACATTGGGGATGCTCAGCTGTTTCACTTGAGTGCTTAATCAGTGATTCAGAGATATAATCACTTATTCCGGTGTTGACATCCGCAGAGATTGTCACCCGCAGAGATAATCAGTGACTTGGTCTGCTTCTTCAATGTTATCAGTTATTCATTCCTTGTGTATTGGTATACTTCGGATACTTGAGCTTCATACACATTCATCAGGGACGAAAGATGTGAACATAGGGGAGGTGTTCTACATTACCCTCTTGATGTGTATTCGGGAGAGTTCTTGGATATTGGTGTACTTCGGGTTCTTGAGCTTCATACACGTTCATCAGGGAAGAAAAATGTGAACATGGGAAGGTGTTCTTCATTCCCCTTATGAAGTGTATTCGGGAGAGTTCTTGAGCATTATACTAAGAGACTGACTGCATCTTTTCAACTACACGGGGGAAGTGTTCTTTTGACACCTTTTGGAATGGATCGTTTCAGACTTCAGTAGAAAGGAAATTTGAGAAGAGGTATTCAAATGTGGGATGATACGTTGCTGTTCTTCTACTTGATGATATAACCCCGAACGGAGAACCTCGATTATCGTTCTTTTAATGGAGCAGCGGGATTTATGATTATGGTGTGCATCTCTGTGCACCTGGCTAAGGAAAGCTTGAAATAGAGCTTCGAATCTGCTCATCCAAAGGATTTTCGGTTTGGGGGGAAGCTGCCAGAGTCTCACTTTCAGTTGGTTCAATTTCTTTCTTCTATTCAAGAGCCCTGGAAGCTTTGGTGGTGAATGTTTAAGAGTTGATGACTTCTATCTTCTACGACGTGCTGCTCGATATCCTTATCTCGGTACTCGTATCATCATCTTCTTAACTATATCATCTATTCTATCCTTGTATATATTTTTCAGAAAAGCAAAATACAAAAATATAAAACCAGCAAAACCAAATACAAAAATAGAAAACCAACAAAAAGAAAATAGAAAAATATAAAACCTTTAAAAACCCATAAAAATCAGAAAATTTCAAAAATACCAAAAATATGTTTTCTCATGACATGTCTTCTGGTATCGATAACATCTACGGTCTTAGAAATGTCATTCAATAATGGCACGGGACCATAGATGAAGTTCGAGCAGGAGGTGTAAATATTCTTTCTTAAACATGTCTTAAAATATGGATTGCAGTTATTTCGGACTGTAACCCGTGCTTAAACAATGGCTTGCTATTATTTCAGATAGCAACCCGTTCTTCAAAGGAAGGAAAGTGTTGCGCTAAATCTATTTTCAAAATATTTTGTGCACTTATCCTAAAACACTTTGAGGAAAGTATGTCGAAGGACTGCTGTTCCTACACAAATATTTTTCCGTCTAAAATTCTTCAGAAAAATATTTGTTGTTTTCCAAAAATGGTGGTAGAATGAGTTGCTTTAACAACAATCAGTTTCAGAGTTTTTATTAAATCTGCAAACTCAATCAATGACTTCAGCACTTTTAAACTTTTCACAAATTGAGTCATTGATTGAGGGGGATAATGTTTTAAAATCTATATCATCTAACGGGCTTTCTTAATTATCCTAATATGCTTAATTAAAAATGATGTTAACCTATGTTGAAGGACTAGGTGCCTAGGATATGATTGCTAGGATTAGATGATTAGAGTTTGATGTACACATTATTCCTATTCATTTATATGATCTGATTGATATGTTACATTGACTTTTATTAGTCGATTGCTGTTTGGGTGATGTCGACCACCATATATCTGTGTGTGTTCACTAACGTATGCAGGTATATTGGTATATAATAATGTTCCCGATCCGGATCCCACAATTGAAGATGATTGGATGCCAAAAGGAAAGGGTAACTATATCTTGGGTTGACAAATGAAGAAACGGAGCTTAACTGGACTTCTATGGAGAGTTGGCATAAATGCAACGTAAGAGGTCTCACTGCATCAGCAGATGGTTTTCTTCTAAGTGATTGAAGAAACAGAGCTTAATTTGACCTTAGTTGGCATTCAAAATGCAACGTAAGAAGAAGTCTCACTGCATCTGCAGACGGTTTTTCTTCCAAACCCTACAGCAACAACAACAGAAGCTTCTCAACCACCTAACATATCTTTGTGCAGGATAATCGTGATGATACCATTTTTCTAAAACTTTGAAAAATATTGTTTTTGAAAATGGAAAAATATTGTTTTGAAAATATATTGGACTAAATTTTGAAAATCACCGGACTTCATTTTATCAAAACTTAAGTCACTCAATCATCGACTACTGTCATGGTTTGAGGGGGAGAGTGATTTTGAATAAATTATTTTCAAACAATATTGCTTCATAAAAATCCGTTTGTACGCTAAAATGTGGTGATCTAAAGATTTAATGTTATGTCATGGTATGGTTTTCTTTAAAACTCAAAGATCTGTCAAAATGAAATTTTTTCTGTTCTTGTTTGATTGTGAAATTGTTTTATTTTACTTAAAGATCTCTTAAAAATTATCATACCTGACACTAACAATCTTTAATGTCTAAATCTGGTCCTTATCTATCATTTTTCAAAATTAAATCTTGCCACGTCTTTCCCTAAATTTTTCTAAATGACTTAAATCAGTTGGGATCACAAATCTCAAATGGTTTGATATTTCTGATTGGGGTAGAGATCGTGTTTTAAATCTCAAATCTGTTTTAAATGGAATTGGTTTTAGTCCTTTAAAGGCACTCCTGCCTCCATGTGCCAAACGATTTCAATATACATAATGCACATGTTGAGGAGGAGGATTTATCCAAAAACCAGATGAGTATTTAAACAAGGCCACATTTTCTCCCATGTTTTCTAAACCTAATTAAATCACTTGGGATACAAAATCTCAAAGGATTTGATATTTTTGATCGGGGGAGAATTTGTGATGTAATAATGAAATTTGGTAAAAGTTGATCGTTTTGATTCAGTTGTGCAGGCTGCTCTCTCGTATGTGCTAAACGCTTTCGAATCTCGAAGCACATATTGAGGGGGAGCAAAACCATCGAGGTACAAAAGTTTTTTAAAAGAGATTATAAAGTACCTTGATTGTGTTTTCAAATGGTTTTCTTAATGGATTTTGTGATTGTGGATGTGCTTCAAAAGAACTCTTGCCTCTATGTGATAAAATGTTTTAAAATATCCTATGCACATATTGAGGGGGAGAATTTTACCAAGAAAATCAAATGGCTTTTTCGTATGAAAATTGTGATCAAAGAAAATATTTCAAAGTCCTCTTGCCTCCAT
Source organism: Chrysanthemum seticuspe (assembly GCA_019973895.1). Lineage (NCBI taxonomy): Eukaryota > Viridiplantae > Streptophyta > Magnoliopsida > Asterales > Asteraceae > Chrysanthemum > Chrysanthemum seticuspe. The sequence continues at coordinate 81,347,882 of BPTQ01000001.1, forward strand.
GTGCCAAACAATTTCTAAATCACACGCACATGTTGAGGGGGAGGTTTTCTAAATGATCAAAACTATTAAGGTACAAAATGCTTTGATCTCGTATCACAAGTACCTTGATTGTTTTTCCAAATGATTTTTCAATTGGTTTCATGAAGGAAAGAACAATACCAAAAGACCGACCAATTTACTTTATGCATGGAGTTATAAGGATGGTTAGGTTAGGTATTCGTTCCCACGATCCGCCAGAACCGGAGGGATCTTCCCAGGGATAATCCACTAGATAGTGTAGAGTCCTTAGGAATATTGAAAAAAGGAGAAAAATGAGAATATGGGAAGAGTGCGGACTGAGATAGAGCTAGAACTGGAATAAACCCAACAAGGTTCTAGTTATGAAGTCTCGGTAAGCACTGAAGGGGTTGAAGAATGAAAAAGAACTGAATGTGAAAAAGGGTGAAAAGAAATAGCCCTCCATCAATTCAACCTTAGGGCAGAAACCGGGTTCAATACATATGCTACTGGTTGTTACTAAGGTAACACTGGTATTGAAGACAAGACGTCATGGACCCAGTGACGCACTGCACTAAACTTCCCAAGCCACTCAAGTTCCTCTTAAAAGGGCTTGTTTCATTCTCACGGGGAACCGACATAATCTATCGACTTTCTCTTAGAGATGGTTGATATTGAAGTAGGAGACCCTCTCCCTAGTCTCCGGCACAGGAACCAAAAATGCACTATTGAGTCTAGAGCCAAGAGATCATCCACAATATCTCGTTAGGACACTAAATTCTTGAAGACTTGCTGTTTCACACAATGTGGAAAGTAAGTATATATTAAGAGTCCTACGCATTATCCTTGTGGTATTGCCAGAACATCCGAGTGATATGTAAAAATATTCACAATGAAGATGGAAATCCCTCTAGAGCCTACATCAAACAAGCTCTTGGTGGGTGACATGTGAGATCTTCTCGTAAGATCAAACTTGTGACAACTGGATAGAAACGATGGGGAGATTCAATCTTGAATCAACCTTGGTCCAGGAAATGAATTGACGAATACTTTTGGAAAAACCGTTCGATGTGCAAATCTTCTTTTCTCTAGCACGTCGAATGTGTACTTATGTTTTCAAAATTCAAAAAAAAAAAGTATCTCTGATTGAAAAATACTTTTAGAAAAACCATTCGATGTGCGAATCTCTTCTTTTCACTAGCACGTCGAATGTGTACTCATTCTCTAATACAAAAAGTATTTTGTTTGAAAATTGATCTTTCTCATAAAACCTTCGTCGTATTGCAAAACTCTTTCTTCAAGCAATACGCGATTGTTTTTCAAATCATTTTTCATCAATCAGTGAATCTCAATTTGCTGGTTCACTCACTCCGTGTTGTCTTCTTTGAGACGTTCCGGTTTGAGAACAGCTAGAACAGCTGCGAAACCCTGTCAAGGAGATTCTTAGGAATCCTACCTGATCACAGGCAATACTTGTACTGATCAACGGGGAACCGTGGGCCGTGTACCTCAATTCAGCGAAAGTGATCAAAGACACTTTCGTGTGTTTTATTGCTAACTGTTGTTTGCAGGTACACTTGGACGGTTGCAGCTGATCAGAATTGAGGCGTCAATCCAAAGCCGCATGCTCACAGAAACCACACCTAATTGAAGAAATCATGACTGGTGCATATCTACATAACCTGGCTCTGATATTTCATACTATGCTTATGCTTCGCTGCTGCAAATATCATGAACCAGTAAGGCTTCCGCCACTCTGATGGAAAGATGTCATGATTCAAAAGTGTGAGCATGTCGGTCCGAAAGTCACAACTTCACATGCTGGCAACACAACTAAGGGTGATCCAGAGATTTACTGTGGCTGATGATCTCAAAGAAAGCTCGAAGATCATCAAAGATGTGGATCAGTTAAAGGCCTCCACTAAAAGTACAAATCAGTGCAGACTTTGAAGAATCGCTACTAAAGCACAAAGATTGTGAAAGTGAAGAATTCAAGTCTACGAGCTCAAGAACAAAGTCAAGAATAGAATGCTAGGATGCAAAATGTAAAATATGGGGTGACCTCCCTTAGGGGGAGATTGTTAGGAATTAGAAAATTCCATAGTGAAGAGTCGGTCACCCCTAATATTATCTAGCATAAGTTAGCTCGTAGACATATCTTTATTTACGTTATTTAGTAGTTTACTAGTTAGTTTGTAGCGTAGAATAGTATAGTGCAACACCGTGGAGGAAGGACGGGTCTTTACCCACTGTATCCCTGATCCACAGGCCGATAGGAGGTCGTGTATTGTGTAAGTATAAATACCCCTTCCATCCATGGAAGGGGTGGTGCTTTTCAATCTAATACTCTACATTTTTGTGAAGTAACTCTCTACCAAGAAAACACCCAACTCTCTAACTTTCTCTCTCTAATGGCAAACATGTATTTTGATCTCCCAAGACCACCCGAATCATCAACACAATAAAATAACGATCCTACAGTCCGCACTCTTCCCATATCTCATTTTTCTCCTTTGATCATCATACCTAAGGACTTCTTCACTAACTAGTGGATTGTCCCTGGGTAGATCCCTCCGGTTCTGGCGGATCATGGGAACAAATACCTAACCTTATCATCCTTATAGCACCATACATAAAGTAAAGTTGGTCGGTCTATTTGGTATTGTTCATCTGCCATTGGAGCCAATTGAAAACCATTTGAAAATCAATCCAGATACTTGTGATATATTATCAAAGCATTTTGTACCTGAATTGTTTTTGATATATTTAGAACAAGACCTCCCCCTCAACACGTGCATCTAGTATTTGAAATCGTTTTGCACATGGAGGCAAGAGAAAGAATTAACTTCTTTGATTACCATTTTCAACATCACTTCCCTAATCAAATCAAGTAGATAAAGCATTTTGGGGAAGGATGAGGTTTTCAAAAGTTTGCTCCCCCTCAATATGTGCCTTGAGGTTTGAAAGAGTTTTGCACATAGAGGAGGAAACCTGCACATTGATCACGTTTCAAAACTTAGTGGTTTAAGATAGATGCTCCCCCTCAACATGTGCATGGAAAATTTGAAATCATTTGGCACATGTCGGAAGGAGAGCTTGTACATCCTTATCAAACCATTTACCGAATTATCAGATTATATCCAATTTAAATCACAAATTCTCCCCCGATCACAATTATCAAATCATTTGAGATTTGTGATCTCTGTAGATTTAAATTGATTTTGAAAGCTTTTAAGGAGAATTGTGACTTGATTATGAAAACGTTTTAACTGATAAGGATCAGATTTAGGGACTTTAAACTCCATAAACATGCATGATTATCTTTTGAAAACAATTGTATGACAAATAACCTTTTGATTTAATTGAAATCATTCTCCCCCTCAATCAATGACATATGTTGTTGATTGAGAGATAGATACTTTGACAAACTTTTAGGTCCAGATGATTTTCAAACTTGAGTCCGAGTTATTTTACAAAGCAATTAGTTTTCATTAGATAACAGATTAATGTTTTATAGAATCAGAGCATGAGATTTGAAAAACATGATAAAGCATGGCTCTGTTCTTTCTTTGAAAAGCGGGTTACTGTCTGAAATGACAATAAACCAATATTTTTCTCCATCTCAGTTTTTTTTTTTTTTTTTTTTTTTTTTTTTTTTTTTTTTTTTTTTTTTTTTAAATTCGAACTTCATCTAGAGACCCGTGCCATTCTTTGAGTGACAACTCAAAGTCCGTAGATGTTATCGAATCTGACAAGAAAAACATGATAAATAAACAATATTTTTGAAGATTTTCAAGATTTTATGATTTTTATGGATTTTGAAAAGTTTTATAATTTTCTATTTTTGTTTTGTTGGTTTTGTATTTTTGTATTTGGTTTTTGAAAAGATATATACAAAGAATAGATAGAGTCGAACACCTTTACTCCTCGACGTCTTCCTGAAGACGTTTGAGCGTTTCTGGTTGAAGGCTCTTTAAGCCTAGTCGTGGAAGAATAAACTCAAAGCGTTCTCGAGAAAGAGCTTTGGTGAAGATGTCTGCTAGTTGATATTCAGTCCTTACGAAGTATAGTTCAACCACACCGTTTTCAACTTGTTCCCTGATGAAATGATGTCGAATGTCGATGTGCTTTGCTCTAGAGTGTTGAACATTGTTGCAGCAGAGAGCAATGGCACTTTTGTTATCACAATACATAGGAACTTTGTTGAATACAAAGCCATAGTCAGATAATTGGGATCTCATCCATAAGATTTGAGCACAACAGGATGACATGGCTATGTATTCAGCCTCTGTAGAGGATATGGAAGTGCTCATTTATTTCTTTGAAGACCAGCTTACAAGCTTGTCACCTAAAAATTGAGCACCACCTAACGTACTTCGACGTGTATCTTGACATCCTGCATGGTCAGCATCTGCATAGGCCGTTAGAGACACACCGGAATCCTTCGGATACCAAAGTCCCATGTTAATGGTTCCTTGGAGATACCGAAAGACCCGTTTAACCGCTTCAAGGTGCTTTTTGGTAGGCTTAGCCTGGTATCTAGCACACATGCATACATCGAACAAAATGTCTGGTCTGCTGGCTGTGAGGTACATCAGGGATCCAATCATACTACGATATTTCGTTTGATCTACTATGATCCCTGAGTGGTCCTCATCCAGTTTTGTACGCTCCACCATAGGAGTGTCAACAGGGTCACTAGAGGTAAATCCAAATTTCTTTAAGATTTCATTAGCGTATTTAGATTGATTTATAAAAATGCCTCCGGGACTTTGTGAAATTTGTAATCCCAAGAAAAATGACATTTGTCCCATCATTGACATTTGAAATTTGGAGCCCATCTCCATAGAAAAACGATCACATTCATTAGGATCAGTCGAGGCAAAAATAATATCATCAACGTAAATTTGAACGCGAATTAAATGTTTGCCTGACTTTCTGGTGAACAATGTTGGATCAACTGCTCCTTTGCTGAATCCGGTGGATAGAAGAAACTTTGATAGCGTATCATACCATGCCCTTGGAGCTTGCTTCAAACCATAAAGGGCCTTTTTCAAGCGATAGACATGAGTAGGATGCTCTGGATTCACAAAACCTTCTGGTTGGCTGACGTATACAACTTCTTTAAGATCTCCGTTGAGAAAAGCCGTCTTTACATCCATCTGATAGACAATCATATTCTTACTTGCAGCATTAGCCAGGAAGATTCTTATTGCTTCGATGCGTGCAACAGGAGCAAAAGATTCCTCAAAGTCGATACCTTCTTCTTGACGATAACCTTTAGCAACTAATCGTGCCTTATTTTTCAGAACATCACCGTGCTCATCAAGCTTCACTTTGAAGATCCACTTGAGAGCAATGATCATTGCACAATCAGGAGCAGGAACTAATTCCCATACATCTAGACGATCGAACTCATGAATTTCTTCTTGCATCGCGTTAAACCAGCTGTCCTCAGACATTGCAGTTTTAACATCTTTTGGTTCGATCTTGGAGAGTACTGAGTTGAAGAAGCACCATAAGGCATCAGTAGCTAATTGTTTTCGAGTTGATACGGAACGAGAAGGATTCCCAATGATATTATCCAATGGATGGTCATGTGTCCATTTTCTAAGATGTTCGTGTGGTTGTTGTTGAGGGACTGAGGTAGCAGAGTTTATATCTCCTGATGAAGATGGTTCAGGTGTTGGTTCGGGGGCAAAGATGTTTTCAAATGGAGCATCTTCGGGAGTAGCAAAGGGATTAACTTCATCATTGATGCCAGAAACAGTTCCATGATGTACATTCGATGATTGATGATTTGTTGATGAGACAGAGTGATCAGCAGCAGGCGCTTCTTGACTTAATGATATTGAGACTGTAGGATTGACTTCATTCTCGGGGATATGAGCAGCCTCTGTTGTGGGAATTGACAGTTCAACAGCACTTGGCTCATAGAGTTCATTAAACATAGGATCAAACAATTTCTTTAAATCATCTTCAGATGGATGTACATATGGAGTTGCTGGAGAGGAATTTGGTACAAGGGATGAACCAATGGGACTGTTTTGAAGTGCGGGTCCAGAACTGAATTGTCCAGGAGCCATTTGACCGGTCAGCTCATCGAACGTAACGTGAATTGTTTCCATGATATTTCGGGTTCTCTTGTTGTAGATTCTGTAACCCTTCTTGTTTGGTGCATAACCAACAAAAACTCCAATATCTGCCTTTGGTCTTAATTTTCCTAAGTCTTGACCGTCATTCGTTGGATAGCACAAGGCACCAAACACACGAAGGTAGGAGAGATCAGGTTTTCGTTTATGAACTAGTTCATATGGAGTTTTTTCATGAGAGGTGTGTATAAGGGAACGATTTTGGGTGTAGCAGGCAGTGGCAATGGCTTCAGCCCATAGAAACATTGGAACCATCGAATAAATTAGCATTGTTCTTGCGGCTTCCACAAGAGTTCGATTTCGTCTTTCAACTACACCGTTCTGTTGAGGAGTTCGTGGAACACTTCTTTGATGACTGATTCCAATACTTTCATAAAATTGACTTAAGTCTCGGTTAACGAACTATGTGCCATTGTCAGTTCGAACAATTCTAACCGTGTTGTTAAGACGAACATGAAGTAGCTTGATAATTTTGATGATGACAGCTGGAGTTTCATCCTTAGTCCTCAAGAACTTTACCCAAGTAAATCTAGAGTAGTCATCAACAACGACTAAAATATATCTCTTCCTATTAATCGTTTGCACTCTCATTGGTCCGCACAGATCCATATGAAGGGTATGAAGAACTTCCATTACAGAGTTTGTGGGTTTTGGTTTGTGGGCAAATTTTGTGCTTTTTCCCAATTGACAAGCTGAGCAAAGATGATCTTTCTCATATTTTAATCTGGGTAAGCCTCTGACAAGATCCTTTCTGGAGAGGTTGTTTATGGTGCCGAAGTTCAAGTGATTGAGACGACGATGCCATAACCAAGACTTTGTTTTAGAAGCCTTTGACATCAAGCAGATTGGAGAAGACTTCATCATATCATCGATAGAGATGGTGTATAGGTTAGATCCTCGAGTACCTCTTAATAATTCTACACCGTCAAGTTCTCTAACGAAGCAAGTATGTTTCCGAAAAGCCACTTCAAGATCGGAATCACATAATTGACCAACAGAAAACAAGTTATGACCAAGACCTTCCACATAGTATACCCGGGAAATTACACTATTTCCAACCACATAATCTCCATAACCCATAATAGCTCCAAAATGGTCGTTTCCGAATCTAACTGTCCCGATGAATTTGCTCACGAAGTTCATGAGCCGCGACCGATCTCCAGTCATATGCTTTGAACAGCCTGAGTCCAGGTACCACAGAACGATTTGAACGATCTGCAGTTGAACATAGACAGGAATGGATGACTGGATAATTGGGATCCCCATGCAAGAATGGGTTCCATTTGGTTAGTAACAGTGATTGGATCACCCACATCAGACATAGAAGCATTCATATCACAGATGGATGCAATGGAATCATTATGAATAGATGCAGTACTAGTGTTCGTATTTGCCCTATTCAAAGTATGTGCACTTCTTAAGGGAACAGTTCTACCAGTAGGCATCCATTTTCTAGTGGGCATTGCCTGATTAACCTTATGGCCAACAGGTATCCATTGATAACCTATCTTTCTAAATGTTCTTCCTGTGGACTTCCACTGTTTTCTAACTTTCTTTTGCCTTTGCCATTTAGCCTTCTTAGCATGATATTTTGCATTAACAGTGTTAACTTGAGATTTGACAGCATTAGACAAAGCTTTCACACCACATTCATGATTAGTAACAGAATTCAAGCAAACATCATAACACGGTTTGCAAATAGTATCAGAATTCGAATTAATTACAGTATGCCTATGGCAAATACTAGATTCAACACGATTCGTTTTATTCGGCTCAAACTTAAAGTTCCTAGGTTGGTCTTCTACTCTCTTCCAATGCACATTCTTAGCTTGCGAGGTCCTATCATTCCTTGTATTGTCTTGAGACTTTGACCTGCTCGCTTTAATGTAACTGATTACTCCTGTAGAGGGAACAGGAACATTAGTTGGTTTTGCTACTTTTTGCATTTCCTGTTTAGATGTGCTGGGTTCTGAACTATTTGAAGGCATACTAGAGTTCACATTCATGGTATTGGGCGTTGAATGAGTTGTATGCTTGGCACTAGGCATAGAACAAGGTATCAAGGGATTGACTTGCTCACCTAAGGTTTTAGGGCATATTGTAATTAAGCATTCTAGAAGTTATTGAGATCGTTTGGCATATAAGCATGCATGGCCAATTGCATTATCAAGTGGTTTCTCTAACTTATCCTCTTCTACAATCTCACGGAGACATTCTAGGCTGTCTTTAAGGTATGAGAAATATGTTTGAATAGCGAGTTTGTTATTCCTAAGATGAGGAGGAACATATTTCACAGTCAAATCATATTTATTACAGACATGCACCTTTGACGCACCATTCTCCCCATTTGTCATTGGCATTTTCCCTTTTACCTGACTCTTTAGATTCTCAATTTCCTTTTGCAACGAGGTTATTTTTTCATTATTTTTGTTACGAGTGACTTTTATTGACTCAAATAGCTCATTGAAATGACATTTAACCTTTTCATTTTCTTCTAGAAAACTCTCATTTTCTTTTTGCAAAGCATTAACCAAGTTTTGAAGATGAAAGTTTTGAGAGTTCCGAGAGTCTAAAGGAGGAGGCATTCGGGGGCCAGTCACATTGTTTATTTCACCCTTTAATTGAGAGATTTGTGCTTTCAACTTTCTGATCGTGTTACTATGAGCTTGAATCTGTTCATCACGTTTGTTAATTTGAAAAACTGCATCAAACTCTGGAGCATCTGAGGATGTCTTGATATTTGAAGTTTTGACATTTTCTTTAAGATGTTGATATTTTAGTTGTAAATTAAAATGCTCAACCTCTAGTTTAGAAAAATGTTTAATCAAATTGTCGTGATCATCCAGTTCAATTTTCTCATTTAGTTTAGAATTAGTTTTTTCAAGCTCAATGACACGATCATGGGAGACTTTCAGAGCAACAGATAATTCATGAAATTGAGAAACATTAATGGAACAATTTGTAGCAGTGTAAAACACATCTTGAGCAATACATTCAGAAATAAGATTCTCATTCAAGGTATGCAAGTTCTTCCTCTCAATCTCATTATATTTTTGTTCTCGCTCATAGTCACTGACCTCAACAATCATCGCATCAAATTCCTTTTCCATTTCTTTAATATCAGAATTAATTCCAATTTTAAGACTCTCAAATTGACCTTTTAATTGTTTGAAGAAAGGCATGACTTCAGTTAAATAGCATTCTTTCATTTGCTCAAAACCCTTTTCCCCCTCAGTAATTCCTGTGGGTGTGATTCTCTTCTTACACGTTTTCTCAAAATCAACAAACAGCTGATAAACAACATATAGGCTGATTAAGGTCCTGCTATTAGTGGCAATAGATCTAGGAACTAGGTGCATTGGTGTATTAGGAGGATACACAGTTGCTTTTGGCAATTTCCTAAGGGGAGGGTTAGAAACAACAAGATTCTCTGCTTTTTGCTTATCTATATCCATTTTCAAGAACACTTGTTCAGGAGTTAGAAGTGTCTGAGTCTTAAACTTGTTTAAGGAGGTCCAGTTTTCCTTAGTGTAATCATGAGGTTTGATCGTTATGTTATTCTTTTTACACTCAGGATTTTCAAGCCTTTTGTTCATTTTCTCCCTAGTGACTTCATCTGATTTCTTATCTTCCTCAGTGCACTCAACGCAACTAGGTTTCTACCTAGGCTTAAGGATTTCATTACCATCATAAAGTACCTTATGAGCAGCTCTAGCCTTTTTAATAACCTCAGGACTTGGTTCCTCAACAAGGGGAACGCTATGCTTATCGCTTAAGATTCTATGCTTAGTGATCATGTGAGCAGTCTGAATGGTATTCCCTTGTACGTACAACTTATTCTCAAGCTTGTTTTTCAAAGTTTTTAGATTGGAAAAATCATTCAAAAGTTTTGATTCCTTAGCATTGAATTCTTGCTTAAGCATTTTCACATTTTCTTGAAGTTCTTGTTTTTGCTTAGCAGTTTTAGAAAGCTTTTCTTGTAAGGAGTTTAACTCTTGTTTTAATACTTCTTCTCTAAAATTACTTTTTTTGATAATTGTACGCATTTGGTTATCCATATCCTGCTCACGGGTAGTTAACTCAAACTTAGCACGCTGTTCATAAATAGCAACTTGTTCCTTATAGGTATTGAGCTCAGTGGTCAAGGAATCATCAGGCACAAATGCAGTGTATTCATCATGCATGCATTCATTGTTAATTGTAGAAGATTCATCACTAGGTACAACAAGACTGTCATCTTGTTTCACATATTGTTCATATGGGATAACATTGTTATTTCCCATATTTTCAATATCTGACTCAATGACTTCAGTAGATTGTACTTCATGGTGAATCTTTTGCTCATCAACCACATCATATAGTTTGAGTACCTCTTTAATGATGGATTCCTTGGATGGACTGGCTTGTTGAGATGAAGAGGTCATTGGAGAGATATTAGCCATGAAGATAGTTTGTGCACATGGTTCATCATCAACGTCCGAGTCAAATGCATCACAGTATGCAACTTGAAAGGCGTTGGGATTGTTCTGAGCAGCATGCACTGGTTGTTCGTCCACATCTCCATCATATGTTCTAGCATTCCCATCAGACAAGAACAACAGCTCCTCTTCATTCAACATTACACCATTATCTTGTGCTTGAACCAACAACATCTTGTCCCTGAAGTATTCTGCGTTTTGAGGGCGTTTTGGTTGAGTACAGTTCCTAGCAATGTGCCCTTCTTCACCACAGTTGTAGCACTTGATTGACTTTGCTTGACCCTGGTTTCCATTCCTTCCCCAATTCTGATTTGCAGCATAGCCTCTACCAGCTCCACCTCTTCCTTGTTCGTACTGCCTTTCTTGAACTGGTTGAACTGTAACTTTTCCATCTCTGACCAAAGCATGGTTGTGTAGATTGGATGCAGTCCTGATCTCATTGTTAGTGTGAAGTCTGTTGGTATGTGGAGAGAAGGTTAAGTTTTGTTTAACCATAAAAGCCAATTTATTGATAAAGTGCTCCATGACTTCATCAGAATTAGGTTGCTTATATCCCGAATCAGGAACGGGCTTGTGATTATCATTTCCAGTAGATGTGAGTTGTGATGCTTTGGTGAAGAATGCAGTTGTATCATTTGATGAGCTTGTTTCTCCTGGTTGAGATTTGAACTGTTCAAGAATCCTTTTTTCAAACATAGCATGTTTCTCATTCTGAAGAAGGAAGGCATACAATTGCTCATAGTTGGTGTTCTTTAGTCCTTTTGTAAGCTTCACAAAAGTGACAAACTTGTGCCATTCGGGATTCATATTGTTTACGAATTTTGAGTTCAGCTGAATGTTTGGCATAGTCATCTTGATATTCCTCATATCATTCACCAGCTTGTGGAATCTCACGTAATATTCATAAACACCTTCTTCAGGTTTCATCTTAAAGTGCTCAAATTCATCATACAGCTGTGATTCTCTGTCTTCGATAGTCAATTCAGAACCCGAGAGAAGCATCTTGACATTATCCCAAACTGCCTTGGCTTCTGTTTTGTGATTGATAAGCTTGTAGATATCTTTTGGAAGACCTTGAAGAATAATATTTGAAGCCCTGATATCATCATCGAATCTCTTTTTCTCCTTATCAGTGAGTTCATCATACATCTTAGGTCTATCCATTCCATAAACTATTGTTCCATCTGCAGCAGTATCAATCATGTCTCTAGTAGTCTCAACCTGATACGGTCCTTCATCAATAGACTTAAGGATGTTAACCCCATTCTCCTTTCCTAAGCAGTACAGCCTGATTCTTTGTGACCAAGACTCATAGTCAGTTCTATCAAGCATAGGAGGACGAGTATCAGATCCTGCAGCTTGTACATCATCAGCAACGGAAGACATGTTTAAATTCTACGGGAAAGCATGGTTGTGTAGATTGGATGCAGTCCTGATCTCATTGTTAGTGTGAAGTCTGTTGGTATGTGGAGAGAAGGTTAAGTTTTGTTTAACCATAAAAGCCAATTTATTGATAAAGTGCTCCATGACTTCATCAGAATTAGGTTGCTTATATCCCGAATCAGGAACGGGCTTGTGATTATCATTTCCAGTAGATGTGAGTTGTGATGCTTTGGTGAAGAATGCAGTTGTATCATTTGATGAGCTTGTTTCTCCTGGTTGAGATTTGAACTGTTCAAGAATCCTTTTTTCAAACATAGCATGTTTCTCATTCTGAAGAAGGAAGGCATACAATTGCTCATAGTTGGTGTTCTTTAGTCCTTTTGTAAGCTTCACAAAAGTGACAAACTTGTGCCATTCGGGATTCATATTGTTTACGAATTTTGAGTTCAGCTGAATGTTTGGCATAGTCATCTTGATATTCCTCATATCATTCACCAGCTTGTGGAATCTCACGTAATATTCATAAACACCTTCTTCAGGTTTCATCTTAAAGTGCTCAAATTCATCATACAGCTGTGCTTCTCTGTCTTCGATAGTCAATTCAGAACCCGAGAGAAGCATCTTGACATTATCCCAAACTGCCTTGGCTTATGTGTTGTGATTGATAAGCTTGTAGATATCTTTTGGAAGACCTTGAAGAATAATATTTGAAGCCCTGATATCAGCATCGAATCTCTTTTTCTCCTTATCAGTGAGTTCATCATACATCTTAGGTCTATACATTCCATAAAATATTGTTCCATCTACAGCAGTATCAATCATGTCTCTAGTAGTCTCAACCTGATACGGTCCTTCATCAATAGACTTAAGGATGTTAACCCCATTATCCTTTCCTAAGCAGTACGGCCTGATTCTTTGTGACCAAGACTCATAGTCAGTTCTATCAAGCATGGGAGGACGAGTATCAGATCCTGCAGCTTGCACATCATCAGCAACGGAAGACATGTTTAAATTCTACGGGATTTTACAAATCTTTGACTTAACCGGGAAATAGATTCTTTCACGGGATTTTACAAAATCAAGAGACAAACCGTAAAACTTATACACTTATGTGTAGACAGCAAAGTTATGTGTAGGAACTTATGCGTAGATGAGAGCTTACGCGTAGACAGCAGTTTACGCGTAACTTACAACTTACGAGTAGACACAAGCTTAAGCGTAGACAGAGTTTACGCGTAGACTAGAGCTTACGCGTAGAGTTTTAGGGTAAAAAGCGTAAGTTTATGCGTAAACCAAAGCTTAGGCGTAAAAACCTTATGCGTAAGTTTCCCTTAGGCGTAAGACAAGCTTATGCGTAAGAAAAAGCTTATGCGTAAGAATTGTTACTCGTAAGTTTTATGCTTATGCGTAAAATTAGGGTTTTACCCACAACGATCTCTTACACTTCACAGTGCACGAGATATCCAAAGTCGAAGTGTTTTTCAGGCTTATCCAAGCAAGAAGAACACTGAGTAACCACCAGAAATGAAGATCAAGTGAAAAATTCCTTACGCGTAGGATTAGGGTTTCGTTATGCGTAGGAAGTACAAATTTTGCCAAATACGTTTTTATGATCAAAAACGTTAAGACAACCAGATAAAGATGATAACACAACCTTAAAAACACCAAAACAACAAGTCTCGAAGATCAAAACCACTATTCTCTCTTATGCGTAGATCCGTACACACGTATCCAAACACTCTTAAAAACCAAGAAAAACTTGTAAAGTTTGAAACTTTTTGCAAGAAACTGAAGGTTTAACACTCAATAAACCTTAACCCATAAGAATCTTGGATTAAAAAGTGTAAAATTTAAAGCTTTAAAGATTCAAAAACTCGTATGTGAGACACCCTTTTTACGCATAAAACAACAACTAAACCTTAACCCGAACAATAACTATCAAACCAAGAACATGATCAAACCATGGCTCTTGATACCATTTGTAGGATCTTTGTTTGTTAAACAAGAGGTGCGGCTACTAGGTTAAGAGTTTAGAGAGAGAAAGTGAGAGAGAATTGGAACCCTAGAGAGACAAAGAAAAATATATTATGAAGGTCCAACCCTTTGCCTTGGAGGGCAAAGGGTATTTATAGGGTACAAGCTTAGACGCCTCTAATAGGCTGTGGATCAGGCATACAGTGGGTAAAGACCCGTCCGTCCTCCACGGTGTTACACAGTAATCTAAATACTAACACAGAATAACTACGACTACGAGCTTTATAACGAGTATACATACTTGAGGTGACTGACACTTTAAGTACTGGATTTACTAAATCCCAACAAGACGAAACCCTAATGACGGCGACCCGACGGCGTCACAAATCAAAGGGTGACGCCGTCACATATGTAATCTTATATATAGAATCCGAATTTTTTAGTTTTCAGTGTGTAGTCTTTTGGAGTAAAAACCTAAACCGAACCAAGGCTGTCTTGGACAGTATTTTTAGGGTTCTATACCCTATCTTACATCAAGATAAGTGTTTTACTTCATTGATTCAATTATGTCTTCAATTAATTGTGTGTATGCTTGCATGTTCCCCATGTCCGACTAATTTACTTGTGTGTTTGCTTAGGGAATATGAAACTTAATTATTGAATATTGATTGGTTGTCTCTTATCTTAATTGTTAATGATCTAGTATTGCGATAGGTCATCCGTTGTGTAGTTAATGCTTGATTAATCTTTGTTGAACCTTAGCTTATAGTACCTAGAGTCATTGTAGGCTAAACCATCCGAAGAATACCTTAGAGTTAAGTTTATAAATCCTAGAGATTTTGTAGGCGATAACCTTTGGTAGTTTCAAAGAGTTAGGGATAAAAGCATGCCCTACAACCTTAGACACACAACGCGATTAAGAATAAAGACGTGACAATTCAACCATCAATAGGAGATAATTAAGGAGTAATAAAACCTAAGTAAACACATCTTTAAATCATCATACGAGCACACAATAATTAGACATAGACTACATACACCACTAGATTAGATAATTAGATAAGTAGAATAATCGGTAGAAATACCAACCCCCAAACCCAAACCCCGAGATTCGTACCTTTCCATTTCCTAAAAAAAACATACAAAAGATTAAAAAAAAATAATCCTCCTCAACCCCAACCTTAGCGTAGTAACTTCTCACTAGCATTCATATTCCCCTAAAGAACGATATCAATTCCCGTGGCTTACCCTAATACTACACTACAACGATTAGGTTCACTGCCTAGGGTGTTGAAAAACTTGCTCGACGAAAAGGAAGTTCCTTTAACCCCGAACGACGCGTGTAGCGTTATCAATATCTCAACATCATCATCATGACCATTATTATCATCACCTCTATGATGGCTAAAATAATTTCCATCGCTCGGACATCGGTTTGATTCTTCTTCACCGGAATAACTACATGTTGATGACTATAACAAAAGATTGTGTGGTAAGTGAGATGAAGATATGTGGTGCATTATAACACACAAAAGTATTTTCCATACCTTTGTTGAGTATTGTTTGTGCCAAGATTCTTGTTTGTCGTCACACAAATGGTTATTTCTTTATCTTTCTCGTACATACTTAGCATAAGCATGAACTTCTCATATGAATTCAGCTCTAAAAGATTGCTCTATGGCATACTCGTCAACAAAAAAAAGTTGAGAGAACTAGATTGCTACGTGATGAATAAAGCCTTAAGACCTCTTCATATAATTGGCTTAAGTTGAATGACCATGTGTCTATATAGATACATTTTTGTGAGCCAAAACAATATTTTCTTCTTTTTGAGTTCTTGACCATCTTAAAGAAGCCTTTGTATCTCAATTTTAGCTTGTACTTCGATGATACTCGTCTAAAATAAAAAAATTAAGTCCAAAAAATGTTACGAGCCAACTAGAGTAGAAAAAATGTTATGAACACACTAGAGACCTAAGAATCTAGCTCTATGAAAATCATGTAAACGTACTCGATTGTTGGCATATCATGTAATAACAATCAAGTTTCATTAATGTTTAAATTTAGTCACTCAAACTTTATTTTTGACATAAAAACCATTCAAGTTCCAATATTATTCCATTGTTGCAAACTCGTGAAAATATGCAAAAGTATTATGTTTAGGTATTGAAACCCATACGTTACTTGGTTGTACCTTAGTAATCAACACTCACCTCGTAACAATAACTACCCTAACTAATCTTTGTAATTTGGCAAATAAAAAATAAGTCACTAAATAGCAACAAAGTATCAAAAGTGTTCCATTAAGGTCACTCAAATTCAAAAATATCACAACAACTAATAATGAAATATTACTGAAATTTTGAGTGATTTTTTATAATAAAAAAGAAGAAGATTGAGTTACTATATTGGAACAAAACTTAAACTTGGTTACTATATGATGAATTTGACTCAAGAAAATAATGTTCAGGCATGTGTAGTAGTCATTCCAATCATTGCTCATACCAAAAGATGATTTTTCATGCATAAATGTTTTGTCTAAACATGTGCCAAATAACATTTGTGAGAAATGTGTCGTATACATTTAGACATATGAATTAATCACTATCATCGCCATGAAAATACTTAATAGCATACATTTTTAACCTTACAAAAAACCCCAATGCACGCACCGGGTAATTGCACGACTAGTTATATCATAAACAAATGGCTTGGACCATAATGTATATATTAAACGTAACTGCATAAAAATCATAAACTAAAAGCAGTAATGCCTATGTCGATATTTAATTTACATTGAGATTGTACTTTGAAAACACACGTATAGAAGAACTAAACTTCTAAACACACAGTGATTCCAAAGTGCAAGAAACCATAGTGAACTAATCCAGATGACGTTTGAATCATACACGTCACTAATGCCTACGTCGATATTTGTATATTGTGAACTTTAACTCGTTGAACTTAAGTAAAATATATTTTGCTGTCAAATTTGAAAAGAAAAACAACTGACCAAAAATAGTGTTTGTAGAATTCATCTGGTAGTTGACTCTTGGCAGCATCACCAATGAGACAATCTGCACACGTAAAAGCAACACAAAAGGGTGTTGTTGCTTTGATCAATAATGCAATTGGTTAATATGTGTGTATTATTAAAGCTATTCCTTAATCAATAATGCAATTTGAGAACCTCATTGTGATTTTCGTCTTTTAAATGAAGGCGGTACTTGTTTATCGCATCTGTTAGAATGCGAAATCTTATTTAACTTGTAAGGGAGTGTTTGGAATTGCTTATTATAACTATTCATTTCATTTGCCCCAAAAAAAGCGTGTGGATAAGCAGTCCCAAACACCCTTAAATTGGTTAACTAATGCAAGATAGAGTAGTACCCCCGTAAAAATGTGAATCGTTGGTTTAGAACACTATATTTATCCAATTGCAACACACAAACTGGCGAAAAACGCTATAACACAAACCCATTAGTTTTAGACAGTGAAAACGGCAAAATCTCATACAAATTACAAAAGATATCACAAAGCTGAGGTTCTTATAACAAAAGTATAGCGAAGTCCGAGCAACACAAAAAATACTTGGCTCGCTTTATAGAAGACTAAGTAGCCGCCAACAAATTCATGTAAAATCTCAAAAGTAGACAATTTCATGTAAAAGGGGATATATTGTATGGAGTTGAATCTATCTGTGTAAGCATTATATTGCGTATAATCAACACTTAAGACAAACATACTAACTTCTATGGTAGCAGTCGATAAAAAAAATCCCACAACCTTGAAATGTAGCAGATCCAGGGGTTGTTGATGCTAAATATATACTTTTTTAATATATGAAGAATACGCTTTGTGCAATTTGGTGTAGTAACTTTTGAGTGGATTAATACCTTGCACGCAGTGTGACATCCAAAACTTGTTGGAACTTCTTTGCACTTCAAGTCACTATCAATGGTCTTGGGCATCCAATAATCCGAGTTTTCAAGTCACTGGCCATAAAAAATAAATATAAAAATGAATAAAAATCCATATGAACGATTATCTGTTTGTTGACAAACATTGAAACATGTAGAACTTCGATTTAATATAGACATAATATAACATACTTAATGTTTTTTGCTAGCAGACAGGCATTGTATTTGAGTAATCCCCACCAATGACCACAAGTCCATCCAAATTTAAGCTTCTTACCAGTTTCCCGAGCTTCTTTAAACTGCAAGAATAATCAACATTACTTAACAAACTTAAAGTTTTAATAAAGGCATTGCATATAGAATTGTTAAAAACCTGCTCAGGGGTTACCCTGCAAATTATTATTACCCCAAACAATTTGAGTAAAAATATGAGTTAACGTATGTTTTTTATTAGTCACAAAATCACGAAAAAGAATGTAACAGTTGAAACATCACCTGATTTCTGTAACGATAGAAAAATTCATTGGTCAACTTAACATACTTACCCTTCGTCACTCCAGCAGGGCCACCTCTAAACCCATACATGGTGTTTTCTTTGGTCCTTTTCTGCAAGTCGTCTGTATTCCAGCCAAAGAACAAAATAAAAGTAGAAGACTAATAAAAAAGGTATCGATATTAAAAACAAATTACACCTCAGATAGAAATATTGAATTCGACCAGAACTAAGAAAATGCATGTTTTGACCCATAACTTTGAGACGACATAGCAAGATTGTAGGGAATTATATTTTGTAAAACAAATTTAAGATTGTTTAAGTCTGTTTAGTATTAATTCTGTTAGTATAATAGTTAAGTCGGGTAAGACAAAATTAAGTCTGTTAGTTAAGTCTGCCAGTACTAATGTGGTTAAGTTTGGCAGAACAAAGTGTTGATAGTTAAGTCTGTTTATGATAAAAACAGAATAGTTTGTTATAGTTATATTAGGAATGGATATGTACGCTTAGAGATATCTTAGGAAGAGATATCTTTACCCTTCTACAAGTCTTGTAGTCAATTAGGGTTTCCTAGGTGTATAAAAGGATTCCTAGTGTATTAGGTTAAAGGCACGAGTTGTAAGCCTTAACCATTGTTAAAAGCAATTAATAGAAAATACGAAGTTAGTTTATTATTGTGTTCTTCATACTTATTGTGTTAAGTTTCCGCATTAGCACATTAAGGTCTTGTTAAGAGTTCTTCACATAGTGAATTTGGATTTATTCAAGTTTACTATACGCAATACAAAGGCTACTTAGAACCATAACTTTTGGACCTACAAAGACCAACCAACCTGAAACCAAATAACGTAAATCACTAACTATGCACCACTAATGTTGCCTATAGGCATAACGAGCTAACTACAGTGTGTAACTCTTGAAACTGTTCAATCTACTCGTAGTTACAAAACAATTATAAAAATATATTTAATGATAACCATATATATATAACATAGGTCAAAACCTGGAACTTCCATAACCGTAGAATCCGAATCCAAAAACCTGCACAAATTAAGTATTTCTGAAACCATAAATACAAAAAATAATATATATTAAACCTACAAAATCATAAACAAAATGTATCATTACTTGTTACGAATATGTAGATGGAACCAAGAGATTATATATATGAAATCCATCAATTTGATGATTTGTGGTTATTAAGATGACAAAGTGGAGATAAAAAAGATAACAATGTCATATGATGAATCCACCTTCCGATCTTTAAATTTGCATGCAAAATTTCCTTGTAACAACATCAGAGGCAGGTTGAAGTTTGTCGTAGGCAGAGAGGCAAACTTAAAACAGTGAGTGCGTATTACCAAAATAGTTTAGTGGAAAGAGCATCGACACTTTTTTTTTTATCATTTGTTGTTGTTTTCCTAGGAAGTGGAGCGAACCCACCAAAGAACTCTCCAGTTTCAGCATCGAACATCAACTTTCCATCCTCTATTTATGAAAATAAATAAAGACTTCACTTTTGAAGATAATTCATATTTAAAGTACCAGTATAATAAATAAAATGGCGGGTCAGGTATCGGGTTGAAAACTTAAAATGGGTACTCTTGCAGAGGTTGAGATAACTGCAAAGCTGTGTCCACAATCTTATTTTTTTTAATAAAATTAGTGTGTGTCTAATACGATTGCAACAATGAAGCACTCAGAACAAAAACGTACCTCTTTTGCATGAACTAAATGTTTTCCTAGGCAAGTAAACATACAAATTTTAGCAGAGATAAACCATCTAACTATTTATTTTTCATAATATAAAAGTCTTCAAGAAAACTACCCACCGGTGGAGTATGATGTTTATCGCATCGTTAGATATAAATGCGTGATTAACTGATACTAAAATTCCTGAGCATCCAACTTGAACTTTTACATAATGTAGAGCATATAAGGTTGCAACTAAAACAACCAACCTTGCATGTATCCTTTAAAATAAGTAACCTCTAATGATAACTAATGTGCCGTTGATCCAAAAGTTACCGTACATTTATGGGACCAAAATTGCAATTAAACCTACTATAGATATACCTGGAGTCTGGCCTAAGTAGTGGATAGCACATGCAACAGTACCCTATGAAAATCGGTGCAACTATTAATGCCATGAAATTATTTCACATTTTGCCATTATTTATTTTAAACGAAATACGATGTTCATATAGGAATATAGGAGAGAAGTATTTCGCTTGTAATGAGCCATGTCAAGATATATGTGTGCTATACGAAGATATCATATAGGTCGTAGTCACACACACATGCCACATCTCGTTATACCAGCTAGGGGGTGTTTGGCATTGTGTATTGAGAGTGATCATATGATTGTTGTGTTTTTAATTCAGTGTCCGGTGTTTGGTTATAGCGAAACCAATTTGGCAATTGTGATTACGGGATCATTTAGTGGTCATTACATGTCAATCCTAACTAAATAGAATTTGCCAAAAAACATAAACAACTACTTATCTTATTATCATAACATCCAAACACTATCTACCGGTTTCTGATTATTCCAAATCACCTAATCAAGGGGGTTTCGGGGCAACAATTAAAGAATTGTAGAATCTCATAAACCTAATGTCAAAATCAAGAATCAATCATTAGTTCAATATCAAATGAATCGTAACTCAAAGATTAGAAACAAAAATCATACCTTTGATTGATCACCTTTTACTTTTTAACAATAACTAACAATATTTTGATTATAATACATGAATTTGGTTCTTAAATCGTTTGAACTTAGGGTTTTATAAAGTTGAATTGATATGCAAATACAAATAGATAATAAATTGGTGATTCAAACCAAAAATTAAGATAAAATGGGGTTAAGAGTTACCTGATTTTGACAGCGATGATGAGGAGATTATAATGGTGGAAATGCGAACTGGTGGTCGTGTTGTTGTGGTCGGGTGGTGATGTGGAGGTTGCATTGATAAGAATTGAAAAACATAATAATTAGCAGTATGCAAAGCTGCTTTATTTTCCTCCATCTCATGTTTCCTCGATTGCTTCGAATACACTTCTATCTTTACTTCTCACATAATGTAGCACTAAGTATTCTCATAATTAGCTTAAGAATAGGTCACATGCAAAGAAACCTAATCATCCTCAAGTTCAACATTATGATTTCATTTAATCAACTACCTAATACCTCAAATTTTGGTTCCCACAAAACTCTCATAACTTATGGTGTTATATAAGAAGCAAATACACATGACATAATTAGAAAAAAGGGAACATCAGAGAAACAATAGATGTTTGCTTTTGCAAAACTCCATTTCTAAATTCCCCAATAAAGGCAAGGTCTCGTGGTTTTGTGTGAAGGTCTCACGGTTGATCTATTAGAAACAAATATACTAAAGAAGATAGTGAAATATGCTAAGCCCACCGTGAAAACCAAATTCCATGAAAGGTCACCAAACCAACGGGATTAAAATTGGTGTTTGGGATTTGCATTCAGAGATAGATTATACGATTATTGTGTTTGCACAACCTAGATAATCACAAGCTAATGTTTAGCAAATCATTTGAAAAACAAATTATTTGTGTTTTCTTAGAGACAAAAGGAGGTTTTGATAAAGCGGGCAAGCATAATTTTTGAAACACGGTTTTGAAAACACAATCCTAACCACCCGAGAAGTTGAAGGTGAAACAGAAAGGGACGTTCTGGCATATAATGAACCTATCCACTTCTTTACACATAAAGGTCTCAAAGAGGGGCATTTGAAAGTCTAGATTATTGTCTACATAAATAGTTGACTGGTTATCACAATACAACGCGAATACATCAGGTTGTATGAGAAGTTCTCTGACAAATGTTAGATTTGCCATGATTCTTTTCTACTCTGAATCTGTATTGGCATAGATATCATTGCATTGTTTCTTAATCTTCCATGATCAAAATATGGAGAACAACGTCCAAAATATCTCGCAAGCAACGCAAAAATAAATTGACCAATGTAATCACGACACCTAGATTTAACTTTAATTTGAGTTAAGTCACTATACATTTTATCGTAGTTGTAAAACCCTTCTTCTTATCTTTAGATCCAAATTAACTACTGTAAACGATAATACTGGCAATGTAAGATGTATTGTTTACGCACATAGTAACACAAATGAGGCACCTAAACAAAAATCATAACCAACGTCTATTCCAAAAAAAGAAATCATTACTGGTGCATAACTCTATAAAACGTTTCACATTATTAAGATGTTTTAAATAAGTATCATGGGGCCATTGAACAAAATATTGGGAATATGTGAGAACAAATGAGTAAAACGAAATATTTTTTAGGTCGATAATATCATCAATCGATTTATTTAATTTAAAAACTATGTTGCTAACCCGATTCAAAAATTGAATGCATTGTGAACCTCTTTGAGCACTGAATCCAATCTGGGACGCCATAGAATCATCATCCCAACCATTATCTAATTCCATTGTAAATAATACGTTCAATATTAACAACCATCGGTTGCAGCTCAATGGGATACCACTCATAATGGCCATGTGATACAACTATATTTTCAAATCATTCATATATAGTTGTGCATATTTAAAAGCTAATTTAGAAACACAAATCCTATCACTCTCTAATCTTCTATTAAATTAGAGTTTTAATAAAACCATAAATATTTTCCCCCAAATTGGAACAAAACTATATAAAAAAAAATCACAAACCCTTTTAGAATATAACTAAAAGCCCTATATAAAATTCTAAAAAAATCAAGAAATTATACATTAAAAATCATACCTTTAGGCCATTGAAAGAACTTTTGTTCTTCCATAAATGTATTATCAGAATTATCTTCGTAAGCAATGCAACAATTAAATTGAAACATGTTTTCTTCAATTAAAATTTCAAAACGCCCAATTTTTTATTTAGGATTCGACTTGAAACTGTGGGTTGAAGAAAAATTGGTTGGAACTGTGATAGATATCAGAATTCTTGAATCGTTTTATTTATTCTGAATTTTCAGTTTTAGCCCCCTAATTCTTGAGGATAACCTCCGCGTTTTTAAAGTTTTTATCTTTTATATTTTTGACACATATAGTTTTTAGCTCAATTTTTCTTAAAAATAAGAATTTACAAATACTTTTGCCAAAAAAAGAAAGTATTTAGGCTTTTTTAATTAAACATTCTTAAGAAAAAATCAAATAAAAAAATTATTACTTAATAAGGTATGAATTTTTTTTTTTTGAAATAAAAAATTCCCACTAGGAGTTTTGTTTTATTATTTAAAAGATTAGGTTTCAACATGCTATTTTAATCACAACCTTTCCTTTCTTATACAAGGATTCTAACTTTACTAAGCTAATCTTTTCTTTATATAATAAAAAGACTAAAATACACCGTTGGTCCCTAAACTTGTACAGAAGCATCGCGATGGGACAAACATGGCATTTATCATCGTGGGGAGTCCAAAACTTGAGTTTTTAATGCCAAACTAGTCCCTTGACCAAATTTCTGTTAGTCAACGTCTGTTAATTTCCCCATGTGCCTTGCACATGAGGGTAAAATGGTCATTTCATTGTTTTGGTTAATTACCTTTCATCTTCCTCATGTGCAAGGTAATTAAAAAACTGACGAAAACGTAATAAAGGGGTCGAAAACGTTAAAAAATGGACAAAAACGTAAAAAACTGACGAAAACGTAATAAAGGGGTCGAAAACGTTAAAAAATGGACAAAAACGTAAAAAATGGACAAAAACTTAAAAAAACAGACAAAAACGTAACTAAGTTCAAGAGAACAACCGCTACACAAGAGGACTTACATAGGGTTGAACGAAGTGTTCCGATTTGATTTCGGCCGAGTTTAAGAAGACTTACTTAGGGTTAAACGATGGAGGTGGTGGTAAGGGTTCTAATAAGCTTAAGCTTCCGGCTGATGCAAATAAAGCTCTGATTCTTAACATAAGTTTTTATAAAAAGATATGAGAGGTGTGAATGATTTAGCATTGATGTCATCACAAGTCTTTTCTACATACACCACTACTAAGCCATCAACAACGCCATTTACACCACCGTCTGAATCTGTCCATATGACTACACCTTCTTCACCAGGTGTCCCATATACTCGGCTTTTGGAATCAAGTAACCAAAATAATGTTATACCGTATTAGTTTCAGTCGTATCAGTTACACCTCGGAAGCCCATTTACCCAAGTGATTTAATGGGCTCACTTTCTTCCAATTCAGTTGATTAGATCTTGTTGTTCATGTATTACTAGTGGTAATGTGTTAGAATGTGTCATTTCATTTTCATTTTTTTTTGTTACAAGTTTTTTACTTTTTGTTTATGAATTGGGTTTAAGCCATTAAATAACCATGTACATTCTCAAATTTACTCATATGGTACGTGTACCGAAAAAACTATCTATATGGTACGTGAACTTTCATAAACCGGCTAATATGATACATGGAAACCTGTTTTACCTGCTAATATGGTACACATACTATATTTCATATGTTTCCGTACGTTTTCATATGTTTTCTTATGTTTTCGTACATTTTTATCCGTTGTTATCCATCTCTACCCATTTTTGTATCTTTTGTACATTTTATACGCTTTTGAACGTTTTCTTACGTTTTTGTACGCCTTTGTAAGTTGTTGTACATATTTGTACATTTTCTACGTTATTATACGTTTTCATTCGTACAAAAAAGTATAAAACATATAAAAACATGTGAACACATACACAAGCGTGTAAAAACATACACAAACGTAAAAAAACGTCAAAAAGAATCTATAAAAACGTACACAAACGTAAAAGAACATATACAAATGCAAAAAAACATACACAAACGTGTAAAAACGCGCATAAACGTGTAAAAACATACAAAAAAGTATAAAACGCACACAAACGTATAGAACGTAAAAACATGCAAAAACGGAGAAAATGGTATGAAAATGTACTAAAATGTACCAAAACCTATGAATACATGCAAAAGTATAAAAAACGTAAGAACACTTATGAAAACGTATGAAAACGTGCGAAAATGTATGAAAATGTAAAAAAAAAAAGTATAAGTCGTACAAAAGCGTATAAAAACACAAGCAAACGTATGAAAACGTATAAAAACGGATGAGAACGTATGAAAACGTGTGTAAAAAATACACCCAAAAGCTGCCATGTGACTGCACAATTCAAAAGGTGTCAACTCCTCCCCAAATTTCCATATACCTGCATCATAAATTTTTGATGAATTTATAAGAGAATAATGTTAGCCATTTTTGCACAACTTGATGAAATAAGAGAACAAGTGTAACACATACCTTTCATAAATTATGTTGTTGTCTACTAGTGTATGCTTTCCAACTAAACTCATCTTAGTCTACAAGACATTGTTTTCATCATCTTGTAAACTCAACTTAGAAGTGTATGTGTTACGATTGTCTCAAAGTGTGACC
This sequence comes from Chrysanthemum seticuspe, assembly GCA_019973895.1. Taxonomy (NCBI): domain Eukaryota; kingdom Viridiplantae; phylum Streptophyta; class Magnoliopsida; order Asterales; family Asteraceae; genus Chrysanthemum; species Chrysanthemum seticuspe. The sequence goes on from BPTQ01000001.1 coordinate 81,373,733, forward strand.
AAAGACCCACAGCCGAGAGGGACGGACCTAGGATTTTTTAGAGGGTGTTGCACAAATTTTTTGCTATCATAATTACTAAAACTCGCACCATAAAGAATTTGTTTAGTCATGCTAAAGTTTCACTATAAAGAAAATAGCACAAATATTGGAGGTTGTACATACCAAAAAATGACACTTTTTGAAAAGAATTTCACTTTGTCACTTAAAATTGGGTGCCACACCCAGCACCCATGTAGGTCCGTCCCTGACAACCGATATCTCATCCTTTGAGGGCATGAGACACAAAACTAGAGTTCTCAAATATTTTTACTTTGTCCAGAAAACCAAATGAATTTGTAGACATCAACCATGTATATGTGCAGGAGGGGGCCTTAATCCGTACCGAGACCTAAAGACAAGTTCAAAAACGGGGCCTTTCGATTATTTGTTATGATTTTAGTAAAATTGTTTGGATTCCTATAACGTCTATATATTTAGAAAAATCAAGAATGATTAGTATAAGAACCGATTAATGATTCAAAGCTAAAATGACGAATAGAGAAACCAAACGTCATTGTTTTGGTGATCTAGAAGTAGGGATAAGACGACAAAATTTAACCAAGCGCTTGTATGTGTTCTTTCGTGAACATTTAATCAAACAAAGGCTACATGAAAACTTAAAACAATTAAGCCAAAGAAATATTATGCTCGTGCTCATTGTATAAGAGGAAACTTTCTTCGTATTCATTTATTAACACACTAAACAAAAATTACAAAAAATGCGTAATCAAAAGAGCATAAGAACATTTCACAAACAACTAATCGAGCTTTTAGTTCATTTACAACCCTATCGATTACTCCGGTATTTAAAAATTGGATTACAAAAATGAGCTTAATTCATTTTTTTCCATTACCTTAAAAAAAGATCTTGATCCGTTTTATAAAACTAAAATGATGGACTTGGTGTATGATAGTTCTAACATGTATCAGGTATTTTAGTAACGGGGGCCTAAAAATTACTAAGATGAGCTCAATTTATTGTTTGCCATTGCCCCAAAAGACGATCTTGATCGTTTTCATAAAACTAAAATGATGACTTAGTATTTAATAAAATTTAGGCCTAAAGAACAAAGATAAAGGTAGATGTAACGTCAGATGCTAAATTGTATCAAGTATTTTAGTAAATTAGAGGGATTTATAAAATTCTGGGGCCCTAAAGGTGTGCTGAAGAATATATGTAACAACTTAATACGTGACGGTGCTTTAGAAAACCAGGGGCCTTAAAAAATCTGAGGCCTAAAGCGATGACTTTTGGTAGCTTTACCATTGAGCCACCCGTGTATATGTGGCCCTCTATATAGTACTTAGGGTTAATATACAAATTTGTTATTGAACTTTTCAAAAAAGTTCGTCTAAATTGCTAAACTTTATTTTTGTTCATCCAGGTTAGTTAACTTTTATAACTGGTAACATATGTTATCAAACTTTATTTTACTTGTTGTAAGTTTGTAACAGGTAAAGATGATTATATGGCTAAGTGTAATGATAAAAATAAACCCATCTTCTTTCTCTTCTATTTTTTTTTTATTGTATTTACAATTTAAATTGTAATGAAAAAAATCAAGAACATTCAATATACCAAAATATATATATTTCATAGACAATAGTCTCAATAATGAAGTCTAGGAACTAATCCAACAATTAAAAAGTTCATCCATTTTGCAAATTTTTTACGAAACTAGGATCTACTAAATCAAAACGAAAGCACGATAAATGTATATTAACCCGCGAACTTATTAACAAACAACAATAACGGTATTATTTGCGAACATAAATGTATTTTAATCGACATGTTCTTTACACTTATAGTACATATTAACAATTAATGTCACTACATAAATATCATTTGCAACACAAATTTTAACAGTCCAACAATGAACTTGTTCACCTACTTTAACATCATTCCGACAACTACTGGAGTGAACGGTTTTCAACTTTCAGTAGTAATGATGCAAGACGCGAAAGCGAATTTTAAAAAGCCCTAATCCAAGGGTTGATAACAAGGTAAAACCTCCGGGGAATAAAACCCAAACAAAGAGATAAAACTCTAAAATACAAAGTTTATTAATAATCAAAAGCTAAATTACAAAGATATTAAGCCCTATATTTATAGGTGAAGGTATCTTGTGCAAAAAGAAATATAAATAAAATAAAGAAACTAATTTAAACATTCCTAAATAATAATTATCTTAAAAAAGACTTAAACAATAAAAGAAACAGTCTGGAATCGATTCTCTACGGCGTACGGAGATGTTTCCCTCTACGACGTAGATACTTTAAGACACGAATTAAATATTATTCGAGAAATCTACGACGTAGAGAGGAAAATACCCTTACGCCGTAGAGGCCATAATTTCTACATCTTTAGGTCTTGAGTCTTGTCCCCATCATTCTCCCTTACTAGAAAAGAACTCGCCATCGAGTTCTCACTATCAAGGGCTTCATCAACCTCAAACACCTTCACATCGACGAACCTTATCTTCAGTAGACTTTCGTTTCACGTCAACTTGAGAACCTTCATATTTTTTTAACACACTTGCCATACTCCCAACTATCAACCCACGAACTCAAACATCAGGTTAGTTGTGTACTCCTTATCAACAACCATCAAGTTTTCAATTGCAATAAAAATGACTTCATTGTTCGCCATTGAAAACTTAATTGGATTTTTGATAATCATCTTTAAAATTAACCCATAATATAAATCACAAACCTATAAAGGACAAATTCGGAATCTGTTTTTAGCTTACAATAAAAAACCCTTCACATCTTCATCATCATTAAAATCCATAACTTTTTCTTCACAAGTCTTCAAAGTACCAACTTTATTCGTTGTTTCCAACAATAAAGTTGAAATTTTGTCTTCATGTTGTACACAAACTTGAAGTTCTTAGATATTTTTCAACAAGCTCTTCCACAACTTCAACCTTGAACATCTTTTCTTGCGCTTTAACTTCAGGCTTTAGTAATTCTGGTTTTCCTTCGAGTGGATTCATAGCAATTCTTTTCTCTTCCCATGAAAAAAGAAAAAGATTTATTTTGAAGATCATACATGCCCTTAACGTCTTGTCACCAAGGTTTTGCGAAAAAATATGACACTCATCAGTTTCATCCACAACAAAAAGTACCCTTGATTTACAGAACTTTACGATGGTCACCAGAACTCAACAAACTTGGTAACCTTCAATTGGACAAACCTCCATTAGTAATTTTAAGAAATTTACCAATTTTCTTGAAACCAAATTATTTATGCAACAACCATTAATAATTAAAGAACATACTGTTTGATTAGAATTCCCGAACGAAAAAACTTGGTTGTATGTAATCGATGCTCCATCTTCATTATTTTCTTCCATTCATCAAACCTCTTATTGTTACACGGGGATTGGTTGCTTGCATAATTGCCTCCAAAATCACCTATAGTTAGAAGAATTCTTTGACCTTTGTGTTTGCTACCCTCACGATTCTTGTAGATTAATGCCCCGACTACTATCACAGAACGTAGTTCTTCTAGCATAGTGTAATAGCTGTCAAGTTCTTTCATGGATTTGGTAAAACTATGATCCATGCACTATCCAGACCATGCCCCACCAACAATATGGGTTTTGATAACATCTACACCATTCACCATCTAGGATACTAACAAGCTCTTGATGCTAAGTGACGCAGCACGCGGAAGTAAATTTTGAAAAACCCTAATCGAAGGGTTGATAATTAGGTAAAACCTACGGGGAACAAAACCCAAACAAGAGATTAAAACTATAAAACAAAAAGTTTATTAATAATCAAAAGCTAAATCACAATATTTATAGGGGAAGGTATCTTGTGCAAAAAGAATTCTAAAAAAAAAAAAGAAAAAAAAAACCTAATTTAAAACATTCCTAAATAATTTTATTCTAAAACACGACTTAAACGATAAAAGGAACATCGTGGAATAAATGTCTCTACGACATAGGGAGATCTTTCTCTCTAGTAGAGACTTTAATCCTTGAATAAAATCTTATTCAAGAGCTCTACGGCATAGAAAAGAAAGTACCTATACGCGGTAGAGGCCACAACTTCTACGTCTTTGGGTCCTAATCTTGTCCCCATCAAGTAACTTGGATGAACGATTTTCAAACAGTCGGTAACTTGGATGATCAATTCACAAAGTTTAATAACTTGGATGAACAAAAATAAAGTTCAGTAACTTAGACGAACATATTTGCAAAATTTAATAGCATATTTGTATGTTAAACCTAGTACTTATTTGAAACAATGGAGCTAGAGAAGCGAAGAATACACTATTCTTGAATTATGAATTCTGTTCATAGAGCCAATGATGTACCAAACTGGAGTATCCACAACAATCTGGTCTCATTATCAATTCATGAAGCACGTGGTGGGCAGATTAAAAAATGCAATATGGCAAACAATGTTACTTGAAAACCTACAACCTAATACTTCTAATGTCCTCTGAAACACATCACAAACATCTGATTTGCTACTTTACTAACAAAAAATTTACTGAATTGCCGTTAAGGTAAAAAAAAAAACATTAATACACCCTCTCCAGTGACCAAGTAAATTTGTTACAAAATTCTAATAACACACTAATTCAGAAGCTTATATACGACTGCACAATTCAAAAGGTCCCAGCTCCACCCCAAACTCCTATACCTGCATCACAAATTGTTTTAGCTGGAGTAAGTCAATTTGCACAATTTGATTATATAAGAAATCATGTGAAAAATCATACCTTTCGTTATCTAACGTCATTTCCCGATATATATGTGTCTACTTTTCTTCTTTCAGACCAAACTCTGTGCTGCATGCATCAGATATTTCATTGAACCACTTGACTTTTCTTGTTGACAACATGAGATATCCCATCACCAATCCGACTAATGTTCCACATCCATATCCCAAAGTCACCACTTTCCATGTAAATCCACTCTCCTCCTCGTCATCATATTCTCCATCATCTTCAACTTGCGGGGAACTTTGATGTTCATGTTTGGGCAATGGAAACCCATAGAGTCCTGAATTCCCTCCAAAGGAAGTGCTAAATGTGCTGAACTGTGGGCCTCCTGGTATACGTCCTACAAGATGGTTTTGCGAGAGATTTAACACTTCAAGAGTTGTGATGCATGCAAGACTTTGTGGAATCTCTCCAGAGAGTTGGTTCCAAGATAGGTCTAACGACTCAATCTCTGTGAGATTCCCCAAAGCATCTGGAATGGGACCCATAAGACAGTTGTGGGATAAGTTGAGCACTATTAGCGAATTAAGACCACCGATGACATTTGGAATATGTCCTTCAAATGTGTTATTGGACAGATCAATAATTGTGTAGTCAACCGAAATTTGTGAAAAATCTTGATTCACCCCTTTCACCGCAACAACGAATGAGTAATACTTTCCACCCAGGTATAAATATTCTGGTTCTTTGCTGCTTTTAACAACATTCTTCATGGAATTGAAATTTTGAAAATATTTTACAGGGAGTTGCCCCACAAACCCATTATGAGATAAGTCAAGAACTTGAAGACTTGGAAAGGGGGATTCAACAGTTGAAGACGGTTGAATGTGTCCTTGAAAGTTGTTTGATTTGAGGACAAGAGCCTGCAAACATGGAAGGCCTTCTAACCAACTAGGGAATGTACCATTTAAGTGGTTGTTTCCAAGATCAAGCACTCTCAAGCCTGAGCATTTAGACAAGGAACTTGGCACCTCTCCTCTTAATTGATTTCCATTCAAACTAAGCCCTTTTAAACTTCCACAATCCTCATATGTGTTTGGAATTGTTCCTTGAAAGCTATTGTTCCCCATATCTATCATCTCAAGAAATGAGCTGATATGTCCAAAGCATTGTGGAATCAACCCACCAAAGCGATTATTGGACATATCCAAAAACCATAAAAGGCTCATGTTGCAAATTGATGGAGGGAATGGCCCCACAATCAAGTTGGACTGCAGATAAAGTGCAGATAGTCCATACCATTGAAATTGTGGCAAGCCTGTTATGAAGTTGTGTGAGAGATCCAAAATTTGTAACTCATTGCCTCCTATCTCCCCAGCCCAATGAGGAATTTGGCCATGGATTTCGTTGCTAGATAAATCTAAATATTCAAGCTGTTTCATGGCTCGAAATGAATTCGGAAGCGCCTTTAGCTTGCAAGAGGCCAAATCTAATTCTCTAAAGCCAGGGTTGACATAATGATTGGCATTCTTTGTTGTAACAGAGAAACCACTATAAGAGAGATCTAGATATTCAAGGTTTGTGAGGCTTGATAACAATGTATCCAACTCCCATTCACCACCAAAATTATTATATGAAAGGTATAGACCAGTGAGGTTAGTGAGTTTACGAAATGTTTGTACATCACTGTGCCCAACTAACTGATTGTAACTTAGGTCTAACACTTTTAATGATGGAAGAGCAAACGACTTAAAAGGCACCTTTCCACTAAACGTGTTATTTCTTAGAGAGAGATGTTCTAAAGAGGGGGAAGTAAACAGCCAAGATGGCAATGTCCCATTAAGTTGGTTGTGTTGCAAATCCAGAGAAGTAAGGTGTGTTAGGTTCACTGAGATTTCCGAAGGGATATCGCCTGTGAGAGTGTTCCAAGACAAGTCAAGTGTTTCCAAAGAATGAAGATTGAAAATGTAATGAGGTAATTCTCCTTGCAATCCAGTGTAGTAAAGATTTAGTAATTTCAAAGAAGAAGAGATGTTAAGACTGGTAGGCAAAACCAAAGAGATATTAACATCACCGAGTGAAAGTTCTTCCAAATTAGTAAAATTATGAATCAAATTAATGAAAACATCTGGTCGAAGCTTGAAATCATAATTATTCCAGGAGAGATCAAGAGAGACCAATTTATGAAGGAGTGAGATATCTGGTGGGACATGGCCAGAAAACAAACAACCAGAGAGGTTGAGATGTGTGAGACTATTTGAAAACCTTCCAATTTCACTTGGAATTTGGGGACCGTCAAAATAATTAAAAGCGAGGTTGAGTCTTTGGAGGTGAGGAAGGTTGAAGAGGGAGCTGTTAGGATGGATGGTACCTTTCAGCATTCCGCAACTAATGTCGATGCCGATAACGTCACCAGAGGAGTAGTCGCAAGTAACTCCATTCCAATTACAGCAATCTGTACTTGTGTTCCAGCTCATCATAATTGGATAATAACCCGAACCATGCAAATCTCGACACCCCAAATAGTCTGATACGTAATTGATGGAGGAAAGGTTATGTTTAAAGAGAAGCAAAGCTTCACTCTGTTCTTTAGAACATTTATGAATATTATTATTCAAAGAAGTGGAAGAGGCAAAAGTGGTGAAACATAGGAAAAGAAAAAAGATACAAGATATTGAACTACTCATTCTGTGTTAAGTCTTTTTTTTTTTTTTTTTTTTTTTTTTTTTTTTTTTTTTTTTTTTTTTTATTTTTTTTTTATTTGATAAGATTCTGTGTTTAGTTTTGAATGCTATAAAAACTCACAGATTCTACAAATATATATACTAACCACTGGTATTACAAGAATATGTTCGTGGTCCGGTTTCATTTATGAGCGTATCGCTTGGGGGAATTGTTTGTGATCCAGTTTCATTTACAAGCGTATCACTTGGGGAATTGTTTGTGGTCCGGTTTCCTTTATAAGCGTGTCACTTGGGGAATTGGGTTGTATGAGTCTATCAATTAGTTTACCTAGGAGCTGGATTGCACAAATCTTTTGATTCGACAGGCCCTTAACTTTTAAACTTCAAACTAACATAACGAAAAACAACATTCTTTCATTTGAACTTTTTCCAGATTAATTTGAATGAGATTTCAATATTACCCTTAAAAGTTATCAAAACTTCACAAACAAATGCTTGCATAGTGGTTTTGGGTTTACTAGTTAATCAAAAATAAAAAAATAAAAAGATAATATTAGGTCTGAAATGACTGTAATTCCTTAGTTATAATGTTTCTTCTACGTTTCTATGAAGACTTTTTAAACAAGCCTGGTCATGAACTTACATTTATCCCAAACTGTATGTCCTTGTTTTACAAGTCCTTTGATCCGGCAACTATAAACAAAACAGAGTAATATATTGATTGGATTTCTTTTAATCAAGTTAAGGATACCTTTACTCTCTCCTACACCTCTAGTGAACTGGTCACAAACATTTTTTTGTACTTGTAGACTCGAACACCATTCATTCTTGGATGCAACTTAAACTCACAACCACTTAACTAATGGGTTATATAACGCATGGACTTAGATCTACACGGAGAAACTAAAATATAGCGATAACTTATGACAATTCAAATTCAAGTTAAAGTTCACACGCATAAGAAAGTAATTCAGTTTCAGTTGAGCTCAAAAACTTTTTAAATGCTATGCATTTTATTAAAAAGTTTCAGAGCAAACAAAGAGATCATACTATCATTGTCAATGCAGTGAATGGAAGAAATGTCTAAGAAATGTTGTCGGATATAATTGCTTAATGACCAACTTTTTTGAAGTATATGAGGGTTTAGGAAGACTTCAAATTGGAGGTAGGGATTTACGTACATTTAATGTTGTTGTCTACTAGTGTAGACTTTCAAAGTAAACTGAGCGTAGTCTACAATTCATCAGTCACCCTTTCATCTGGTGGCCCTTTTAGGTTTTGGGCATCACATGCAGACATCGTGTAACATAAGTAACTGGTACAGAAACATAAATTGCTTCATAAATTTGAGGGTAAAAGCTATAGATGCTTATCGTACTTTCCACCGTAACTCATTATGCTTCATCTACTCTCAATATTGTCATTACACATATTTGTTGAGGGTAATTTGGTAATTCAACACTTCATCTTCTTTCTCATTTAATTTCAGATTTTTTTTAAAAGTAAAAACTGAATCAAAGCATCATTTATTTATGTGTCATCAATATTGCCATAATGAGGCATCAAACATAAAGCTACCACACGACACAACACTTCCACTTCCACTAGTCACCGCATTACAGCCACCATATCTCCGATGTCCAACCACGGCGGCGATGAGTAGTAGTCCCAACCGGAATCCACAAAAACAAACTCATCCGACACAAACCCTTCTCCAAGATTTAGATGTAAATGTCGGTAGATGTATGGTCATCTTTAGATGTAAATGGATCACTGATTCACTGTGAAAGTTAAATAAGGTCCATGTAAAACATTTTCGTCAAACTATCTGATCTATGTATCTACAAAAATTTTCTCATGCTAACCATAGGTTTAAGAAGTACTAGATATGTTTAAAATTCAAAAGTAGGCATACATAATGGTAATACTCCATTCGAATTCTAACTGCAGTTTTTAGACATGTTGATAAACTTTATTTTTCGTTATATATAAACATGGAGTAGTTGTTGTGTGGTTATGTTGTTGGAATTCGAATAAAAAGTACACCTGGTTGCAGCTTGAAGGAGAAATAAGCATCAAATGGTTTAGGGAAGAAGACAAGGGTATTTGCGTCTTTTCATGTGAAAGGTGTGGGCCAGGATATGTATAATGATATGTTGACCATAAACAAGGTTAAGTGTAATGACAATAAAAAAAGTTGAGAAAGCATAATAAGTTATTTTTGTAAGTACATTAAGCATTTATAGTTTTTTTCCTAAATTTGACTTTTTGAACGGCCATTTATCAAAAACACTCTAGCAAGACGATAGAGACCAACACGAAAAACATATTACAGATTACATGGAGTTGGAACAAGCTTTGATTGGATCATATAACCAATCAATCCAATTTGGAACAATTTTGTTCCTATGAGAGATCCAAGTGTAAGATAGGATTTTAATCTCATCGACAAGGGCATCCTTTCTAGGGGGTTTCGAGTTGAAGCAGACCCGATTGCGGTATCGGCAAATGATCCAAGTAGTACTTGGAATAACCACATCAAAACATGTCTTTGTGATACTATTTAGGTTAACCGAGTCCCCCCAAGTGATAAGATCAAGCACCAATTTCGGGTAATCATCCATACCCCACCAATTCTTCACCATGGACCATAAATCTTTAGCTACCATACAGTCTACAAATAGGTGTTGCAAGTCTCTATGGCTTGATCACATAACGGGCAACGTGTTGAATCTAAGTCAATCCCGTGGGCATCAAGATTACATCTAGTAGGAAGACGATCCTTACCAAGACGCCAAGAGTGAATATTGATTTAAATTGGAAGCATTTTGTTCCACCTAATAGCCTCGTTATCCGAATCCAACAAAGAACTATCAATACATTTACGCATGGAGGAAACATGATACGCCTTCAAGGAGCCGATAGAACATTCCCACATATCAGGGGAGTTTGTGGGGGCAAAATCACCAAGTAGAGCATTAAGAGAATTAAATTGATCCATCTCTGGACCACTTCTAATTTGACGTCTCCATGCCCTTAGACCCACGTCTCATATTTTGAGAATATGAGGTATAAATCTATACTTATCATGATCTATACTCTGTCCTGACTCTAGAATGAATAAAGATTTAGACTTTTTAATTCCACGTCATTCAAATATGTGTGTACCTGTAGTTTGGCCAATTTACTGAATTTCCCATACTATTATGGGTTAGGAACAAGGGGCTTGAAGCCAAAGAATGCACTACTTTTGAATAAAAAACCCAATGATTTTTTTTGGGGTATTATTTCTGCCTTATATATATATGCTAATAAACTGATATTGTGTTCACAGAGCCAAAGCTGTACGGAACTGAAGTATCCACAAGGCCACTTGCATTATGAGAAAACAGGCATCAAGTGAAATCTCCTCCAACAAAACATGTAGCAAGCTAAAGAGAGACTTTGCATGTCACAACTTTTCCTCAATCAGTGCCTCAGAAGAAACTCTTTCTATAATAATGAAAGACTCCACAAATGGTCTTTTTATCTATCGAAAAGTAATACCCAAGCATCAAATTCTAACAATTTTAGATAATCTGTGGATTCTGAAAGACAATTATGAAATTAGATTGGTAAAAGGCATGCCAATGTGTTATTGACTGAGCGCAAGCAATCGTTAGTTTTTAACATTAAAAGGATGACATGTGGTACTTTATGCAGGAGTTCTGTGAGTTGAGGAAAATATAGAGAAGCATACATCTACAAAACAAGAAAAAGGTTTCAAGATGCAGATGCTAAATTTTCATAAACAAGAGAACATTTAAAGATAAGACAATAACAACTAAACCACATAAAAACTTCCCACTTAACCTAAAAACATATTACCCTAAATATGTTCATGTACCTGTTGTAGCCTTTTTAATGTCTTGTAATGTTAATGGACAAAGTTTTATTTATGTTTTATTCGTATGGGTCAAAAGAGTCTTTAGTAATGGGTTGGGTCATGGTTGATCCAAACAGCCTCTTATTTAGTTTGTTTAGTTTCTGTTATGGCAGTTAAGTAGCGGTTAAGAAAAATAGTTATATGGGAATCGACACAATGGTTGACTTCCTAAAACTTGTGTCGATTCATAACATTTAAATAGGTAGATCGAGTCAATTGTGAACACAACAATTCCAACGTTTTATATCAATTTAGTGTTTACATATATCCTTTTTTTCTACTCGTATATATTGTTTTAGTCTCTCAATTTCATTCGAATATTATGGTGAATTACAAGCAAATCATGCATAGGGATTGGCTCGAATTTCGACCTGTGAAACGTAGCCAACATTGGTACCAGAGCCTCGGTTCTGAAGCCTGGAACAAGTCAATTCAGAAGCATGGTCACGTTACTCTAAACAAGTATTTTTTGCAACGGGAAAACCCCTCAAACTTGCCACGATGGGGCAAACAAAAGAAACATTTATCTCTTGAGGGAAAGAAGTTACGAAGAGATAAAGTTGAAGAGGTTGTGTCCTACAACTCCTCAAAAACCCAACCGCCCTGCATACAATCAGGAGAAGGCGCCAGTTTATCCAAAAGAGAAAAAAGGGCACACTGTTTTATTTGTAAAACTAGGGGTCACGTATACTGGAAGTGTGCAAACAAGAAGATCAAAAACATCAATCAGGAACCAATCAAGATGAAGCCTACTACATCAACAGTGCATGAAAAACTCAATTATGGGACGGACAAAGTGCATGTTACCACGGATTACATGGTTGAGGGTTCGGACCAAGGAAATTGGAATGATATTTGGTTTGTTAGTGGAGCCTATAAGAAACACATGAGTCCCACAAGGACTTTGTTTAGTCGAATGATCAACAGATTCAAGATGGAGGGCAAGGAAGAAAAGGAAAAGAAATTTATCTTTTCGTACGGTGTTGGTGAGGCTATTGTAGAAACTAAGGAAGGAGGTTTAGTGATTCCAAATGTGCTCTACACACCGGAGATCACATTAAACGTTTTGAGCATCGATCAACTAGAAGACCAAGGCTTTATTTTGACTTATGGAAACGGGACATGCGGTTTAAAGTACATATTCGACAATGGAGAAAGACCATTGGAGGTGCAGGATGAAGGCACGATGGGAAAGAATCAAGGAAGCATGATCGAAAGTCACAATAGATTCCTGGAGGAATATTATAAGTCGATTGATCCAAGTGATGAATGCTCGTTAATCAGAGGCATGGAAGACCTAAATATGGATAAGGAAGACAATCAAGATTATATTGACGAAGAATATCTAAGTTTAAACGGGACACTATATCACATGAAGGTAAACACCTTTCCTAGATTTTTGTCATTTTTAAACTTGATTAAGATTGACAAATTAGTTTTTAGAAACTGGGAAATATTGGGAAATAAGTTTTTGGAATTGTTAGAATGGTTCTACCTAGGCTACTTAGGACAAGATGTGTTAGGAAAATTACGACCGGTTATTGGGGTAATAAAGATAGACTTGTTGGGATTGTATAAATTTGTGGATGATTTGGGTGGTTATATGAACGTGTCATTCAACAACAAATGGAGCGATGTTGCTAAGTTATTGGGATTGGCACAAGAGGATAAGCAAGAGGTTAAGGAATGCTATAGGGAATATCGCTTCATTTGCTCATCCTTAACCTCTTCCTTAACCTCATCAAAACATGTCTTTGTGATACTATTTAGGTTAACCGAGTCCCCCCCAAGTGATAAGATCAAGCACTAATTTTGGGTAATCATCCATACCCCACCAAGTCATCACCATGGACCATAAATCTTTAGCTACCGTACATTCTACAAATAGGTGTTGCAAGTCTTTTATGGCTTGATCACATAACAGGCAACGTGTTGAATCTAAGTCAATCCCGTGGGCATCAAGATTACATCTAGTAGGAAGACGATCCTTACCAAGACGTCAAGAGTGAATATTGATTTAAATTGGAAGCATTTTGTTCCACCTAATAGCCTCGTTATCCGAATCCAACAAAAAACTATCAATACATTTACGCATGGAGGAAACATGATACGCCTTCAAGGAGCCGATAGAACATTCCCACATATCAGGGGAGTTTGTGGGGGCAAAATCACCAAGTAGAGCATTAAGAGAATTAAATTGATCCATCTCTGGACCACTTCTAATTTGACGTCTCCATGCCCTTAGACCGACGTCTCATATTTTGAGAATATGAGGTATAAATCTATACTTATCATGATCTATACTCTGTCCTGACTCCAGAATGAATAAAGATTTAGACTTTTTAATTCCACGTCATTCAAATATGTGTGTACCTGTAGTTTGGCCAATTTACTGAATTTCCCATACTATTATGGGTTAGGAACAAGGGGCTTGAAGCCAAAGAATGCACTACTTTTGAATAAAAAACCCAATGATTTTTTTTGGGGTATTATTTCTGCCTTATATATATATGCTAATAAACTGATATTGTGTTCACAGAGCCAAAGCTGTACGGAACTGAAGTATCCACAAGGCCACTTGCATTATGAGAAAACAGGCATCAAGTGAAATCTCCTCCAACAAAACATGTAGCAAGCTAAAGAGAGACTTTGCATGTCACAACTTTTCCTCAATCAGTGCCTCAGAAGAAACTCTTTCTATAATAATGAAAGACTCCACAAATGGTCTTTTTATCTATCGAAAAGTAATACCCAAGCATCAAATTCTAACAATTTTAGATAATCTGTGGATTCTGAAAGACAATTATGAAATTAGATTGGTAAAAGGCATGCCAATGTGTTATTGACTGAGCGCAAGCAATCGTTAGTTTTTAACATTAAAAGGATGACATGTGGTACTTTATGCAGGAGTTCTGTGAGTTGAGGAAAATATAGAGAAGCATACATCTACAAAACAAGAAAAAGGTTTCAAGATGCAGATGCTAAATTTTCATAAACAAGAGAACATTTAAAGATAAGACAATAACAACTAAACCACATAAAAACTTCCCACTTAACCTAAAAACATATTACCCTAAATATGTTCATGTACCTGTTGTAGCCTTTTTAATGTCTTGTAATGTTAATGGACAAAGTTTTATTTATGTTTTATTCGTATGGGTCAAAAGAGTCTTTAGTAATGGGTTGGGTCATGGTTGATCCAAACAGCCTCTTATTTAGTTTGTTTAGTTTCTGTTATGGCAGTTAAGTAGCGGTTAAGAAAAATAGTTATATGGGAATCGACACAATGGTTGACTTCCTAAAACTTGTGTCGATTCATAACATTTAAATAGGTAGATCGAGTCAATTGTGAACACAACAATTCCAACGTTTTATATCAATTTAGTGTTTACATATATCCTTTTTTTCTACTCGTATATATTGTTTTAGTCTCTCAATTTCATTCGAATATTATGGTGAATTACAAGCAAATCATGCAAAGGGATTGGCTCGAATTTCGACCTGTGAAACGTAGCCAACATTGGTACCAGAGCCTCGGTTCTGAAGCCTGGAACAAGTCAATTCAGAAGCATGGTCACGTTACTCTAAACAAGTATTTTTTGCAACGGGAAAACCCCTCAAACTTGCCACGATGGGGCAAACAAAAGAAACATTTATCTCTTGAGGGAAAGAAGTTACGAAGAGATAAAGTTGAAGAGGTTGTGTCCTACAACTCCTCAAAAACCCAACCGCCCTACATACAATCAGGAGAAGGCGCCAGTTTATCCAAAAGAGAAAAAAGGGCACACTGTTTTATTTGTAAAACTAGGGGTCACGTATACTGGAAGTGTACAAACAAGAAGATCAAAAACATCAATCAGGAACCAATCAAGATGAAGCCTACTACATCAACAGTGCATGAAAAACTCAATTATGGGACGGACAAAGTGCATGTTACCACGGATTACATGGTTGAGGGTTCGGACCAAGGAAATTGGAATGATATTTGGTTTGTTAGTGGAGCCTATAAGAAACACATGAGTCCCACAAGGACTTTGTTTAGTCGAATGATCAACAGATTCAAGATGGAGGGCAAGGAAGAAAAGGAAAAGAAATTTATCTTTTCGTACGGTGTTGGTGAGGCTATTGTAGAAACTAAGGAAGAAGGTTTAGTGATTCCAAATGTGCTCTACACACCGGAGATCACATTAAACGTTTTGAGCATCGATCAACTAGAAGATCAAGGTTTTATTTTGACTTATGGAAACGGGACATGCGGTTTAAAGTACATGTTCGACAATGGAGAAAGACCATTGGAGGTGCAGGATGAAGGCACGATGGGAATGAATCAAGGAAGCATGATCGAAAGTCACAATAGATTCCTGGAGGAATATTATAAGTCGATTGATCCAAGTGATGAATGCTCGTTAATCAGAGGCATGGAAGACCTAAATATGGATAAGGAAGACAGTCATGATTATATTGACGAAGAATATCTAAGTTTAAACGGGACACTATATCACATGAAGGTAAACACCTTTCCTAGATTTTTGTCATTTTTAAACTTGATTAAGATTGACAAATTAGTTTTTAGAAACTGGGAAATATTGGGAAAGAAGTTTTTGGAATTGTTAGAATGGTTCTACCTAGGCTACTTAGGACAAGATGTGTTAGGAAAATTACGACCGGTTATTGGGGTAATAAAGATAGACTTGTTGGGATTGTATAAATTTGTGGATGATTTGGGTGGTTATATGAACGTGTCATTCAACAACAAATGGAGCGATGTTGCTAAGTTATTGGGATTGGCACAAGAGGATGAGCAAGAGGTTAAGGAATGCTATAGGGAATATTGCTTCATTTGCTCATCCTTAACCTCTTCCTTAACCTCATCAAAACATGTCTTTGTGATACTATTTAGGTTAACCGAGTCCCCCCCCAAGTGATAAGATCAAGCACTAATTTCGGGTAATCATCCATACCCCACCAAGTCATCACCATGGACCATAAATCTTTAGCTACCGTACATTCTACAAATAGGTGTTGCAAGTCTTTTATGGCTTGATCACATAACAGGCAACGTGTTGAATCTAAGTCGATCTCGTGGGCATCAAGATTACATCTAGTAGGAAGACGATCCTTACCAATTCAATTGATTTTAATTGGAAGCATTTTATTCCACCTAATAGCCTCGTTATCCGAATCCAAAAAAAACTATCAATACATTTACGCATGGAGGAAACATGATACGCCTTCGAGGAGCCAATAGAACATTCCCACATATCTGGGGAGTTTGTGGGGGCAAAATCACCAAGTAGAGCATTAAGAGAATTAAATTGATCCATCTCTGGACCACTTCTAATTTGACGTCTCCATGCCCTTAGACCCACGTCTCATATTTTGAGAATATGAGGTATAAATCTATACTTATCATGATCTATACTCTGTCCAGAATGAATAGAGATTTAGACTTTTCCTCAATCAGTGACTCAGAAGAAACTCTTCCAATAATAATGAAAGACTCCACAAATGGTCTTTTTATCTGTCGAAAAGTAATCCCCATGCATCAAATTCTAACAATTTTAGATAATCTGTGGATTCTGAAAAGAAAATTATGAAATTAGATTGGTAAAAGATATACCAATGTGTTATTGACTGAGCGCAAGCAATCTTTAGTTTTTAACACTAAAAGGATGACATGTACTTTATGCAGGAATTCTGTGATTTGAGGAAAATATAGGGAAGCATACATCTACAAAACAAGAAAAATGTTCTATTAGTCAATAGAGCCATTACACTTGGGTTTCAAGATGCAGATGCTAAGATTTTCATAAACAAGAGAACATTTAAAGATAAGACAATAACAACTAAACCACATAAAAACTTCCCACTTAACCTTAAACATATGGCCCTTGTTACGGTGATCTAAATAAAAAAGTTTATTGATCTTATAGTGGCTAATGCATTTGAGTGGTGTTTGTCTAGAAGTAAAGTTTGTTCTAAAAATTGGACATTGTGGCTTCAAAACCCAATGCTTTATATTATGTAATTTTGATTCTAGCTTCTTGCTAGTTTAATAAAATTTAGCCGTTCCAAAAAAAAAAAAAAAAAAAAAACTGTGGCCCTTTTTACACGACATAAAGAGCAGTTTGTATGTTAATTTTTAATGTGGATAATTATTTAAGTTGAAGGATATGACCAAAAGGGAGTCAAAATAAGAGATGCACCAAAAAATTTGAAATGGGGAAGATGATTAACAGCCGGGTCACTGGTATTGCCTTGTATAGCCGTATATAATGTAAGCTAACATGAAGTTCTAAGTGGTCGCTGGCATTGCCTTGAATGCCAAGATGATAAACGGCAGGATCAATAACCCCTATTCCAAGGCCTCATTGTAAGAATCCCTGCAAACAATGCATACAAACCCTCACCAGTACCCAATTTCAAGAAATTTTCCTTTATTCCATTTGCATCAGCGAGTACTAAAGCCTGTAAGCAAGCCATACAGTGCAGAGATTAATGATGCTCTAAAGCGGTAACATGCAAAATTGGATATGAGAAAGTGATAATAGATAAAATGATAAGCCAAAAAATATTCATGAAATTGCAAGGCGAACCTTCCAGAGTGCAGCATAGTTGGTCCTAATAGAATTGTCAAGTACTTTGTATAGACCATGATCCAGCAGTATCAGTTGTGGTTTTCTTCTTCCAAATTCCTATAAACAATTAAACAGCATCAATAAGGAAGACATCGCTTCATGAAAATAAAGTATGGGAAAATTGAATATTTGAAGAAAAAAAGGAGGTTGGTGATGGCAAAAATGCTTAGATTACTAGCAATAATTAGTCAAGCAAGTGCGTGTTTCATTTGACAATTAAATGCCAAATGCTCAATTGAAGAAGTATATGCCTTTTATTTAACAAAACAAGACTTTCTAACATAACTATTCAACCAAAAACAGATCTATTATTATGTCATCTCATATAATTGATATTTTGTCTTGATTTGCCTGTTGCTCTTATAGTATTCAGATGTATATTCACACTGTGATTCATATGAGGTCCTGGATACAGGTAATATTCTTGTCATGCCTTAATAGACCCAATTGACAAATCTGATCATATGTTCTGCAAGAAGGTAGCACCCCTTCACAAGCTTATAAATAGGAAGCAGTACATTAAAACAACAAAAAACTTTAACCATGTTGACTAGAAGCTCTCTAGTAAAATCATGGTATAAAAATGTATGATTCCAAGGGTCTTGTTTAGAAATTAGTTGTCTTACCAAAATTTTCCCTTTTTGAAGAAGGCAGCTTGCAAACTAGCAAGTTAGCAGCGTGTGGATCACAGTGCACAAATCCATGTTTAAACATCATTTCAGCAAATCTTCTACTGACATGTATTGTGTAAAACAAAGCCCTTGCCATAAACATATATTCACCAATAAACAGGATGGGACATGAACTGGATAATAGCTCCCGGCAGGAAAACTGCTGCAACTAGCCAATTTGTAGTACAGAGAACATATACTTAATAGCCTTGCAATGTCATGTGGGTTGATTCCAAGTTTTTGGATGCTCTTCAAGTCATTGACTTCTGCGCCTTCTACAAACTCCATGGTCAACAATTTTGTAGTACTTAGGTTCCAATATACCTTAGGCGCATACACATACTCTGCAATATGAAGAGATACCTTGCGAAAGTTATCCATACATTTATTGCTGTTCTTGGCCACATTTAAGAAATCAAGTTCCTGATCATCATTGTAACTTATTACCAATACTATTTTAAAGGATATACAGTTTACCATATAGATCGGAAGAGTTCGCATAAATATACACATGTAGCAGGACATCATGAAAATACAAGAAGATAACAGGTTGAAAATATGTCTGACCTTAGGTAGACTAACGTGTACTTCATCTTCGTCCACCTATATTATAACCCATGCACAACTATGGTTATTACCATATATTCCCATCAATAAACACATGCATAAAGAAATAGTAGTGGAATAACAAAAATAAGATAGGCTGTAAGCTCTAACAAATAAACCTGCAATCAAATGAAGGAAAGAGCCGATGTAAAGTGTTGACAATGAATTGGGCTGTTGCATAATCTGCAGCTGCAGTATCTGTCATGTGCATATGTTGTACCGGAAACATGAATACAGTATAAAATGAGTATAAAATAAGTAAAGCTGTTAAAAAAGATTCCCAAGATAGAACCAAAATAAGATGGGTTTATAGTAAGAATGTGCAACCTTTACAGCAACTTTTTGGCCCTGATGAGTTCGAGCAACATGAACTTGAGCAAGGGAAGCACTTGCTATATGGGCTGGGTTAAACTCATCAGATATCTGTAAAAGTAAATAGTTAACATAAACTTTATGACTCAAAATAGCTAAAACAAAAGTAAGAGCATAGTGAGATTAGGTACTTCTTCAGGTGCCCCACCAAGCTCTTTTTTAACTACTTGGCACACTTGATCGTACGAAGAAGTCGGACATCTATTCAACTTAACATTGACTCCCTTAATGTTTTAATGTACTCTTGAGGTACTAAAGATGCCTATATGAAAACATTCCATTTAGCTAAACGCATAAGCTACATGTACTGCTTATCCAGTTACCAAATAAGAAACTTAAATTCCAATATTAATCGAAAGGAAAAAAAGTCCTATCTGTTGACTGATATGTTGGCCAAGCTTGATGTATATTCCACCGTTTTTAAAGCAAAGTTCTTCAAGCCAACGTGCACTCCTAGTGTGGAGTTCATGTTTAACTCTTGTCCTTTCAATACTATCTTCTCGTAGTCCCAACAGTGAATACTCGTAATCTAAAAGCACACCAACATTCATTAATTTTAATGATACGAACCTATCCCATACTAGGCTCGTATCGATGTTCATAAGTCCAAATGTAGAACTCACTCAAAAAGCTAGCTTGATGAGGAGGGGACACTTAGACATTATAAACCACCGTCCAATCCCATACTTGGGCGATGTGGGATCGTAACAATACCCCACCCTTTGAAGAACCAACGGCCTCGTTGGTCACGGCTATGTTGGTCACGGTTGGCACCCCTCTTTGGGTCCAAGCCACCACTCCATAGGCCACCACTCCGAGCTCGTTGGTCACGGCTATGTTGGTCACGGCTGGTAGTTAATCACAACAATGGCAACAAGCGATTAGGAATCTATGGAATAGAAACAAGATCCGTAACCGGATGTTATTGATAAGAGTTGAATGATTACAATCAATACAAACTCGAGAGAATTTGAGATAGGAAACTGATTACAAATCTTGGCTCACTTGCTAAATGTGAAAAGACAAGTATTTATACAAAGTAGTTATTGTTAGTTGGGCGCGTTTGGGTTTGTTTAAACTAGTCACGTGCATAGCACGTGACTCTTCCATTTTGTAATACAACATTTAAATCAATTATAGGATATTATAGCTCAATCAGAATGAATGGAAAGACTGCAAATAGAAAATCAATTGAAAAAAAAATACAACTATATAATATCAAGTTTTATTAGACATTTGTGATAATATTAGATGATACCCTTTGCAAGCAGAAACTTGTTATGTAAACTTACGATAAAAGTCAAAAATGATAAACATGCTTTCACAAATATACCAACATGGTCATTTATGTATCAATATGCTAAATCAAAGATTAAATTATGTACAATAATGGGTAATTCTTCACATCACCATCTCTCACATCTGCATCGTTAGTCCTTCATACTAACGGCCGTTAGTAAATAGCTTAAAACTTGGTTTTCTTACGTTTTCGTCTGTTTTTTTACGTTTTCATCCTATTTTTACGTTTTTCGTCCTTTTTTTACGTTTTCGTCCGATTTTTTTACGTCGTCGACCGTTTTTTTACGTTTGCGTATGCTTTTTTACGTTTTCGACCCCTTTGTTACGTTTTCGCCCTTTTTTTTTTAAGTTTCTGTCCGTTTTTTTTTATTTCTTTCATATGTTTTTTTACGTTTTCGTCAGGTTTCTTACGTTTTCATCCTTTTGTTTACGTTTTCGTTCGATTTTTTACATTTTCGTCCGATTTTTACATTTTCGTCCGATTTTTTTCGCCGTCGACCGTTTTTTAATGTTTTCATATGCTTTTTTACGTTTTCGACCCCTTTGTTACGTTTACATCCGTTTTTTAAAGTTTTCGTCTGTTTTTTTACGTTTTCGTCCGTTTTTTATGTTTTCGACCCCTTTGTTACGTTTTCGTCCGTTTTTTACGTTTTCATATGTTTTAACATTTTCGACTGTTTTTTTATGTTTTCGTCTGGTTTTTTACGTTTTTGTCCATTTTTTACGTTTTCATCCGATTTTTTACGTTTCCGTCCGATTTTTTACGTCGTCAACCGTTTTTTTTTACGTTTTTCGATTGTGTTTTACGTTTTTGACCCATTTGTTACGTTTTCGTCCGTTTTTTTACGTTTTGTCCATTTTTTATGTTTTCGTCTGTTTTTGTAAGTTTTCATCCGGATTTTTATGTTTTCGTGTCTGTTTACGTTTTTGTCCAATTTTTTACATTTTCGTCCGATTTTTTACGTCGTCGACCGTTTTTTAATGTTTTCATCCGTTTTTTTACGTTTTCGGCCCCTTTGTTACGTTTTCATCCGTAAGAAAAAAAGACAAAAACTTAAAAAGCGGACGAAAATGTATCAAAGGTGTCAAAAATATTAAAAATGGCTGAAAACGTAAAAAACGGACGAAAACTTAAAAAACTGACGAAAACGTAATAAAGGGGTCGAAAACGTTAAAAATGGACAAAAACGTAAAAAATGGACAAAAACTTAAAAAAACAGACGAAAACGTAACTAAGTTCAAGAGAACAAAAGCTACACAAGAGGACTTACATAGG
Source organism: Chrysanthemum seticuspe (assembly GCA_019973895.1). Classification (NCBI taxonomy): domain Eukaryota; kingdom Viridiplantae; phylum Streptophyta; class Magnoliopsida; order Asterales; family Asteraceae; genus Chrysanthemum; species Chrysanthemum seticuspe. The sequence goes on from BPTQ01000001.1 coordinate 81,395,924, forward strand.
GTTGAACGAAGTGTTCCGATTTGATTTCGGCCGAGTTTAAGAAGACTTACTTAGGGTTAAACGATGGAGGTGGTGGTAAGGGTTCTAATAAGCTTAAGCTTTCGGCTGATGCAAATAAAGCTCTGATTCTTAACATAAGTTTTTATAAAAAGATATGAGAGGTGTGAATGATTTAGCATTGATGTCATCACAAGTATTTTCTACATACACCACTACTAAGCCATCAACAACGCCATTTACACCACCGCCTGAATCTGTCCATATGACTACACCTTCTTCACCAGGTGTCCCATATACTCGGCTTTTGGTATCAAGTAACCAAAATAATGTTATACCGTATTAGTTTCAGTCGTATCAGTTACACCTTGGAAGCCCATTTACCCAAGTGATTTAATGGGCTCACTTTCTTCCAATTCAGTTGATTAGATCTTGTTGTTCAGGTATTACTAGTGGTAATGTGTTAGAATGTGTCATTTCATTTTCATTTTTTTTGTTACAAGTTTTTTACTTTTTGTTTATGAATTGGGTTTAAGCCATTAAATAACCATGTACATTCTCAAATTTACTCATATGGTACGTGTACCGAAAAAACTATCTATATGGTACGTGAACTTTCATAAACCGGCTAATATGATACATGGAAACTTGTTTTACCTGCTAATATGGTACACATACTATATTTCATATGTTTCCGTACGTTTTCATATGTTTTCTTACGTTTTCGTACATTTTTATCCGTTGTTATCCATCTCTACCCATTTTTGTATCTTTTGTACATTTTATACGTTTTTGAACGTTTTCTTACGTTTTTGTACGCCTTTGTAAGTTGTTGTACATATTTGTACATTTTCTACGTTATTATACGTTTTCATTCGTACAAAAAAGTATAAAACATATAAAAACATGTGAACACATACACAAGCGTGTAAAAACATACACAAACGTAAAAAAACGTCAAAAAGAATCTATAAAAACGTACACAAACGTAAAAGAACATATACAAATGCAAAAAAACATACACAAACGTGTAAAAACACGCATAAAAGTGTAAAAACATACAAAAAGGTATAAAACGCACACAAACGTATAGAACGTAAAAACGTGCAAAAACGGAGAAAATGGTATGAAAATGTACTAAAATGTACCAAAACCTATGAATACATGCAAAAGTATAAAAAAACGTAAGAACACTTATGAAAACGTATGAAAACGTGCGAAAATGTATGAAAATGTAAAAAAAAAAAGTATAAGTCGTACAAAAGCGTATAAAAACACAAGCAAACGTATGAAAACGTATAAAAACGGATGAGAACGTATGAAAACGTGTGTAAAATTATGAAAACACGTGTAAAGGTACATTAACATATTAAAAGTACAAAAACGTAAAAAAGCGGACGAAAACATACAAAAACGTATGAAAATGGATGAAAATGTACAAAAATGTATAATAACAATAAATTCATCAGACGTATCATATGAGTAAATTTGAGAAAGTACGTGACTATTTAATGCCTTAAACCTTATCATATAAGTAATTTAAAAAAAAAAAAAAAAAAAAAATTGCCAACTCACACTATCTAAAAATTTTAGCCGGTTTTACAAATTGCCGATTAAAATGTGACCATATTAGCACGAATTGAAAAGTTGAGGTATGATACAAATAATAATTTTTTTACACATACCATATGAGTAAATTTGAGAAAGTATGTGTCTATTTAATGGCTTAAACCCTTATGAATTTGATTTTTTGAGTATGTGAAACTTTGGTGTCTGGAATAAGATTTTTTGATTGAATTTGGATAGGGTAAAATGAGAGTCACGAGTGTTGTTTGGTATTATCAATATTGGGTGTGTTGATTGGTGGAAGAAATGACACTCAAAGTCAAAGGGTGGGGTTGTTCGTTAAAATGGGGTGGGGTTGTTCATTAAAATGGGCAACAACAACAATTATTTTTTGTTTGGAAAAAACCAAGTGGTGAAGTGAGTATGTAGTAGCCTTTTATCAACATTGATTATGATTATAAAAGTAGGGTCTACTTGATAAGACTGCCCACATCAGTGATTATGAGCGACCTTCATTTTGCCTGTCACATCAACTTTCTCTCTTTGGCGATCAACATGTGACTTTTTACCACACCATAGACGACCTTCATCTTTTTTCTTTTTTTTTATTCAATTTTTTTTAACAACAGAATTAAATTTCATTAATAGTAAAAAGATTATATACTAATTCAAATAACATTAAAACATTACAATAATAAAATGAGTAAACTAGTTTTGATTTGCACAATGCCACATGTCTTCCACCAAATCGGCTTTCAGGTTTAGATGAGTTGTTTTGTTGATTATCTCCCGAGTAACTTACAAAGATTCTTCATGTGTTCTTACGGGATCATAATCACGATGTTGCTCCATTCGAAAAAATACGGGAGATATCGCCCGCTCTTTGTCCTGAATTATCATATTATGCAATATGATGCATGTGTACATTATATCCGATAGTTGATTTTGGTCCAACCCTCTAGCTGGATGTTTAATCATTAGCCAATTCTTCTTTAATACACCAAAAGCTCGTTCCACATCTTTTTCTTGTTGCTTCGTGCTTCGTCTTATACAAAATTCTTTGGTGATCATTCGCACCCGGATTTGAAAGGGACTTAATAAGAACGGTCCATTCCGGATATATCCTATCAGTAAGATAATATCCCCATTTATAAGTCACGTTGTTAGCAACGAATGGAACATCCGGTGCTCTCCCCGATTTGAGATCATTAAAATAGACGATTGATGTAAAACATTCACGTCGTTATTCATCCCAGAGACACCAAAGAATGCATGACAAATCCATAAATCTTGGGTGGCGATCGCTTCCAATAAAATGAATTGATCTGGTCTGTGATTACCTCTAGAAAATTGAGCTCTATGAGCTTCTGGGCAATTCACCCACTGCTAACCTATACAATCAATTCTTCCTATCATCCCAAATAACCCATGCTTTTGCTCGTGATGAGCATAGAGTCTTTCGATGTCAGTATATGTTGGCTTTCGCAAAAACTCTTCAACATATAACTCCATGATGACCTCACAAAATATTTAGAGACACTCACGAGCTGTTGTCGCACCCATTTGCATATATTTGTCCAGAGCATCAGGATTGTCTCCGTATGTCATTTGACGAATTGCCATAGTACACTTTATCTAGTTTGTTGAAAATAACGGGAATGATCGGTTACCTCTCAAATAATTCACGTTAATAGGTTCCGGCTCATTCAGAAATGCGTACGGAATGTTCTTTCGTCATACACTGGGTGTTCAGAGAAGTAAGCCGCCACTAAACGATTATGAGCACCGTAATGATCCCTGTCAAATTGGGTTCGCGAGATTTTTGCTTTGACGCTTGAAAAGCCTCCCAACAGGCTTTCGTAAAAAGCTCAAGCTTGCTAGTAACTTCATCTTTATCGTCCTAGGATGAAGTGCCAAAAATATCTCGTAAGACATTATGTAGATTAAATGTGTAAAAGTGTTTAGAGAGAATGTATTTGAATGTGTATAGAGAGAATTGTAGTTTGAATTTTGTGAATAAAATGGTGAAATGAGTGGGTTATTTATAGTGTTAAAGTGTTTAAATTTAAAAAGTTGAAAAAGTTTGTTCTTTTTTTCTAACCAAACGCTCACATTAGTACTTGGAAAGTGGAAGATTTTGTTTTTATGTGTGTGGATCGCCACTACGACCGGAAAAAAAGACCGACTCGTGACTGCATGGCCGACTCCCTTACTGTGCATAGCCTAAGTGTGTAGTACTGGTGGGTATGGTGGTTATAGTGTGGTATGGTGGTGGTGAGGTTGTGGTAAAGTGGTGGTGGGTATGGTGTTATAGTGTGGTGAAGTGGTGGTGGGTATGATGGTGATGGTGGTGATGAGGGTTAGAGGTTGAAGAAGAGTGATAAGGTAGAAGAAGGGGGTGTTTGGGTTAATGTTGGTATAGTGTTTAAAAAGATAGGGCCAATGACTTAAATAGATCAAAAGAAATTTTTATTCCACTGCACAGACCATGGTCTATCTTTGGAAAAAAATTCCAATTATAGACTGCTCGACTCTGCGATTTTTTTTGCTCGACTCCAGTTTTACTGTTTGCTCGACGTCACTATAATTTTGTTCGACTCCACTATTTGGAAAAAAAGACTCGCATCTATAGGCTGGAATAAAAATTTCTTTTGGTCTAATTAAGTTAAGTCAAAAAGATATTAATGGGCGTTTGAAAAAAAAGGAAGAAAAGACAAAGTTGCCCTTCCAACTAACAAAAAACTAACGACTATTAGCCAAAAAGGATGAAACGAAGAATTTGGGGACTAAAAGTGAGATTTTTAAGAAAAAAGGACCAAATACGAGAATCGGGTATACTTTGGGGAGTACCGGTGTAATTTACTCTCATAAATAAGTACGAGGGTATCAAAATCCACACAAACAAGCGTACGCCGTACTAAGCATCAACAAATCCTTGATCCGACGACGGAACACGGTGTTAAGAAGTGTTTCGATTTGAATTCGGCCGACTTTAAGAGGCTTACTTAGGGTTGAACGATGGTGGTGGTGGTGGTAAGGGCTCTAATAAAATTAAGCTTCCGGCTGATGCAAATAAAGCTTCGATTCTTAACATAAGTTTTTATAAAAGATGTGAAAACGTAGAGGGGGGGGGGGTGAATACGTTACCGTTTAAAATCTTTAGATCTTTAGTATCAAATCGCTTATGAAGCTTGTTATAATATGAAAGTTCCAATTATTGTTTAAACCAATATAAAGCATAGTAAACCAAGTTGTCACACAAGCATTAACATCAAACCACATCACAAGCAATAGTATAGTGCAATAATAAAAGTAAAGAGATAAAGAAAGGAAAGTGCAAACCGAACACGAGGATTTATAGTGGTTCGGTCACAGATCTCCTTTACGCCCTACTCCACTCCTCGAGTATCCAACTCGAGAGTTACTTCACTAAATCAACAAGCTCCCTTTTCGGCCGAGAAAACCTTACAATCGTCGCTTACACTTTTTCCGGCACAAAGCTAAATACCGGGTTCTAGTTCGAGGTAGAACCAACCTAACGTGGCCTATAATATTTCCGAAACTAAGCTGGATGTCGAGTTCTTTTACAAGGGTACAACCACTCCCATTATGTTTTATGGCCCAACATAACAAACCTTGTGTTTTATGGCACAAACACATAAACCATCTAATCTAGTTTGGTGAAAGTGTTGTGATGATGCAATGATGTTTTACAATAATGATCCATGACACAAATGTTTAATGGATATGAATAACTACTTCTAAATGATCTTCCATTGATAGGAAGCCTTCATGATGAAGATCACAAGTTCCCTAAACTTGTTGTGATAGATCTTCAGCTTGTGGTGAGTGGGGATGGCTAGATCTTCAAGCTTTCCTTGGTTGATCAAAATGTAGAGTATGCTTACAACAAAGATGAATGTTAGAAGCATTATGATCATGATCATTAGGGTGTTTAATGTATGTTACTACATTGTTAATGATTGATCTAAATGTATGCAAGTAGGTGGAGAAGATGTGTTTTGAAGTGGTGAAGAAATAAGAAAACAATGGGCTTCTGTTTGTAGGCAAAAGTGGGCAGGAGCATCCACGGACCAAAGAACCAAAAAAAGGGTTCCGCCCTTTATAACTTTTGGTTCCGTGGGTGCCTGACAGAAAATCTAAAAAATCTTTCTTCAAATCTTTTCAAGATATTACCATATCTTACCAAGATCACATTTGATATATTGAGTGACAATCTAACCAAAATATTCAAGTGATCTTCCAAGGATTTAAAAGATGATGCATGCAATATGTATTTCTATTCTAGATTAAAAAGTTTATCAAAGTAAACTTGTAAAATGTAATATGTAACTAGTTAATAAAATGTCTAGTTACCTTTTGTAAAATAAAATATCTAGTTGAGTGCTTGTCAAAATAAAATATATTTTGTCAAGTGTAAGTAAACTTTAGTATTTGTATGAAATACTTGTGAATGCAAAATGTAAAATGATGTTCGAAATAGAATGGTTAACCTATTAAAATACTTAGTGACTCTAAACGTATTTTAAACATTCTAAATGATTTGTTAATGGGTTTGATCATAATGCCACATAACAAACATGCACGAACCTGTGTTGTAACATACGAGGACTTGAGACATCGAGAGGTGTTGAATGTATGTTGAGACAAAGTGTGATTACAAGTAACTTGTACATTTTACGTTATGTATTACAAGTTACATGTTTGTCATCAATTAAAACAAACGAGAATGTATAGATTAAATATCGTAATATTTGCACTAACAAAAGATATGAGATGTGTGAATGATTTAGCATGGTGACGATGAACGCCCAGGAAGCCCAATGGGATAATTAATATTACCAAGTTTTTCGGGCACGTCGTCTCCATGTGAACCCTACTTTTTTCAATTTCCCACAAGTGATTTAATGGGCTTAATTTCTTCCAATTCAGTTGATTAGATCTTGTTGTTTAGGTATTACGAGTGGTAATGTGTTCGGATGTGTCATTTCCCATTTTTTCTTTTTTCTTTTTTTTATTATTAGTTTTTTTTGTTATAGGTTTTTAACTTTTTGTTTATGAATTTGATTTATGTTTGCTTTTCTGAGTATGTGACACTTTATTGTCTGGAATAAGATTTTTTGATTGAATCTAGATATGGTAAAGTGAGAGTAGTGTTGTTTGGTATTATCAATATTCGGTGTGTTGATTGGTGGAAGAAATGACACTCAAAGTCAAAGGGTGGGATTGTTCGTTAAAATAGTGCGGGGTTGTTCATTAAAGTGGACAATTAAAACAATTATTTTTGGTCCGTAAAAAAACCAAGTGGTAAAGTGAGTATGTAGTAGCCTTTTATCAACATTGATTATGATTAGAAATGTAGGTTTACTTGATAAGTGTATGGTAAAGTGGTGGTGGGTATGGTGGTTACAGTGTGGTATGGTGGTGGCGGCGGTCAGTGGCGGAGCTTGACCGTGTTGTTTGGGGGGGCCAAAAATTTACGAGAAAAAAAATGTACAGTAACAATCTAATATAAAAGACGCTAGTAACATTATTACTGATTACACAAAAGTGCCAACCGACAATTATTTTTTTGAGCTCTTGAAAGGTTAATAGATTCATGTCTACCCAAATTTTTATAAATGAAATTAGTTTCTACTGGAGGAAAATAATCAAATAGGAAGAGAAAAGTGATTAAATATTAATCTTTGCAAGTCCTTTTTTTCTTTTAATGTTGACTTCACGTCTTGTTATGAGTAGTTACCACATTTTTAGGAGCCCACCACATAAACTTTGATGCTTAAACCCATATATCCATAGAATTTGCTAACTGTAACCCAAAGTTTAGGGGGGGCCAGCACCCCTTCTAGCCCTATATATCCTCCGCCATTGGCGGCGGTGTGGTAAAGTGGTGGTGGGTATGATGGTTATGGTGGTGATGAGGGTTAGAGGTTCAAGAAGAGTGATGAGGTAGAAGAAGTAGCTGTTTGGGTTAAACGATATAAAAAATGATGAAAAGACGAAGTTGCCCTTCCAACTAACGAAAAAACTAATGACCATTAGCCAAAAAGGACGAAACGCAGACTTTGGGGACTAAAAGTGAGATTTTTGAGTAAAAAAGGACCAAATACGAGAATCAGGTAGACTTTCGGGACTAGCGGTGTAATTTACTCTTATAAATAAGTACAAGGGCATCAAAATCACACAAACAAGCGGACAACGATGATTAGGGTCTACTTTCAATATCACACATGGCCCCCGAAATTCACAGGATGACCCTGATGGTAACTGGGTCAAAACCCGAGTCAATGTGGAGAACCAGAAACAAGATTCCTTTAGAAGATGGTAAAAAAAAAAGAGTGTGGGCTTAATGTACAAACATATTTACTGGATTGTCATGATTGTCCCCTATAACACAAAGCTATTACATTACTTGTCTAGAAAAGAAGAAGTTGCGGAAAATTGCATTTATTTACAGTGTTGACTTTGATATTGTATCGTTACATTTTATGACCTTCGATTAACTCTGCAAACTGACTTAGCAATCTATCAAAGTACAAAGAATAGTCCCTAAAAAGATTTAACAAGGACTCTCAGAAATTTTCACCCTTTAATTTAGTCACCAAAGGAAATATTTTCTTGAAAAGTTTTACAAATGGTCAAAAAACCTTTTCTCTTTGTTTATTAAGTTATGGTTTTGTGTAAATATGTTGCATGTTACTACCATTTTTTAATATATTAAAGACAATAGTGAACAAAAAATGTAATTTGAAACGCGTGGATTTTTCCATGTAAGGGACGGAGCTAGGGGGTTCCCGCGGGTGCCCGGGAACCCATGGATTTTTCCAATATAATGTTAATTTTTGAAAAAAAAACTCAGATTTTTCCTGAATGCATCTTAAATGCACCCGGTCATTTGAAATGTGTTTCCAGTATTACGGTTTAAAAGATTTTGTGCACCCGGTTATATTTGGTCCTGGATCCGTCCCTGCCTTTAACGAGTCTTACTCATGTGTTACTATTATTATGTTGTAATTTGAAACGTAGCAAAAACTCAAAGTACCCATACTGTACATACCAAATTACTAGTAAAGTGAAGAGTACACAACAAGTTTACAAAAATACTTCCATGAGGCCCAGACAAAGCACAGGACAATTATCCTTGTGTGCGAGTTAGGGGTGTTCAAAAAATCCGTGAAACCGAAGAACTGAGCCAATCCGCTCAATCCGAAACCGCAAAAAACCGATAACCGAAGAAACCGAAACCGAGAAAAACCGAAACCGGAAAAACCCGCTTATCATGGTTCGGTTTCGGTTTTTACTTTTAGTTATCCGCGGTTACCCGAACCGAACCTATACGTGTAGGTTTCAACAAACCATTACAAGTATTAACTATCTTATTGCTTTACTTTTATCGTATAACGCATTTTTACTTACATAATGTGATCATTTAGGCCTTGTTTGGCTAAGCTTATTTAGTGGGCTTAGGCTTATTGGCTTATGGCTTATATAAGCTAAGCTTATAAGCCCTTGTTAATGTTTGGATTAGCTCATGGTAAATAAGCTAATAAGCTCAAAAGTGTTTGGTTTGGCTTATGTTGGCTTATGTTGGTTTATGTTAGTAAATGACTAAAATGGACATGTTTCACAAAAAGAGTTACAGATTTCTTTAACCCCTCATGATCATGTGAGCAATAAACAAAAAGACTTTTAGCTCAAGTTTAATGATCAATTGACATACAAAAGATTATAATTCAAATGACTGCACATTCAACTGTGACTAGCAATCATTTCCTCTAAGATTTGCATACTGGACAACCAGATAGCGCCTTTTGATTTTCCGGACTTCTCAACAAACCAATTTTACTGGTATGTACCAATTCATCAATTTCATCAATTATTTCTACTTTTTCCTCCTCAAGTTTTAATCTTTTTCTTTTCTACTTGGCATTTTGAGAAGCAGCACCCGTTGCTCTATCTTTGAAAAAACTCATACAGTTGATCATAGTTTCTAACTGGTTTTATTTTCTATTTTTCAGATCCGGGTGGTCGCGTGATTCGGGTTCTTCAAAAAAACTGAGATCTTCATCTTCTTCTAATTCTTGGAGATTGGTTTGTGTTTGTTTGGAAGTGACGTTGAAGGTGAGAAGGAGGAGGATTGTGAGAGTGAGGATGAGGGGTTTGGTAATGGTGGCTGCTGCCATTGTAGAAATGAAAACACAGTTGAGAAAGAAGAAGTGTGTTGAAGCCGGGAGTTAATGATGGATAGAGGAGGGCAAAAATGTACAATGACAAAAGGTGAGTATAAATAAGCCCAAGACCTCATAAAAAAGCCACACTTTCTTGGCTTATTAAAACACCCATAAATAAGCTCATAAGCCCGCTTCAATAAGCTTAGCCAAACACTTGGTCTGGGCTTATGAGCTTATATAAGCTAATAAGCTGATAAGACCACTAAATAAGCTTAGCCAAACACCCCCTTACTAACACCATGGATTACATATGATTAAAGTGATCGTACTTATAAACGTCAAATAAATAGTACGGAGTATTAGTTATTTTGTTACATATGATAATTTGAATGCTTTTATTGCGACGGAACAACATTATTATGACTTAAATCTTTTCAATGTTATTTAATTTTACTACAATTGACATATTACGTTCTAATTTATGTTATTGTTCGTCCGATTCAATTCGATTAATTTTTTAAAATGGTTAACCGTGACCCGAACCGCTGGTAACCGCTCATTTCGGGTACCCGCATGTCCGGTTACCCGCATAATACGGTTCGGTTTCGGATAGTAAAATGATAAATTTTCATTCAAATAATTGAGCCAGAAAAAAAGAATTTTATCCCCAAACAACTGACAAATCTTTGAAAATTTAATAGTAACACTAGTCTAGTCGATCTTATATTTGCCGTTCCAATAGCCTATCTTCAAAGCAAATCCGAAACACCTGCAAAAAGACAGTTATGATTAAGAAGACGAAGATCAAAATATAAACTCTCTGTTTTGTGTTCTATATGTCCCTTGTTTACAAATGTGTAGTAAATCTAACAAGTACTTTGTTCTTTCGCCAATGTAATAGTTTTCTTGGAGAACTTTTCAACTGATCAACGAAGACCTTTTGGTACTATATAATTTGATTCAATTATGTTTTTGTGCGTAAACTATTTTACCCATTTTTGATAGAGTAAACAGAGAACACAAAACAAAAAGTGGTATACAGTTATTAAGTCTTACTCATTTGTTACTGTCACTATGTTGTAACTTAAGGCTAGGGTGTTCACAATTCGGCTTTATTCCGAAAATCGAACTGTTTTAGAACCGAACCTATTTCTGAAAACGGTTTTTGGAACAAAAAATGAATTAAGGTGTTCGCTAAAATGCTCAAGTGAAATTTGACATTCCTGGATGAAGAGGTATAGTTTCATTTTACTCTTGATTAACGATACAGTTTGTACATAATAGTTATTTAGATTTGCTACAAATTAAGCTGATCTATGCAATGCCTACCAAAGTGTTTGATTTGATTTAATGTCTAGGCCAAGTAACTACGTTATTCTGTTCATGAATGGGTTGTTACTCCTGTTAGTTCGTGTTTTCTTTCCCTTTTTTATAAAGCAATCCCAAAAAACACCCTTCAACTCTGTACTAAATAATTATAAATTATAAAGCAACTAGCGAAATATCAAAATTTTCACACAGGTGAATCCAAGAAAGGAACCAGACAATAGACTTTTCAATGATTTATCTTTCACATTAAATCCAAGAGAAGACCTATTCAAATAAAATGACATGACACCAACTCCACAAGCATAAAAGTCTGACTTTTGGCATTGATTTCATATCAAGTTTTGCACTTGTAATTGCTTTCAAGCAACAAATTTGATTCATTTTCATATTTTATTTGATCAACCAATTATAATTACGTCTTCCATGAAAGGGTTTGAACATCTTGAAATACAACTTGAAGAGATCAAATCAGCCACCAATAACTTTAATGAAGAAAATGTTATTGGACATGGTGGTTTTGGTAAGGTCTATAAGGGGGAGTTGTCTCACTCTCAATGGAAAAGCCTGGTTGCTTTAAAGCGCCTCATTCGTAAACATGGGCAAGGAGACGCTGAGTTTCATAAAGAAGTGAGAATGCTTTCACGTTACAGACATGAAAATATTATCTCTCTCCTGGGGTTCAGCAGTGAACGGGATGAAATGATACTTGTATATGAGTATGCATCTCGAGGAAGTCTTGATGGCCATCTAAAAGATGTCAATCTCACGTGGACGCAACGTATCAAGATATGCCTTGATGCTGCGAAGGGACTATGCTATCTCCATGATCCCAAAGAGACATACCAAAGACTTATTATGAGAAGTATTATGTTTTACCTCATTAATTGAATGAGGGGAGAGAATTGTATTTATATATAAAACATACATTAAAGAAAAAAGAACATAGAATATATTACAGTAATATATTTGTTATCTAATACCCCCCTTCAATCGGAATGGTGGCGGTCCAAGATGTAACATAGCACGAAACTGTTCAAACTGTGCACGCGGAAGACTTTTAGTAAAGATATCTGCCACCTGAAGATTGGTCGGAACAAATTTGGTATAAAGTTTTCCTGAATGAACAAGTTCCCTTATGAAATGATAATCCAAGTCAATATGTTTTGCTCGCTTGTGGGAAACTGGATTTTGAGTCATGAACAAGGCGCTTTTGTTATCACAAAGCAAAGTAGGCCGATCAAGAGGCAAAGCATGAAGTTCTCTAAGAAGATGAGTAATCCAAACAATTTCAGCCGCAGTATTCGCCATTGCCCGATATTCTGATTCACAACTAGAACGAGAGACTGTAGGCTGCTTCTTTGCACTCCAAGAGACTAGATTTCCTCCTAAGAAAATAGAATAACCATAGGTGGAGCGGCGAGTATCCAAACAACGAGCCCAATCAGCATCCGAATAGCCAATAATAGAGGATGTATGAGGCCGATTATAAGTTAAACCAAAGGAAAGAGTGCCTTTGACATAACGAAGAATCCGTTTAACAGCTTGAAAGTGGGCAACCGTAGGGGCATGAAGGAACTGAGAGACTTGGTTAACAGCATAGGATAAGTCGGGACGAGTGATGGTTAGATATTGCAAAGCTCCAACCAAAGACCTGTAAGCCGTAGGATCAGTGCAAGGGTCCCCATCAATAGTGAACGACTCATGAGGAGCTAAGGGAGTGCTAACAGGTTTGGCATCATACAAAGCAGCACGTTGAAGAATATCCTGAGCATATTTAGACTGAGTGAGAAATAAGCCTGTGTCAGTGTAGGCAACTTCAAGACCCAAGAAATAATTTAGAGCACCCAAATCTTTAATAGCAAACTCATGATTAAGACGAGAGATAAAGGTGGTAACATTAGATTCATTGTTGCCAGTAAGAATGAGATCATCAACATAGACCAGTAAGTACATGATGCAAGAACCATGCTTGTAAATAAACAAAGAAGTGTCGGCCCTACTACAAATGAACCCATAGGAAACAAGAAAGGTACTCAAGCGTTGAAACCAAGCACGGGGGGCCTGTTTAAGACCATATAAGGCCTTAGAGAGCTTGCACACATGGTTGGGAAAACGGGAATCAGTGAACCCAGGTGGTTGCTCCATGTAGACAGTCTCAGTGAGATTGCCATTTAAGAAGGCATTTTTAACATCCAACTGATGTAATTGCCACTGATGTAAAACAGCTAGAGAAAGAACGATTCTAACTGTTGAGGCCTTAACAACTGGACTGAAGGTATGAGAATAGTCAAGACCAGGTACCTGAGTAAAGCCTTGTGCAACTAAGCGAGCCTTATATCGTTCAACGCTGCCATCAGAGTGATACTTAATTCGATAAACCCATTTAGAACCAACAATATTTGTAGAGGACGGGCGCGGAACAAGAATCCATGTGTGGTTTTGATGAAGTGCATCAAACTCTTCATGCATTGCGGCAAGCCATTTAGGGTCTTTGACAGCAGATTTGAAACCTCGAGGTTCAGTAGCCGAAGTAAGAGCAACATGTAGCGCATGAGTGGTAAGAGAAGCAAAATCAGCCCGATGCTTGGTCTTAAAAATACCGGCCTTAGAACGAGTTTGCATTGGATGGGCCGAAGTAGACTGATCCAAAACATAAGCAGAGGCCGGACCAGAAGACGTAGCAGTGTTTGGGTTAGGAGTTTCTGGGCCAGAAACTGGAGTAGGATCTGTTGGCATAGTGGGCTCATGAACCGGTGAAGTGGGCTCGGAAACATGTTGCTGGGCCGGAACATTGGACTCGGCTTCGAAGAAAATAACAGGAGGCAGCATATTAGTATCCGAAGATGGCATAGAAGTAGTGGAAGGGGATCGATGATGTTCAACCGTGTTCATAAAGGATGGCTCATCAAGAAAACTTGTAACAACCAGAGATGAGAGATCAATATGCTGTGAAGAACCGGAAAAAGGAAAAACCGATTCGTTAAAGCGAGCATGTCGAGAAATAAAAATTCTCGAAGTGGATGGATCAAGACAACGATATCCCTTATGTTGTGGGCTATAACCGATGAAGACACAAGGTAGGCTTCTAGGTTCAAGTTTATGCTTGTTGTAATCACGAAGATAAGGAAACACCTGACAACCATAAGTGCGAAAATTATCATATTGCGGATGCTGTTGGAATAATAACTTGTAAGGCGACTCATTGTCCAGCAAAGGAGAGGGCAGACGGTTGATAATATACGTTGCAGATGTAAAAGCATCAACCCAATAAGTAGCAGGAACATGAGCATTAAATAACATTGCCAAGCCAGTTTCCACAATGTGGCGATGTTTCCTCTCAGCACGCCCGTTTTGTTGAGGCGTATAAGGGCATGAAAACCGATGAAAAGTACCATTGTCCTCAAAAATTTTCCGAACCATGTGGTTAACAAACTCAGTTCCTCCATCACTTTGAAAAACCTTGACCTTTCGTGAGCACTGTGTCTGAACAAGATTGAGAAAAACTGGTAAAACAGAATAGAAATCTGTTTTTGTTTTAAGAGGATAAAACCATGTAAATCGTGAGAAATCATCAATAAAGGCAACATAATAACGATAACCATCTTTAGAACAAATAGGTGCAGGACCCCACAAATCACAATGAATCAAATCCAATGGTGAAGAAGCACGTTTTAAATTAACATCAAAAGATAATCTTTGTCCTTTTGCAAGTTGACAAGGAGTGCAAAGTACAGGTTTTGGTAACAAGGAAGTAACATTCAAAAGACCTAACTTATGCAGTAAAGAAATAATACTAAAGGCAACATGTCCTAGACGAGCATGCCATAACTCGTAGGAGGCTTTATTTGAACGTCTAAGAGAGGCAACAAAGGCTTTTGGTGAGTCCTTGAGCACGTACAATCCCTCTTCACAAGTGCCTTCAGCGAGGATTTGCTTGCTTAGCCGATCCTGAATATGAAAATAAGAATCAGAAAACAAAACATCAACTGGATGATCTTTAGTTAACTTGCTTATGGACAATAGCTTCTTCGTAAGACCAGGAACCACAAGAACATTACGGAGAGTAATATTTCGAGCTATTGTAGATGTCCCTGTATGAGAGATAGGAAGTGTCTTACCATTACCAAAAACAACACAATTTGTACCTTTGTAAGGAGTCGAATTGTGAACCAAATCCGTAGGAGGAACCATGTAATCTGTGGCACCAGAGTCAGCGCGCCAATCAGGAGAATCATCTGTCACATGACATTGAGCATGAAAAGCTTTAACCAAGGACTCATCAGAAGGAGCCTGGGAAGCAAAAGAATGAAGCTCGGGGCAGGCGCTCGCATAATGACCAGTTGTACGACAAAGCTGACAGTGTGGGGGTCGACGCTGCTGTTGGCCACGACCACGGCCACGTGAGGACCCACGACCTGAAGAATAAGAGCCACGACCAGAATGAGAGCCGCGTGAGGATCCACGTAACTGCTGAGCATTAAAAGCAACTGTAGGGGTTTCGGTTCCATGCAAAGACTGGATAAATAATTCTTGGCTTTCGGCTTGAGCAACAAGATCTCGGAACTGGGGACTACTTCTGGCCGTCCGAATGGTGGTTGAGAAAACCTCATAAGCCGGTCCAAGACCACAAAGATACCAATGTAAACGATCCATCTCATCAACAGGATGACCAATAGCAGCAAGTTGATCACATAAAGTTTTAAAGCGACGAGAATATTCGGTAACCGAAGACGTACCCTTTTTAATCAAACGGAGCGAATCACGTAACGAGTGAATGCGTTCAACAGATGCATTGCTGTAGGCTTGTTCAAGAGCAGTCCAGAGATCACGAGCGCCTTTGAGACCAAGAACCTCTGCAGCAGCTTCCTCTGTGAGAGAGGATTTAATAAGAAGAACCGCTTTTTTATCCTTATCAAGCCAGGCAGCAGCATCAGGGTTTGGAGAAGATTTGCCATCAACAGTAATTAGGGCCGGAGGCGGTGAAGCATCAGCTGCAACATGGGCCGAGAGAGTGTGAAAATCGAGAACCAAGAGCATTTGTTCTCGCCATACAAGATAATTAGAGGAGGAGAGCTTCATGTGCATCATGTGGTTAAAGGCTGTCATGGAGAAAAGGGTTTCAGAAGAGGCTGCCATTGCAGAAAACACAAGATCGGATGAAGAGAAAGAGAGGCGGCGGCCAAAAAAGTTAGGGTTGCAAGAGGAGAGAGAAGGTTATTTTGGCTGATACCATATGAGAAGTATTATGTTTTACCTCATTAATTGAATGAGGGGAGAGAATTGTATTTATATATAAAACATACATTAAAGAAAAAAGAACATAGAATATATTACAGTAATATATTTGTTATCTAATACTTATCCATTGTGATATTAAAAGTGCCAACATCCTACTCGATGAGAATTTTAACACTAAAGTTGCTGATTTTGGGCTGTCAAAAATTGGCCCAGCTAATCAGCAGAATTCAGTGCTTGTCACCAGTGCCTTGGGTACCTTTGGATACTGTGATCCTCTGTTTATGGAGACATACACCCTCACAAAAGAGTCTGACGTATACTCTTTTGGAGTTGTTTTATTTGAAGTCTTGTGTGGGAAACTATGCTTTGAATTTAGCAACGGTCAGTTAAAGAATTTAGTGCCTATGTGGAAACAAAGCTACGAACAGAAGCAATTAAGCGGGATTGTGTTTCAAGGTCTGACGGAACAAATGAATCCGGATTCTTTGGAGACATTTGCAGACATTGCATATAAATGTTTGAAGAGATTCCGAGAAGAACGGCCAGCGATGTCTCTTGCCATTGAAAAACTTCAGGAATCACTTGCATTGCAGGAGCTTCACGATCTCAAACCACCAAAGGAGTATGAAGAGATAATCAATGCTGCAGTACGTCCTTTGAATTATAGATCCTTAGATGAACTGAAAGTGCTTCTCACCGAAGGGTTCCTCATTAATGAGGGCAAAACGGTAATTAGCTACATCTCTTTTGATTTTATTTTAATATATTTTGACAAATGGTTATTTATAGCTAGAGAAATTTTACTGTGTGGGATTTCACATAAGGCTGTGTGAAAATGGCTTTTTTCTTTATAATGTTGAAAGAATAGGTTCTTCCTCATTTAATGAAGATGCAAAGTTCTTTTTTGTTAGCTAAGGATATTTAGAAAAACGTTTTCATAATTCAACTTTCATATCATTTTTGGCTAGATTCAAGTATTCCATACTTTTTAGCCTTCATTTAATACTCACTAGACGAGTACCCGCGCCTAACGGCAGCGGTGTCTAGTTTTGACAAAATTTTAGCGGCAATTCAGTTTTTTTCAAGACGAAATACGAAATGTTTCAATTGATTTTTCCCGCCATAGTAAAGATGAATGGGCTGGCGAAATGTTTCATTGAATGATTTTGACTTGTAAGAAATACAAAGATACGTGATTTTCCAATTTGAATGGGCTGGTGTTTGCAAAGTTAGCATGCAAGGAATACATTGACTTATTGACTAATTTCACATTTCACTTTTCACTTTTCCAATATTGACTTATTGACTATTGTCTAGCGGCAGCTGTTTCTAGCGGCAGATAATTAATGATTTGTGATATTGTGGTGAGTGTTTTGTGTAGCGTTTAAAATAGAATGTGAACCGATGAAAATGCAATTGCAAACGGTTGTACTATACGATAATTAAAGTCTAGACAAAATTCTTAATATCTATCAAACAACATATAAAATCATTTAATGAAAATGAAAGTAAACATTACATCAGTTATGTGATAAAAACTAAAAACACACGTTATTTGTCGCGTAAAAACTAACAAGGATGGGATTAATGGTGACCAAAATTAGCGTGAATATGATTAGCCCAAAATAAAATAAAAATTGACTAATTTTGGCTATTTTGTAAAAGATTTGGGCACATTTAGCCCCATCTTTTTTTTAAATGAGCGTATTTAGCCTATTGAAAAGTTAAATGTGCACTAACGGGCACATATTTTCTCATAATTGTAAAACATTATAATCGTTTATGAAGAAAAACTTATAGATAATATATTTATATAGCGACAGATCGTTTTGTGTTAAAAATAAGTTTATAGGTTCTAAACGAAAAATAATAAAAGTTTGAAGATTTGGGGATTAAACATAACGTTTTGAAACCCGGTTCGACCCGGGTGGTTCAACCGGTTGAACCGTTCCCGTCGAAAAACGGGTCGATTTAAACCGAGTCAATATGACAGGTTGGGTCAAAACGGGTCAAATTAAACAGGTCAACCCACCGGGTTTGAAGCGTACTGGGTCAACCCGGTTTTCGATATGTGTTAATAGTTTCAAATTTTTACTTTTTGGTTTTTCCTTTATATATAATATAGCAGGGTACCCGCGCGTTGCGGCGGCGAGTACCCTGTGACGATTAACCGGAGAAATAGATCTCGATGAGACCTGATTCACCAGTTTGTATCGGTTTTAACGGGTCCTCTCTAGTTCGTTTCGAGATGGCTATTATTGGTTAGCCGAACCGATGGCGACACCGGTTTCCGGTTGAACCCGTTGGTCCGGTCCGATTTTTAAAACTATATGTACCATCAAAAGTTAGCTTGTATGAAGCTTTGTGTGTTTTATTAATTTGTATAATGTGTATAATAACATGTACTTATCATTTTAGGGTGTTTTAAAAATAACATTAATTAGTGTGTTTAATTATTTTATATTTAGAATTATGTTGTAGCTTGTTTAAATTGTACATTGTGAAAATTTCATTGTACTTTTTAACAAGGGGTGTTTTAATTGGTTGTTTTTAATTTGGTATATATGCTTTTAATTAGTTGTACAATGTGAATAAATTATTGTACTTTTAAGCAAGGTTGTAAAAATCGCTAGGCGCTAGTGAGGCGGTTGGGTAGGGCCTAGCGATTAATCGGTTAGGCGGGGATTAATCGGGGATTAATAGGATTGGAATTTTTATACACAAAATTGTAATATTAGATACTATATTATATTATATGTATGAGATAAGCATAGGGCATCAAAATTCAAATATTTCAAGTGTTCAAATATAAACATAATACATAATTCTTCAAAGTTTAAAGTCAAACATATATATTATTCGGTTTGTAGACCATTTTTAAGGGATCTTTGACTGATTTTGTTCGATTAATCGGTTTGTTGACGCATTTTAAGCGATTTTGTCTGATTTTTAAGCAATTTTGTTGACCAATTTTTAAGCGATTTTGTGCGATTAATCCGATTAGACCGATTTTTTCCGATTAATCGGTTTGTTGACTGATTTTTAAGCGATCTTTGACCAAACCGATTAAATAGGCCGATTATGATAAATCAAGGCGCTTAGTGAGCGATCAGCGATTACGCGGGGATTAATCGGCCGCCTGGACCGATTTTTACAACAGTGCTTTTAAGTAATTGGGTGTTTTAATAAGAGTATTAATTACACAAATATATTTCTCTCTCATTTGACCATTAAACTTTTTCACTTTTCCACTTTGACTGTTTTTCCATTTTATGTAGTATAGATATTCAACGTATTAGTGTAATTCGTTTGATATTTAACTAATACTTATGCATTGATTTACAACTACCTCATACCATTGTCTCATATAGGACTTAAACTCATAATCATTAAGTTTAAAGTATTCCACATATACCACTAGGCTGCTACTGCTATGAACCTGTGTAAAATTCTACAATTTCATGATTTTTTGGATTGAATAAACATTTTCACCCAAGGTCGAATACCACTACTAACTCTTTTCGTGTTTTAATATACCTCCCTCAACATACAATATTTGTTTAGAAAAAGAATATCCTTTGTTATTATTAGTTTTTGTCAAGTCATTAAAATTTAGCAATCTAATTGTCCAATTATTGACCAATTAAACTCTTTACCATTATCATTTTGTTATGTATGTAATTAGTATAAAAAGGTATTTACTCAAAACCTATGATCTTGTCTTTCTCTAACAATTTTTGAGCAACTTATATTTAGAACTTAACTTTATTTTATTTTTGTCAATAGACAAAACTTTGTTATCAACCACAGAGAGTCACCCACTAGACTCGGACCGAACTTCCTCGACCTAAAGCTGAAGAGGCCCGGCCAAACTCCTTACCGTATCCACATATCTAGCTTTTAGTTAAAGCTTTGAGATGTTTTTGCCATACAAAAGTATTGTAAAACAAAATTAAAAGACACATAGAATATTAAATAAAATAGTAATAACAAAACTTGGTCATCAACGATAAAAAGTTAAAATTTTGGGCCAAATTCGTTTAACACATAGCTGAAGAGAGTTGAGATCAATATAGAACCCATATTTGCCATAGAACAAATGAACCAATCATAGCCCTCCATCTTTTATCTAAATTAATAAAAAATTATTTTTCACCTTTTTTTTTAAAACAACATGTCTTACAAACGGTAAGTTTTCAAAATATAAAAAATACACCATCGCGACGAGAATTAAATTATCTTTCTATAGATATGCACTTTTATATATTTTCGACAAACATTTTTTTTCAAAAATTCCGTCCGAAAAAATCATATATGATTTTTACGAATCATATATGATTTTCAAAAATCATGTATGATTCGATTTTTATGAATCATATATGATTTTTACGAATCATATATGATTCTCAAAAATCATATATGATTCGTAAAAATCAAATCATATATGATTTTCACAAATCATATATGATTTTTGTTGACCGAAATTTTGAAAAAAAAAATGCTTAAAAATATATAGTAGTGCATATCTATAGAAAGATAATTTAATTCTCGTCGCGATGGTATAATTTTTATCGCGTAACGATTAACGGTTTGCGAGATATTTAATTTTTTAAAAAAGGGTGAAAGTTAATCATAATAAAAAAATGAATGGCTATTATTGGTTCATTGGATCTATGGTAAATTTGTGATCTATATTGAACTTTTGCCTAGCTGAAGAAGCCTGACCCAATTCTTTGAGGAATTGAAAATGCTAATTACAACAACTAATTTAATGCATGTACAACTGTTTTGTTTGAATGACAAGGGAGAACATATCGAAAGAATTTTCATCGAAGCCTGTTTGAACCCCAATATAGCTCACAGGTTAAAACATCGAGATGACTGTGTTAATTCAAGGTGACTAACTAATTCTGAATTTGTTTAATCTGTATTATATGGTTTTAAAATTTTCATTCTTTAATTGATGCTTTCTTCTTCTTCTTCATGCAGATTTCCAGGGGGGCAATGTTACGAATATATTTCTGAATTCAAAGCACGTGTGAGAGGTCAATACTTGACACCTCAAATCTCATACACGGTCAACCTTGTCTTTCGATATAGTTTGCAATCCGATGTTAATTCATATAAACCCCTGAGATACAAGGTAGATGGGGAGGAGACAAAACTTTTTATGATTTACCCGTTAGATATGAGACAAGATGGATGGTTCATTGCTCCATTATATCAGTTTACAAGCGAACTCACAACTGTAGATCTTCAATTTGAATTTGAATATCGATGGGCCATATTACTAGTCGCTGGCATCGAGATCCAACCATCTGAAGAAAAAGTAAACAGTTTATTGTCAATGCTTATGTTATTTATAAAAGATGTAAAGAAAAAAAGACACTTAACCCGAATGTATGGCTCACTTACGTGGATATGTCATTATATAGGTGGAACTTCAAGTGTTTGAAGAGTACCAAGACATAGTCGAGGTTGCCTCACAATCTATGTTCTATACATCCCTTGATGAACTTAAACAGATTCTCTCCAAAGGAGTCTACCTTAACGGACATAAAATGGTATTCAATTGGCTATGTCTATTTATAAAGATAATCTGAGCAGAACTTATTCCCAGCTTGTTAATTATGCAGTGGTTTTCACTCAATAAAAAAGGAGAACACTGTAAAATGATATCAATCGAAGATTGTTTGATTCCAAATCAAGATTTCCTTTGTCGATATGAGTCTGATTATTGGTCAAGGTGACTTGTTATACTCAGAATTATCCCTATTGTTTCATAAATATATATAGAGTAAACTACACCATTCGTCCTTGTGGTATACGTTGACCATCAAGTTTCGTCCTTTGACCAAAAAAATTGCACCGTTGGTCCTTAACTACGAAACGTTAGTCATCGTTGGTCCCTCACCCTAACTGGTTGGACTAACGGGCGTTAAGCCTTGTTAAGTAGAGGGTATATTTGTCTTTTCCTAAAAAAAAAAAAAAAAAAAAAAACAAGTGAACAACATCAACACAACCCAAAAAACCACACTTTCCTCCACCCCACCTCCCTCCTAGAAATAATAGATATCTCCAAAAAAACCAGACACTTTCCTCTTCACTTCCCACCACCCATCATCACTCCCACCGACCACCCTCACCACCACCCCAACCACCACCACTTTCCTCCACCCCACCTCCCTCCTCTTCACCACCAAAAGAATCACACCCCCACCCATCCACTGCTCCTCAAACAAACCCCCATCAACCGACCCCACCATCAACGACGACGAAGAACCAGACACACCTTTGGGTCGTTTCTTTTGGTCCGACAACAATTAAACACCCCACCCATCCACTGCTCCTCAAACAAACCCCCATCAGACAAACACCTTCGGGGTGGCTGTGGTTGACTGAAAATGAGCGGTGGTGGGTCAAACAATTAGACCAAGCTCACCCTTACGGGTCTAGCTGTGAACGAGCAAACAACAAACACCCTTACGGGTCAAGAATAACATCAATGGTTGTGATTTTGTGGGTTTCATTTTAAAGAAAGAATACCAGTGTAGTGCTTACACTCAAAGAGACACGCAGTGATATGATTCCGTAAGTAAATGAGACTTTCTGTTTTGTCGAGAACGCGGATTGGGTATTAATGAGAGTGTGAATGTGGAAATATATAACAATATTAAAAGAGGAGTAGATCCAGACACAACGAGGTAAATCGCACCGACTGATTTTTCAAGATATTGGGACTAGTAGATCCATTCATTGTGTCGGTATTGGTTATTTTCATATATTAGTATTTGTTACCGTATATGTGTATATTTTGCATTTTTGAGGACCAAAGACTCATTTCTCACTAAAATAAAAGGAAAATATTTTGTGGCCATCCCAAAAGATTTCCTCATTATCAACCCATCCCAAAAGATTTGGTGGGTTTGGTTTTTTTTATTGATGGGTTCACGAATAAGGTTCTTGATTTTAAGGTTTTTGATTCTAGGGGAATTCAAGGTTTGTAAAGCTATTGATTTCATAGATTTGTGATTTTTGGATTTCGGATTTTAGGATAGCAAAGGATTGATGATTTTTGGATTTGTTGTTCATGATTTTTGGATTTGTTGTTCATAATTGATAATATCCAAGGATTGGTGGGTTTTTTGTAAGCTTTGGATTTTCTAATTTGGATCTAGATGATGAAGATGGTAATGATGAAGATGGTGATGACTTGATGAAGATGAAGTGGGTGTGAAAAGACAAAAATACCCTCGACTTAAATAGGCTTAACGCCCGTTAGTCACGCCAGTTAGGGTGAGGGACCAACGCTGAGTAACGTTTCGCACTTAAGGACCAACGGTGCAATTTTTTTGGTCAAAGGACGAAACTTGATGGTCCACGTATACCACAAGGACGAATGGTGTAGTTTACTCATATATATAAATTGATGCACCATTCTTTGCTTCTTCTTCTTCATGCAGATTTCCAGCAGGCTCTTATCGAACAAACAATAAGGGATTTAAAACACATGTGAACACCCATTTATTGTCTCCATCAATCACATACACCGTCAACCTTGCCTGTTACGCTTCCTCATTTGGTAAACAAGGATATGTAGACCTCAAATACAGATTAAGAGGCGAGACAACAACTTCTACTCTGTACCTTGCAAATCGGAGAGATGATGATCGATTTCATATGGTTGAATTGTATCAATTCACTTGCGATGGGATTATTGTTGATCTTGAAATTGATTTTGACGATCATGGAACCAATATACTAGTAGAAAGCATCTTTTTTCAGCCCCGGAAAAAGTAAGCAGACATATATGGGTTTATTCATCTTAGTTAATTTTTCATGATGTTATTCTTACACAACAGGTAAACCACTAGAATCTTTTGAATTAACAGTGGCAAAAAAGTTGGATCTGGTAATATGTCGAAATTGGTTTGGGTCAAATTGGGCCAATTTTTTGTTTTGTGTCGGGTGTACCGGTTGAAAAATGAACTGTGAATGGAATTTTAGATTTCCTCAAAACCGATAAATATTCAAAGAGAGATCGATATAAAATTTATAAAAGGTATGAATTAGTTTTTTTATAGCTAAAAATAAAACTTGGAAACCAATTACTTTGTAAAAATAGGTGGAATTTCAACTATCAAAGGATGACAAGGTGGAGAACATCCAAACCCTATCGAATTCAGAATCAGACACTTATTGGGAACAAAAATTGCCGAATGATTATGAAAAAATACTCAATTTGTCAAAAGATAGTTTGCAGTGGACAACAAAGAAGGAACTCTACTCAATTCTTAGAAGAGGGTTCCTGATCGGCAATGGTCAACAGGTATACTTAATAGGAATTTTAAGACTACTGTCATTATTTCGAACCTATTTTAAATGTAATATTCCTACACTTACATATCTATATGGATTGTTAGTGGTTTTCTGTTGATAAACATGGGAAGAAATGTCCAATGCTATCTGCAAGAGCGACTTGGGTAATAGATGATAAAAACTCAGCTTGCGAGTCTTCCCACGAATCAAGGTTCTTTCTCTATTTTTTTCAAGCCAGTTTTTGTAATAGTTTATATGTTATGAACATGTGTCCACCACTTTCCAACTCTCCCTACGAATATAGATACTTTTATGAATCTTTCTTTTGCACTCAACTGAGATATTATAAGGGCAGAAATATCTAAATTCTGGTTTGGTAGTGCTTATTTACTTTAAGTGAGTGACAAGGATAACTCCCATGGTAATTTATATATTAGAAGACTGATAATGAAATCTATACAATTGGAAAATCCATTCTACACAATTATCTTCACAATTTAGCTTAAGTGGCTTCCAAGAACAAAACTCTATTGATCTTTGTTCCTCTATCAGACCTGAATACTCATGCGCACATTCCTCAGCTTTGCTACATGGAGGGCTTCCTCAATTGGCTTCAAATTAAAGCTCATTAGCTTAAGCTTTAAAACTCATACAGCACCTCCTAAATCATCCTTTCAGGAAGCATGATTACTCAAGCCCAGTAACTCTGAATAGACTCAAGAACATAAACGTCGGATTTTATACCCCCACGGTATGCCAAAGCATCGTAGGACTTTGGTTGGGGTGTGTGATGACATGTAAATTTTCCTATAACCAATTCCACTCAGTTTAAATGTTATTACTGTTTGACCAATAAATCATACAAGTTCTTTCATCTATAACTGTCTAAGTTCTCGTGTTTAACTTCCCAAACACGTACTTCTGCCTTTTTATTTTATTGTGTGAACCCATTATATTCCTTAAATGGGTAATAGCTAAGAAAGACACTTTATTACACTACAATATTCCGTAAATGCTTGATGATTTGAGCTTCATTCTATGTATGAAAATCTTACAACCCAAAACCTCCTGTTATGGGTCAATCTTACACAAGGGCCATACAGTTCCTTATAGAAAGTACAGGGACCTTTTGTGTCATCTTCTAATAGTTAGCTACAATTAGTATAAAATGAGAAAACAATATGTGTTTAGTATCTTGTTCATTGTGATGTTGAAAAGGAATAACCTCATCAAAGCTGTTCTTTGTTAGTGTTACGATCTAGTGAGCTGTTTTCACTAGATTAGTGTATCGATTCAATGTATCAGTTAATGAATAAGTGCATACCCCCTTGATTACTGAGGCCTAGTAAATCCGAATAGATTTTGTACCCTACGGTATGCCAAAGCATCTAGGACTTTGGTTTGGTGTGTGACGACCACTTATTAAACAATAAACATAAGCAACTTAATTAGCGCATTAGCGGGCTTCTACTAGTTGAAAACCTTAAACACTTTCCGAATCTATTGCATATATGATTATTTCTTTTCTGCAGATTTGGAGAAGTGATTGTAATAACTGCTGGTGACGAATTTGAAATCAAGGGAGAATTCAAATCCGAAGTAGTATTACCTGAAACAAACTTTGCAAGTTACCTTGTCTACAAACTCCCACAAGACCAATCCACATGTGAGGCTCCTATGTATGTGTGGGAACAAGATGGTTCCATGTATGCCGGTTGGTATATCTATTTAGTAAGCCCTCCACACACCCCAGTTTTGGGACCAAAGCTTGATGAAAACAGTTATAACCCACTGAATAGATACAAAGGGAATGCCATTCCGCAGCAGAGGAGCGATGGTTGGATAGAAGTACAAGTATGGAAGTTTCAAACTACCACCAAACCAATTTCTATGCATCTTCGGTTAAAGCATCCTTGTAAAAAGGATCTTTGTGGGCTTATGGTACAAGGAATTGAGCTGAGACCCATATAGATGATTTTTTGCAATGATTTTGTTGCGGGAAATTTATGTTAGAACATTGAAACCCCTCGGAATCACTTTATTAATTATTCAATATTTAGAGATACAAATACATGATAGAACCCTAAAACTCTAATTGACCCAAAAAAAGCCTTTGGCCAACTTATTCAATATAACAATTTATAGTCTAATACTCCTCCGTAATTCGAGCGGCGAAATCGCAAAAGCTCGGATTGAATTAAAAAGCTAAAAACATGAAAGTCATAATAAATTGTTGATGAAGATATCCGATAGCAAACAAAAACTGATTGATAACAACATCTTTGACGAGATCCAACCAATGTATCTTTTTTCATCTATCATACTGAATAAACCAATGTATCCTTTTTTTTTCATCTACCAAACTGGATCATATCACTTTGCATCTACCATACTCGATAAACCAATGTATCATTTTTTTAAAGGATGTTAAAGAAAATGGGTTAATTATGAATTTGCCCCGGTCGCTCGAGGTGTCAACACTTTCTAGACTCGACTTTGGGTTATTCCTTAAATAGATTCAGCGGCTTGCGACTTTTCTACTTTTAATAACAAAGATGTATTGTGTGAATTTTCATATGTTCAAACGAGAGTAAATAAATGTTAGAAATTTGGTAAGGGTTGTGATGATAATCTTGGATATCTTCTCAAATCGTGTATGTTCACTTTCCGAATAAAGTATTTGACCCTTCAATGTCTTGGTATCACGAAATCCTTATTGGGATAATTTAAGAAAGAAAAAAAAAAAAAAAAAAAAAAAAAAAAAAAACACGTATTATCTAGGCACAAACATGTTGTACCATCTATGATTGTATGGCGAGTTCACAACATCTTCTATAATTTTGATTTGTACATGGATCAGAGGTCGGAATCATGTGTGTATAATTTTCTGAGATGGTGTATGATCAGTGCTAGGCTTTGGAGTTAGACTGCTATTCTTCTTTTTTTAAACGATAAACAAACACACGCCTTTGTTCCTGGTTGTGACTTTATACGAGCCCCTTAATCATCGGTACTCTAGATACAATTAAATCAAAGGCTTGTTGGCATCCAGTAGACTTATATAGATTTGGATATCGTAGGATATGAGTGATCCATTTATGCGACATGCTAATTAATATCACTAATGTACAAGCTAGTATGCGAATTTGCTCCATAGGAAACTCATTTGATATACACCAACCTGCAGCATTGCACGGTGATGTGTTGCATGTTCTTTTGCGGAAACCTTTAAGATCATTTTAATCTCATATGAATATGGTCTAAAACATTTTGATATTAATCAATGTGTAATCAAAATCTGTAACTAACAATTAGAAAGAAAATAATTAATTAATTGAATTTGTTAACAAACTAAAAGCCCCAACACCAACAAAGTCACCCATATGACCCAGACTCCTCTCATGGGTCGATAACCCGAAGAAATATCCGACTCCATAGAGGGAGTATACCTAAAGTTCGGGTTCGACCCATACAAAGTCTGAATCCCCTTTATATCATCCATTTTAAGATCCACTTTTGTAATCCTCGGACCCAAACTCGGGTACATAATCGCCTCTTTAACAGAGGAATGGGCCAACCCAAGTATATGTCCGATTTCATGAGTTGCAACAGACTCCAAATCAATAGCCACATTTGATCCAGTTGAACCAAAATCAACAGCCCATGTTTCAGCCGTATCAAAATGAAGCCTACCATTTTCTGGCGAAAACGCGTGAGCCAAAACCCCTAAAACCCCATCAAACGGCTCCCCATCCCCATGGTCCCCACCATAAAACGCGATTTTTATATCAGCAGCACGATAATCGTCAACTTCAGTAAAGTTGACGGGTATCGTAGAAGCCCAACGCCCAAAAGAACGTTGGAAAACATCTTGTATTTCGGAATATTTAATGTAATCAATCATATGACTATCAGAAAAAGCATATGTCAACATCAAAGTCTCGTCTTTCGAGGTTTGTCGCCACCTCGGCTCCCCATCAAAAAACGCATACTTTTTTGACACGTGGATTTTATGTTTTCGCGTAATATAATCCGACACGCCACACCTCGGCAACATGATCTGACCAACCGTACTCGAATCCAATTTTCCAGTAACCGGTAAACCCAACTTTTTTTGATACCTCAAAACCGCGTTTTCAAACTTGTCGTCAAAGGTGTCGCTAAAAGTGTCGCTAAAGTTATCGAGATACCCGAACCGGTGAAAATACTTTTTGAGCTCAGAAATGCCTGAAAAAGTAGCACCTTTGCCTGCGTTGGTAAATTTCGAAAAGTTGTGCCACGTGGCGTTTCCTGATAGGTGGATGGGAAATTCCGGTGGTGAGATTGGAGGCAAGATTCTGGCGGGAAAAACATGTTGGATGAGAGATAATAAGATGAATATGTTGTAACGGTAATAACGGTACATGGTTTGTTTAAAATTAGTTTGTCTTAGGTTATTGTGTATTTATATAAGATTCAAAGAATATATACAAAGTAAGGTGCTAGTTTTGTTGCATGATGTATAAGTCATCAAATAGTTTCTTATAAGTATAATTTCTAACTTCTGACCGACTAGATTAATTCACGATGTTTGAACTCTTTATCAGACATATTAAGATTAAAAATTGTGTGGTCGCTTCAGATTTGTTTATGCCTTTCAGAAAGTAAACTTGAGAACTACATAGTATTTTATAATGATAGTCACAAGATCTTTTACCACTAAGTCATCTTATTATTTGATTTTGTTTGTTTAAGTGTCGATTCTAATATTTTAATCGACTAATTTACATGTTCAATTATTTGTTTGTTAAAAAGCTCTGAGTCTAAACCTAATCACAAATTTAAATCTGAATATGTGGTGAAAAACTGTGAATCTAAATCAAATATTGTTTGCTTTTTAAACGCCTAAATAAAAAGACGTAGAAGTAGTTTATTTAAGTAACATTAAGAGATAGTAAGATCCGCTTCCATGTCTTTTTGGGCAAGAGATTTAACACATTTAACGCGTCTAAGCAAGAGGAAAAAGCATACACCCTTAATTATCAGAAACTTTTAACGGTTTAAATTTATAAGTCACTAAGAGGTATCAAGTAATTTTAGTTAAGAAAACGATTAAACACCCCCTTACATAAACTTAAAACCACGTCCTCACTTTAAGGATGTGACATGGTCACTCGATAATTGTTAGCACTAAACACGTTCAAATTTTATAATTATAAAAGTGGGTATATGAAGTTTTTATTTGCATACACAACCAAACACTAGTGATACCAACTTCAAGTTGACAATTCTACTAAATTATGTTCTTAGACTAAGACGGCTTAACAATATGTTATTTTATTTAATCCCTCATGACGTTATCTACTATTTTAGAGCTACTCCATGAATCATGATCATTGTCGACATTATCATAAAAGTTAGAGAAATGATTTTGTACTTGAAATATGAAATATGTATATCTAATATTTACACTTTAGACTTGTAATTTCTCATGATAGTACTCAAGATATAATTTTTTTGTCCAGGTTATTATAATTTTAGTCCCAAAAAAAATCATTGTTCATATGGTTTAACTGTCACAAATCTTATATTACTATACTTGAATTCACATATCTTGGCCAATTTAGTTAATAACAAACTTATGATACGCAGTTTTGTCTTTCGACATATGCTAACAAGTATTGAATCATATGCGACAACACAAAGGATAAATATGTGGGTAATATCTATGCTAAGATGTGACCCAATATTGGTGACAACCTTAAGAACAAAATTTGCATTGTAAGGTTTTAGACAAGATGAATGCAACAAGAAAATGGGAGGAGAAAGTTAAGAAGATTCTTTGGTTCAAACCATGACATTTTTAAGATTCTTAATATGATTTCATGAAGTCACGTTTGGGTCAACAACTTAGGTGGGATTCTATTTTTATCTATTTTATATTTAATAAATTAATAAAAATGGTCAATGGGTTTTAAAGGTTATTGAATGGAAAATAATTTTAGATAAGAATTTGTATATAAAATTTTATAGTAAACGCTACAAAGATGCTTTAGAGATTAAAGTTATTGAGTTTCGTTTTTGGTTCTATATTTTTATAACTCATTTTCATGTTAATTATGTTTGAAAAGGAAGATTCATGTGATATCTTTTTGTTAAAAGTTTTCATCTTTTCATGTTGGTGATGTGCATATGAAGTTTTAAATTTATAAACAAGATTATTAAACACATCAGGCTAGGTTTGATGTGCATACTTTTATCATTTGTAGCTAGGTTAGATGCATGGTAAGTCCACGTTGTCCATGGAAATTAGTTTGTGGTCAGAGACGAGACAAAAATTAGAAATAAGTGGAGGCGAATTTTTTCTCAAACTATCAAAAATAAAATAAAATTCTATCCGGAAACATACATTTATAAAGGGAGATGATTCGCACACTCCCAAATATGATTGGGACACTCAAAATATAAGTGTTTAGACATTTATACTCTTATGTTATTTTTAGTTAGGGTTTTATGACAGTTAGGTTACCCAACTTTACGAGTTTGTTCGCCTAAGTTACCCAACTATTTTTTTGTTCAATTGGGTTACTGGTCTTTACGGGTTTGACACTTAGGTTACTCGAAACCAGAAACGTGTTCATTCAGGTTACCCAAAAAACAGGCAACCGGGAGTTGGAGTTATCATGGTGTCTACGTAAGCTTTTTGTGGGCCCCACCAGACCAAATGAGATTTCACATAATTTTTTTATATTTAACCAACCTAACCCACCCCATTTTCACCACCACTCCCAAAAAACTTTTCCCCCTTTCCATCTAGGGTTCTTCCACCAAATCCACTCCAAAAATCAATGGCCAATCTTTGTTGGTGTGGACAATTAGCAACTTGCAGAACATCATGGACAATGAACAACCCAGCTCGAAGGTTTCTTGGTTGCCCTAACTACTTGGATCATACAACTAATTGCAACTACTTTATGTGGGTGGATGTTGAGTTGCCAAATCAGTGGTATCAAAGAAGGATGTATCAACTTCATGTCAACTTGAGGGATGCTCAAAATGAGTTGAGGAATGCTCAAGCTGAGTTGGTTCAAGTGCAAGCACAAAGGTCTCGGATTGCTTTCTTCAACAAGATGTTGATTCTTTTGGTGGTGGCTATGTTACTTATTAGGTTTATGTAGTGTAGGTTGATGTAAGGTTTATGTAGTGTTTATGTATGGTTTTTGTGCAAGAATGTAATGGTTTTTGTGCAACAATGTAATGCAAGTTTAAGTATGGTTTTGTGCAAGAAACATACAGTTTATCTATGTGTTTTGGTACCATCTGTGCTCACAATAATAACAAGTAAAGCAAAAGATATACAAACAAGATAAACTAAGATTTACATTAATACCATTTGTGATAGCATATGTTAGCTGTTACAAAAGATGAGTTAAGTTGCACAAATGGTAAGTTACCATCATCCATACATACAGTTTACTAATTGCCCATAAAAGCCATGTGGTACCCAAAAAGGGGGCAAATTCAGTTAAGTTATATTACATAAAAGAAGCGGCAAAGCTTATTCTACAAGCATTGCATCATCTGGTGTCAATCCTGGACCAGGACTTGGTGACTTGTTAAACAAAATCTGTTTGATTCTTTCAGACTCCCTTCTGATCACAGGTTTGTTTGGTTTCCTTCTCTTCATTGCTGGTGCGTTAGATGGTGATGCAGTGACATTTGGTGATGCTGTCACACTTGGTGATGCAGTCACAGTTGGTGATGCAGTTACACTTGGTGATGCAGGCACAGTTGGTGATGCAGGAACATGTGGTGATGCAGGAATATGTGGTGCTTGTGATGGCATTGGTTGTGAACCAGTGACTGGGATTTCATCAGCACCAAGCAAGTCATCTGGTGTTCCCTCATATGGCCAAGCAGGAACAGGTATTCCTTGCATATTCTGCACACAATTGAAATCAATCAAATTTAATGATAAAAACATATAAGGAGAACAATCAAATATAAAGATAAAGACAAATACTTACCCCTAGCATTGTTTCTCCATCAATTAGATCCCACGAAACACCATAACCAATTGGTTTTATACCCTGAGGGTATGCACTGGATTTTGACCCATCACCCCTTCCTCTTTGCCTAACTCTTTTACCATTCACTACCATGAAACACCCTTGTACATCTGTTGCAACATCTTGTTTACCCATTCCAGACCCTTGACAACCTCCTCTAGTCTTGACACCTCCTCTAGTCTTAACACCCCCTCTTGCAGTACCACCACTAACACTTGCACCACTAGCACCACCCCTAGCACCACCCCTAACAGACTTTTCACCCGTAACAGACTTTTCACCCCTAACAGTTTGACCCCTAACACTTTCACCCCTAACAGTTTGACCCCTAACACTATCCCCATCTTTCCTTTTTGAACAACTTCTTACATTATGTCCTTCTCCTTTACATAATTGACAATGCATTAATACCCCTTTTCTTCCTAATCTAGTTCTATTTCCATCATCTTTCTCACCTGAATCCCTCTTCCTCTTATGGGGTGGTCTTCCAGGCATCTTTCTGATTATTGGATGCAATGGTTTTTGATAGTTTGTGGTTGGCCATTGGTCCATGCCATTCATTCCCTCTAAGTAAGGAGTATAAGCAGAAACAAACTTGTCCTTACCATACCAATCAGAAACATAATGTTCTGGATTCTTATGAAGATAGTAAATAGCTGCACATCCATGCTCACATGGTATACCAGATAACTGCCAAGACCTACAGCTACAAGTGTGTAACCCCTCATCCACTGTAAATCCCTCATAACCATTTCTGACTTCAAACTTACTTTGACCACCTGGTATGACTTTCCAATTCCTACATTCAAAAACATACAGTCAAGTGTTAAGAGTTATAGGGTTATTAACAAATAGTACTAGGGTTAACAACAAATACCTGTGCTTATCCTTGATAATTTCAAGTTTCTTTATGATGTTTGGACAAACACTACCAGTCCATTGCAAATGCTTTTCCCTCATCTTATGCATTCTTAACATCACCATCTGCCTTATATCTTCTAGCATGTTTATTATTGGTTTCCTTCTTGGCTCCACAATGATTGCATTGAAGCATTCACTGATCCCATTCTCGACAGCATCACATGCCTTATCTGTACTGAAGAAAGCCCTACTCCAGCTTTCAGGTTTCCTTTCCATCAAATGCTGGTGTGCAGCACTACTAACCTTCTTAATCTCAGTCATTACTTGTTCAAATTTAGCTGGGTAAGTTGCCTTAGCTGCTTTCCAGAACAAGTTCCTATACAGAACACCATTAAACTTCTTCCTGAAGTTGGCATAAATATGCCTTGCACACTGTCTGTGTTCTGCTAAAGGCATTGTCTCTTTCGCAGCTTCCATGAGTCCCTAAAACAAAACAAATTAAGTTAAGTATAGTTACATCTACAACAACATTAATGAAAAAGGCCTTGATAACAATTACCTTATGCTGATCTGAAATGATAGTAAGACCTGCACCAGCATCTATTCCCAGGTCTTCAATTAAGCATTTCATAAACCAACCCCAGTTTTCTTTGTTCTCTACACTGACAACTGCCCATGCAATGGGATATATTTGATTATTTCCATCCCTTCCTACAGCTGACAACAATTCCCCTTTGCATAATGTTTTCAGAAAGCACCCATCCAGACCTATAACCCTCCTACACCCTTGTAACCATCCTTGTTTGAGACCATTAAAACAAACGTAAAAGGCCTTGAAGTAGTTTTTCCCATCAGGCATGGGTTCAACAACTATCTTACAAGAGCTTCCAGGATTAGAGTTCAAAATCTCTGCTGCATATGACCATAGCATGCCATAGTGGTCCTCTAAGCATGCCTGATATTGGGATAAAGCTTTCACCTTTCCTCTCCTAGCCTGACTAAGAGTGACTCTGCATTTGTATTTCTTCATGATCATTTCTACAATTTCCCTTATCTTAATATTTAGATTCATCATGATCTTTTTAGCATAGTTCCTAGCAATCCAAGTACTTGTAATCAAAGTCCCATACTCATATGTCCTAGAACATGTATGCTTATCAACCAGTGTCTTAATTTGAAAGGATCGTTCCTTCTTCATCCATGATGCCCATAACCTAAAAGGGCATTGGTTTTCTCCTGCATCTCTAGAACATTTAGCATGTAATTTCCTAGTATTATTAACCTCATAATATAACTTAAATCCATTCTTTAAAGCATAAAAGGTTAACGCTCTTTTCAATTGATCAGGACTTTCATACCTTTCACCTAACAGTGGTGTCATCATGTTCCATTTTGTAGAAGGATCATGGATTGGGTATTGATCACCTTCCATATCATAATCATCTATTGTTTTGTCAATATCATTATCTACAAATTCCTCCCTCTCCAAGGCATTGTAAATCCTAGACAAAAAAGTTGGATCAAACATTTTTGAGGATTTCTTCCTAGGTTTAGGGGCTGCCTTTTGAGTCCTAATTTCAAATACCTCTTCCTCATGGTCAGACAAATGATCAACAGAGGTTGTATCACTATCATCATCACTAAAATAATCATAAAGATCATCTTCTAGTTCACTATCACTACCATCTACTTCAGCAGTTACCTCATCTAACTCAAACATAGAACTTGACAGATAAATATCCAAAACACATTCATTTTTTTTACCACATTCTACACAAGCCTTTAAATCACAATCAGACTTTAAGGACCTTAAACCACTATCCAAATCTTTACCAGGAAGCAAATAAAACAAACTTCTAACATCACCTGTAAATTCATCTCCTATGAATGTAACTAATCCAGCAAAGTCCATGGAAGAGAGATCCACATTTTCTACCTTTGAGAGGATTTCAAAGTCATATGAGAGAGGGTTTCTTGTGAATGAACCACTACGATGGAAGCTTATCACAAAACTTGAAGGTTGAGATGACGATGCCATCTGTGAAAAATATCAAACAAGATTACTGTTAATTGAATGTTCCAAAGTTTTGAGATAAAAAACCCTAACTTTTAATCAAAAGCCCTAATATTTCAAAACAAAATCAGACTAATTGTACTTCAAGAATCAATTAAAGGGAATGAGTGCATACCTCTTTGTGAAGATGGCAACTTGATTCAATCAACTTTATACTTTTAGATTTTTAGGGTTCATAGATTGTGTGTGTGGAAGCGTGTGTGTGTGGAAGCGTGTGTGTTTATCTGAGATAAGAAATAGGGTTTCGTTTAATAAATTATTAGTATTAAGATATTGGGATTAATAATTGTAATATAAAAATGATTTACAATTAAAAAAAACGCACGTCAGCTGCCAGCGTGGATGGAAACCGGGTATCATAAGTCAAAAAATGTTGGGTAACCTTTAAGCCCGGTAAGTAAAGACTAGTAACCCAATTGAACAAAAAAATAGTTGGGTAACTTAGGCGAACAAACTCGCAAAGTTGGGTAACCTAACTGTCATAAAACCCTTTTTAGTTATGTTTATCCTGTAAGGGCATAATTGTCCAAACACTCATATTTGAGTGTCCCAATCAATATTGAGAGTGTACAAATCACCTCCCATTTATAAAAGATGGACTTTATTAAAGATTAGAACAAAGGCCGTCAACAACTAATACAAAAATACTTTCAACTAGCGACGTCAAACACTACCAAAAGAAACTAACAAGAGAGTTGTACACTATCCGTAGCTAGCAACATCAAACACAACCAAAAGAAACTACATCATCTAGCGATATCTCAAAACTATTCTAGCGAACACAATCTAATAAACATACCTACATGTTAACTTTCCAAAAATATAAACACATAGCTTTTCCATTGATCACAAATGCCATTTTGTTTCATCATCAGGAACATGTGAACTCTTCGACTTGCATGAGCTAATAAATAATAGAACTAGTTAAACAACTAACTCGTAAGCTATGTATAGTTAAACCAAAAAACAAGGGTTAATTATTAGAAGTGTACCCTGACCATTTGAAACAGGACACGTCTTTTTTTCTTTGAATTAAAATAATATGTTATCATATATGTAGTAAATATATCACAAATATCATTTTGATATAAATAATCAAGCAATGTTTAAGATAGTGCGAAGTCTTGCTTTCACAATTTTCATTGCAGAGAAAGCTCTTTCACTCGATGTAGTTGAAACCGCAAGAGTTAATATAAGACGTATCAAGCGGTCAACCAAATGATAAGAGTTTTATTTCCCAGTCTCATGAAGGCCTTTACATAAAGCAGAGAGGTTAGAAACATTTTTTAACATTGGATGATTACGCACATCTAGCTCATAATGTTGCAACTCAGTTTTTAGTTGAATCTTTTCTTGATAAGTGAAGTCCAAAGTATACAACTTCTTCACCAGTTTACAAATATCATCAATCTTGAAGGACTTTCTTGGATCTAGAGCAACACTAAGGCGAAGAAGTTATGTTACAGACTTATTAAATCTAGAGTCCAACTCGATAGTGATGTTCAACGGTCATAATATTCTTTTACTAGACTAAATTAAATTCCTAAAAGTTGCATTCATGTCGGGGAATATTATTATTCTCACAAGCAAGAGTAACTTTACCCGTAAGTGAGTGCCAACCTTCATCTCTTAACCTTTGAAGTAACGTCTTTGTAGTGGAAACCAAAACCAACTCATTAATAATATCTTGTAATCTATGTTATACAACTTGACAAAGCTTGTCAGTTATCTCCAATATTTCCTTCATAATATGCATAATGCTAACAAAATCAAATGGCAGTAAGTGTTATAGGCAATAAGCAGCATCACCTTTTTGAGAAGTCGTGGACCCTGTAATAACAATGTCACTCAATACTACATATGTAGGACCATACAAGCTCATCAAGCTACATATTGATCTAAATTGTAAACTCCATCTAGTGTCTTCATGCCTTTGCACATTTTGGATTTGATTCTGTCCTTTTCCAATCTCGAGCTCTCCAATCTCAGCTAGATGTGTCATTTCAGCAACTTGAGCATCTAATAGTTGATCATTACACTTGCAAGAAAAGGAAATGACGTTAACAATGATGTTCGAATTCTTAAAAAACTTGTGCACTTCTGTCACCTCTTTAGATGATGAAACTAATGACAACTGAAATTGATGTGGAAAGTGTTAGACCCATATCCCTAAATACAAATAGGCCCCACCCTAGATGGAATTGACTAAGGGTCAACGTAATTGGTTAGTCAACGGTGGTTATGTGGTGGTCAAACCCGATAGTCAACCTAATGGTCAATGAATGTATTATATAATTATGAAAGTATTATGTGGCACTAATAGAAAGGGAATAGACTTCAAGGGCTTAAGTTGTCAAATATGAAAGTGTTATATTATGTAGTGTGGAAAATATAAAAGAAATGAGACTTAAGGGACCAATTGTGATTTGTGCCAAATGGCCAAAGATGTGAAAGTAAATATCTAAATTCTATAAGTTTCTAGGATCTTCTCATTTGGTCTAGGGTGTTTGTGAAGTCCGGTTTTGGTGAGGAGAAAATGGAGGAAAAGAGAGCTAGTTTGATGGCTTAGGAAGGAAGATGGTGAAGGCTTTATGCTTATGGTCTTTCCTAGCAATGATCCAACACAAGTAGGTACTTCTATCTTGCTGATTAATAAGGCTAGGGATTATGAGAAAAGTGGGAATTCATCATATGATCAAGGTGTGATCATATGATGATGTAGGTAGAAAGATGAGTATGTTTAAAGGGTTATATAAACCCTTGATTATGATGTTTAGTTGTATTTTAATGGTTTTGATTTTAATGGTAAAGGATGATGATAATGGAGGATGATGATGTTGATGATGAAAGATGATGATGAGATTGTGATTAGCTTAGCTTGGATGCTAAGGTAAGTCATTTGGTTGCTATGTGCTTAATATGAAATTTATTATGTTATGTGATTATAAGTGTTATAGTTAAGGCTTGTTATAGTTAACTAGATGGTAGATTGACCAAAGGATTGATTAGATGGGATGTTATAGAACTAGACTTTGGATTATGGAAGGATTAAGTTACGTGTTGCATATATGATAATGGAAGTATTAATCATGTATTAGTCAATTACTTACTAAGCGTTATCGCT
Organism: Chrysanthemum seticuspe; assembly: GCA_019973895.1. Lineage (NCBI taxonomy): Eukaryota > Viridiplantae > Streptophyta > Magnoliopsida > Asterales > Asteraceae > Chrysanthemum > Chrysanthemum seticuspe. The sequence continues at coordinate 81,434,672 of BPTQ01000001.1, forward strand.
TACCATTATAGTTAATCATGTTTTGTAGGTTTATGTATATTGAAGATGCTATGGCTTGGATTATGGATTATGGATTGGTTATGTGAAGGTTAGGAGGTTTGGTAAGAGAGTAAGAGTTAGGTAGAATACCGAGCTCTATGTTGATGTTGTACCCCCATGAGTCTTTTAATGGTTTTGTAAATGTATCGTCAAGCGTCAATTGTATGACTTGGTCGTTATAGTATTTTAAATGGTCAATTGGTTGTTATAGAGATGGTTAAAGAGTATGTATGTTGACGAGTGTCAATGTCCATGAAGGGATTTGGTTGTCAAATGTTATCCTATGAAAATGGTTAATGTGTTATGTATGTGTTTAAAAGGGCGTTTGGCACAAGGTGTATTTATACCTATTTAGGGTTGAACGAGTAAAGTAATGTTCCAATACATTAAGGAATGGTTGGTCATAGTTCATAAGGTATTTGGTTAATGTTGTAAAAGTCGTTTTCTAGAAAATGGGTCAAAATATGTAAGTGCAGAAAACCTGCAGGAAATGGGTGTATTTTATACTACAAATTGGTGCATTTTAGACTAATACCTAGAGTAATAGTGTCTGTTTAAAGTTAAGGAAAAATGGTGTATTTTAGACTGCAAATGGGTGCATTTTAGACTAATACATATGGTATTAGTGTCTATAAAAAAATAGTAAAAAAAATAATAATAAAATAAAAATAAAAATCTGAGTCGGGAATGGGGTGTTACAGAAAGCAATGTACATAATACGCATAAGGACACTACTTTAAGATCAAAGCTTGCATTTCATTCCATTCTTCACGCATATTACTCGCCTCGTCATATCCTTGGTCTCAAATATTTTGAACATCTAGCTTATGATAAGATAATGAAGATAAGATCTCATTCTTTTGAGTCAAAGAATTCATGTCCTTTACATGAATCAAGTCTAAAAATCTTTCTTTAATGTTTCCATTCCGGTCAACAAATCCACCACAATAGCCATCTGCTCTTTTTTAGGTTCATCTCGAGACTCATCAACTATCAAACAAAACTTTGCATTCCCAATTTTATCATGAATTGCTTTTTGTATACTCTTTGCAATAATTCGTAAAGTTTAATTTTGAATATCTAGTGATGTATACTTTGCATTTTGAGGAGCGTTTCCTAGCACAACATTTTCAACATCCTTATTATAAGTGTTGGAATCACTCCTAAACAGTATTTCAAGTATTTATATTTCATATGTAATAGGTAGCTCTATTATGGCCTTTATGTTTGTTTAAGGTCAAGCTTATGTAGAAGACCCATAAACTTAGGCCCAAGCCCAATAAGGAATAGGGAAGGAGAGGGAGTGTTGCCCTAGCTCCTTGCCTATATATACCATGTAATAACCCTCACTTGAGGGTTGGTTGTTCAAGTTATTCTCTTTCACTCACTCTTTCCTTTAACCGTATTATTATTGCTTGTGTGTGTGCGTATAACTTGTTCATCCGCCTTCATCTCCTCTCTTATAACTTGTGTTTGTAAAACTTGTGACCTAACAGTGGTATCAATCGCCAAATAGTTGGGTGTACTCGTTTGTTTTTGAAGTTTTTTTGGTTTTGGGTCTTACGCGTAAGGTTAACGCATTCTTTAGCTCTTTTAAAAACTTGTTTTTTTGCACTTTTTAATCCAAGATTCTTGTACTTTCAACGTGTTAAGGTGTTAAAATACTTGTTTTTGGCAAAAAGTTTCAAACTTTATGCGTGGATCATTGTTTTTGAACTAGTTTCTATTCGTGTGTGTATTTCTACGCATAACTGTTTTGAGTGCTTTGGATCATCAAGTTTCACACTTTTGTGTTATTTTGGTGTTATTGAAGCTATTTCATCACACAAAAACTGGTTTAGAAACAACTTTGGGCAAAATCAAAATTACGAGTAATCCTACGAATATCAAAACCCTAAAATTACGCGTAAGATTTTCCTTGGTTTGATCTTCATTTTCCTGGTTTATTCCGTGTTTTCTTACTTGGATAAGTCTGAAAATACGTCGACTTTGGATATCTTTTGCACTGTGAAGTGTAAAAGATCATTTGGGAAAAACCCTAAAATTACGCATAAGCATAAGCTTACGCGTAGAAATCCTACGCATAAGATTCACTTTACGCGTAAACTTAGGTCTACGCATAAGGTAATCCTACGCCTAACTTTCTACGCCTAACTTTTGTCTACGCATAACTTTAGTGCTTTTATCCTACTTACGCGTAAGCTAAAACCTACGCGTAACTCCTCATTGTTACGCGTAACTTTTGGTGTTTTTACGCATAAGTGCTACTTGGTTATTGTCTTTTCTACGCCTAAGGACACTTCATCAACAAAGGTTCATTCGACTACAAAGATCCATTATTACCACACAAGTTTATCATCATGTCTCAACCACCATACTCTAACTATTTCCCTCACACTTATAATCATCA
>BPTQ01000001.1:81445172-81500235 GCA_019973895.1 Chrysanthemum seticuspe
TATTGTACGTTCATGTGTCTACAAAACTTTGTCAATTCTCTAATAAAAGAGGGGGAGTTGTGAACTAGCCTTTTTATGACTTAAAACTTTCTAATTTCACAACTGCCTTCTTAACATGAACGGTACAACTTTCTTTCTATCTAATCCTCTTATAAAAACAACAAAATAGCCTAAAAATATAAAAACATAAAACAAAAACTTTTAAATAAATGTTTTCTACAAAACCACAAACTGTCCAAAAATTCTGATAAAATTCTCCAGTAGGTTAAGGAGAACTCAGTTTGTGGAGTATGGTTAGGCCACCTGGTTGAGTAATTTGGATCGCCCTCCGTTCCGAAACCACTCGTCTAGACGGTTAACCATAAGTCATGGGTGCATCAAGGACCACGTGGAACAGGGTACCGTTGAATTATACTTTGTGGGTACTGAATACCAATTGGCAGATCTGCTCACCAAAGCCTTGCCTCCCGCTAGGTTTAATGAGTTGGTCCACCGGATTGGTATGAGGTGTTTGACTCAAGAGGAATTGGATGACCTCTTAAAATAGTCTTAAAAACCTGTCAAACACCAAAACATCTTTTGTAAATAAATTTTCAAAAACAAAATACAAAAATATAAAAATCCGATAAAACAACAAAAATATTCTCCTAATCTATCTTTCTTTCAACATGGCAAGTACAATTCTTCCGTCAACACTTTAATCTTTCAAAATTCAGTATTTTTCCGATCAAGTGTTGAGGGGGAGAAAATAATCTCTTAACTGTTTCAAAACATCTGTGTACTTGCATGTTATCGTATCTCGGTTGATTCTGTTACAAATGGTGGTACATTTTCTGGTTCAAAGACACTCCTCGGACTTAAATTAATAACCTTTCATTATTTTCTCAAGTCGAGGGGGAGTGTCGTCATGTTTCTTTCCTAAAAATCTTTGTTTGGTAACCAAAATGGAAGTTAAAAGGCTTTGTTTGAAAAAGGAAAAGGTGGAGGGACCAAAACTGTCAAAATGATAAAAGCCATTTTAATAAAATACACCTCCACCTAACTTACAACTCACATTTATTATCATCAAACTAATCCTATGCCTAAAATTCGCTCATCAAATCCGTGTTTCAGATCTTCAATTTGTAAGTGTTTTTGTGTTCCTAACAAGATTACAAACAATGGTTTCAAATCGTTTTAAATGTTAACGGTTAGATATTAACCTATGGTCGATCTTGTGTTCTACGCGTATGCGTATGAACACATAATCTTGTTTATGTGTTTGTGGCTAAAACGATAGTGTCAAAATGTTTTAATAACATCAATGATACTTTTTCTATCCTCAAAACGAACCCAGATTCACGAATTAAATGAGTTTGAAAATTAGGGTTTATGCGTGGTTTTGGGTATTTTCAAATATGATTGTTTTTGGTCAAAAAGATTGTTGGGTTATGCTCTTGTGTTGTTGAATTAATGATTTCCAAGGTTTCTAACCACCCAGATACACGAATTGACTAACAATTTGAAATTAGGGTTTAATGTTCATAATTTTTGGGTATTTTTGATTCTCAGCAAACTAAGTGTTATAACTTGGCCTATAGACTCTCAACACATCTTAGGACTACCAGAATCAGTTTTATGCATATTCCATGTCTAAATCTCATACGCGTAGAATTAGGGTTTAGTCTACGCGTAAGATTTTCTTCGCGTAACTGACAAACTATCCAAATGTGTTTTGATCTGTCATAAAATGAATGTTATGTGTTAAACATTGATGATATGATGCTTTGTTTCAGGCTTGCTACACCTAATATTCAGAATCAAGGTTGTTGTTACTCTACGCATAAGGATCACCTTACGCGTAGCTTGTTATGCGTAAGATTAGTCTTACGCGTAGCTTCTACGCATAAGGTTCTACATATGGGACTACGCGTATCCTGTGAAGGATATGCGTAAACAGTGCCTCTACGCATAAGGTCAACTCTTACGAGTAGCCTTACGCGTAAGGTTAATATATGCCTACGCATAAGCTCTACGCATAAGGTCTCCTTTTCCTACGCATAATACTTCTTACGCGTAAGTTAGGATTCTACGCGTAAGTTTACGCCTACGCATATATCATTCCTATCTACGCATAACTTTACCAATCCTACGCATAAGCCGAGATCATACCTTCGATATGAATTGTTACGTGTACAAACTTGTAAATAAACTAATCATATCATCACGAATCCTAAAATGTCATTAATAAACTGAAATCGTTTGATATGTTGTGAACAATAAGTGATAAAATAAACTTTAAAACTTAAAGTTAACTAACTCACGAAACATTTCACGACGTCATTGGACTATTGAATAAACAAGTGACTTAGGACTCATAACAATCATTGACACTGTACATTCAATAACTAGACAATAAGACCTTCTGTTGACTAACATCATGTCTTTCGATATGTTGGTTCTTTTGGCTAATGTTATTTCAGATCACGACATGGCTGAACAAATGAATGTGGATGCATCTGAAGTTCTCTCCATTGCTGATATCTATCCTCATGGCTATCCAATGAAGATAGGAAAGAACAATCTCCGTGTTGACTTTGACACCCTCACTTGCTCAGAATCTTCGTGTCTAATTGCTATTGACATTCTGAGGACTCATCCGTATCAGAACATGCTTACTCACTCTGCAACTGTTCCTGAGATCTACATCCAACAGTTCTGGAACACTATGGAAAGGGTCAAAGGACAGACTGCTATGACGGTGACTCTGAATCACAAACAAGTCACCATTACACCTGCAGACTTAAGGGTTGTTCTCCTAATTCCTGATGTCGATCCAACCAAACTATATGCCACACCTGTTGAAGAGCTCACTCTCCAATTCTTAATCGATATCGGTTATGACGAGGCTACAGGAGTAATCACCAAGCATTCTCACGTAGAGCTTAAGAGTATTCCTCAACCCTGGAGAACTCTCTACATGATTATCACCAAGTCTGTTTCTGGTCGTGACAGCGGCTATGAGCACCCTAAGCTCATGGAACTGCAAATATTCTGGGCATTGGTCAACAAGAAACACATCGCTATCGAAGCTCTGATTTGGGATGACATGATGTCATTTCTCAACAAACTTGGCTCAAAGATTCCCTACATCAGATATACTAAATTATTGATCCAGAGAGCACTTGGACTTCATCCTGATATTCCCAAGAGGCTCAATGACCCCGACAATCACGATATGTTGACGGAACCTATTCTATCTGTCAGAATCAAGGAAACGTCTACAAAGAAACAAGGTGCTATGCTACCAGATTTCCTTCTAACTGAAGATGTCAAAAAGCTTGAAACGTACAAAAGGTATCTGGAAGCAGTCAGACAAGGCAAAGTTGGTCATCTCGACGAAAAAACTTCTGGAACACCTGTAAGGAGAACCAGAAAAGGAAGTGCTGGAAGTGTCACAAGTTCAGATAGTCAGAGGAATGTTCCAAAGAAGAAACCTATTCTAAAGAGGAAACCTACCCCTAAGAAAAAAGTTCCTCCTCAGGAAGCCACTCCGATCCTTTCACCTGAACCGCAAAGACAGCTCAGGGACGAGGACTCTGATGCTACTGACACAGATGAAGAGATCACATACTCTGAAACTGCAAAGGATGAAAATCCCTCAGTAGCAAAACCTCCAAGTCCTCCAGCTGTCCAAGAAAAAGGGAAGACTCCAGCAATTGTACCCTATGATGAGAGCTCTGATAAAGAAGAAGAAGAGCAACTGGACAAATCATACAGGAAGAAGTTCAAAATCGTCCGACATCGTCAAAAGGCTGAAGAATTTGCTAAAGATCAAATGGGTGGCCCCGGAGGATCAAGTGGTGCTGCCCACTCCTCTCCAGATCCTGATGCGGTTAATCAACCCGATAAGGGATCTGGTGCCACCACTCTTCTGCAACAACAAAAGCCTGCAGAGGATACTATTGTATATGATTTTGAAAAACCGGAAACTGAGAAGACGAAGAAAGATAAAGATGATGATTATGACAAGTTACTTCTGGATAGTCCTACACGCTCACAGAAGGAAACTTCTGAACCACCAAAGGACCCGGAATCTCCTCACATCTCATCATCATTGGATTCTTCGTCTCATTCATCACAACCACCATCAACAAAGTCAACCAGATCATCATCCAAATCAGTGAAGAAACCACCTAAATCTTGGATTTCTCAGACTCATAAAAAGATTGTGAAAGCTGTCCAACAAGTCAGAAAGAAGGACATACTTTACAGGAAAATGAATTGGTTTGCTGACCAAATTCAGTACTTAAATGATGAGAAAGACAAGATGGAGAAAGAAAGGGAATTTGTTCAGAAGTTCATGAAGAGTCATCGAAAAGAGGAACTGAACGAAATGATCGAAGGTTACACTAACAAGTACCTTCAGGATATCGTTCCTAAAGTCCAAAAGGAACTGGAAAAGACAGCAAGAGATCATACCCACAAGTTTCTTCTCGACACTGTCCCCGGTGTGACTAGAGAAATATTTTCCAGACAACTCACTCCTAACATCGTCGCATTGGTTAAACATACAATGGCCAAAGAAGCTGATCTCTCTGAATCTGAGTTAATCGCTAAACTAGTGATGCAAATGTCAAAGCGATCTGGAACGTTTACTTCAGATGAAGCTAAATTTTTCGAAAATCTACTTGATTTTCAACTCAGATCTTCATGCAAGGAGTCAGCCGATCAACCCAAATGACCAAGAGATGACGATGATAAGGATAAGGACTCTGCACCTAAACGTCAGAAGCAGTCTGGTAAATCTACTTCAATGCCACCTCCTCCACCACGGATTTGTTCTCAACAAAAGTCTCCTCCACCTCGGTCTTCTACTGATAAACCTCGGGACGATTCCGAGTTACCACCCCTGACTCATAAAACAGGTGATTACTTTGAGTATACGGGTGGTGACGATGAAGAGGTCCTTGAGCCCCGACAACAACCCACCTCACCCAAACAAGTGCAGAAACAAGTTTCATCATCAAGGCCCTCCAAAAAGAAGAAGAAAACGACTCAGCCTAGAGTCGTATCATGGCTAGATGACGATAAAACCGAAGAGTTTGAATGGTTCTCCACACTTGTCAATCAAACTCCCTACCCTGATGAAGGTCAAAACTTGGTAGACGGTTCTACATTGGAGCACGCAAAACTTTTTCAAGAAAAGTTCCATGTGAAGAAAATGACGAAATCTGAGTTGAAGCGAATCAAGAATGAAGCGTTTCAACTTCTACAAGACAGCTCTGAAAGCGCCCTCGAGGTCGAATATCATCTTGAGAACATCGCTCGAGCTATGTCTAACAACATGGATTGGCTCAATCCGGAAGCAAACATTGACTTCACACAAAGGGACAACCCTCCATACTACACCGATTGGACCAAACCCCTACCGACCATTGGACAAACAGACGAACCACGGATTCCCTTCCGATACTTCTTTAACAGAGACCTGGATTTTCTCTTACACGGTAGCGATGGTTCGCGAAAATATGCTACATCATTGACTCTTCCATTTCCAGCGGCTATTTACTCAAACTGCATAGCTATCGAGGAACGTGCAAATCACTTGTTCTCTGACAACGTGCAAGCATACGACCAAGATGCATTGTATGGGATTCATTATTGGCCTGAACGCCGAAGAATCTACTACAGAAGCTGCCTGGTTCAGAAGTCTCAACATGCAGTGTATAGTTCTAAGGACATCGTGGCCATCAAACACATTGATCTCAAGTCTAAGTGGGACTACACATTCTTGAAGAATATCATAGTCAAACGACAAGATGAACAGGACTATGGATTCTCCGAGGCTGACTTTGAGAACTTGTCCCTCAACGACATCGAAGACATGTACCTTGCCAAAGTACAGGGTCGTATGAGACAATTCTCGACTGAAGTTCAACGTGAATTCATCAAGTCAGTTCTCATCTTCATTAGACGCATCGTGATCAAAGAACATGTTGAAGATATCCAGATGGCTGTTGAATCGTATCAGACGCGTGTCAACCTCACTCCTCCAACGCTTACTCTTCCCAATCTCAACCAGTTATCTCAATATACACTCATCAGCAAACCTTTCGGCGTTGTTTACCATAGTGAACTTCAAAGAAACTATTTAATGGCGTGTAGTGAGCTCCACAAATTCGGGGATCATACCTTGAAGCTGGTTAGGGATGGATTGGCGTACAGGTTGAAGGATATACGCCTGAAAGTTGGGTCTCCTAAGCGCTGGAATTCTCATGACAGGAGGGATGTGAGACGAATCATCACCATGATTGATGAACGGTTGTTCAGAAGGGATCAGTTCAGACGATTGGAGAGCTATGTTGGTGGTCGACCCAGGAGAAACATCACCGGCTTTCAACGCCCTGTGCGCACTCCTGGGAACATCACTGCACTTCCTGGTACCCCTTGAATTGCTTCCTTCATATAATTTTGGATGTATGACTATATATGTTTATGGCTTGTGCACACATAACAGTGTACAACCCGTAATTGTCAAGAAAGGACCCTGTGGTACGCCTCAGTGCCACAATCCTTATAAAAGGAGCGAAAGCTTCTTATTTTTGAGTAAAACCTATCAAACCTTTCATTTTTCAAGGTTTTGCTCAAAAACACAAGTACTTCCCCATATGATTTTCAAAAACTCAACCATTTATATCACTAGTTGAGGGGGAGTATTTGAATTAAAACTTTGTTCACAAATTGTTCACAGTGGTCACTCTTCCCGCAACACTCAAAATGGTCATATTTATTCTCAACTGTTCAAAAATAACATTTTTATATGCCATTTTTGAGGGGGAGAAAATTGTGTGATAATAAATATGTTGTGCAAAATGCAAATGAATCTGTGTACCTCAGATTTAACTAACGAATTGACAATACTAAACTGTTTGTAACTCGAAAAGACTTGTCCTGGACGGGTAATAATTTCAAGCTAGTTCGCTAGTGATGTAAACGTGTCTCGCAAAGGACTTGTCTGAGTATAATGTACCATTCGAGAAACTCTTGATAGACATGAACTCTGACGGGTTTGACAACCTTCCAAGGGTTGTCTACACCTTCAAGGTAGTTATTAGAGCTAGTTGTCACCTAAAAGCTGACAATGTCACTCTTTAACTATTCAACGTAACCGTGTCTCGCGGGAGATTGTCTATCTTCAGTGGATCAATTCAAAAAGTGCGCGCTCTTTCCTCACTGTGCACTTAACCATTAAAACTATTAAGCACATGTGGAGGGGGAGTATTTATGCAAAACTTCATCTCTCACTGTGGTTCAAACATGTTTTTCATTAACAAACCCTTTGAGAGATATTTTAACATACAGTGGTTTTAATGGCAAACATAGGTTAGTCATGGAGTTATAAGGTGACTAAGGTTAGGAATAACCGTCCTATGATCCGCCAGAGCCGGAGGGATCTACCCAAGGACACTACCATTAGTTAGTGTTAGAAGTCCTTAGGAATGATTATAAAAAGGAGAAAATGAGAATCGGAGAAAGAAGGAGTTGAAGAATCAAAAAGAAATGTAAAGTAAAGGGTGAAAAGAAATAGCCCTCCAGATTATTCAACTTAGGGCAGACACCGGGTTCAATTTATATGCTACTGGCTGTCACTCAGTGACACCGGTATTGAAGATTAAAAGTCGTCATGGACCCAGTGACGCATGCACTAAACCTTCTTAGCTACTCAAGTTTCTCTCAACAGAAGCTTGTTTCATTCTCACAGGGAACCCTACGTAAACTATTGGCTTTCTCTTAGAGATCGTTGGTATTGAAGAAGGAGACCCTCTCCCTAGTCTCTGCTCAGGAAAACCAAAACGCACTATTGAGTCTAGAGCCACGAGATTCATCAAAAGATCTCTTAGGAACACTTGACATTTAATCACTTGATGATCAACAAATAAGATCATCAGTGGTTCATATCGAGTCCTTCACAGATCTTAGCAATCTGTCGAGAACATTTATGAGAGGTTCACATCTGTGATCCTCAGTGATTGAATGGAAACTCCTGCCAGGGTCAACATCAAACAGCCCTGACAGCAGGTCACTTCGGTAACTCCTCGTGGATTACGCGGAGTGTGTCTCAAACGGTCTACAGTCGTGAGGTGATGCTTCGGTGTACCTCAGCGACTCATCTGAACTGTAGATGTACTTCGGTACATCGCGTTATCTCACTTGTGGGACTCCAGTTCAGGAACGGCCTTTGTAAGAATTAGAGTTGTGCTTTCACACTATGCTGTTAACACTCTCGAAATTCAAACTTGTAAGTGCCGGAAACCGCTTATTACTAACCGTTTGAAATGTTTTCTTCTTATGGAAGCTCCGGAGCGGGATGATCGTGCTGATTCTTCTCATGCTCACGCCAACTTCATCACTAATGGAAGTTCTATTCAAAAGCAACACAACCGTCAGAATGATTCTTCGTCAACCAAAGAATCTACAATATTAAAGACTTAAAGAACTTCATCAGCATTGAATTCCAACGTCAAAGAGCGTGTGAGCATGTTGAAGAATGACGTGGAGACACTGGAGCAGCGAAGCAGACCTGAGGCAGACTGATGCAGACAACAACATACTATCACTTTCACCACAAAGAACAATGATCAAAGAACAAAGTTAAAGATGACGTCGAAGCATAATTGTTCGAATCAAGACAATTCCTCTCACAAGAAAGAAGAATGTCAGAAGACGTCACAGCTACTATTACATCAACGCCTTCACCGTTTACATTCATATATACTTGAGGGGGAGATTGTTGGAATCACTCCTAAACAGTATTTCAAGTATTTATATTTCATATGTAATAGGTAGCTTTATTATGGCCTTTATGTTTGTTTAAGGTCAAGATTATGTAGAAGGCCCATAAGCTTAGGCCCAAGCCCAATAAGGAATAGGGAAGGAGAGGGAGTGTTGCCCTAGCTCCTTGCCTATATATACCATGTAATAACCCTCACTTGAGGGTTGGTTGTTCAAGTTATTCTCTTTCACTCACTCTTTCCTTTAACCGTATTATTATTGCTTGTGTGTGTACGTATAACTTGTTCATCCGCCTTCATCTCCTCTCTTATAACTTGTGTTTGTAAAACTTGTGACCTAACAATAAGAAGCAATAAGCTTTACCAACTCAAGAAGGTTTCCTTGATTTTTGAACCAGGTCGCTCATCACTACTCCTAAGGCTACAATTCTGAACCGTGAGCCATTTAACCAACTCGATAGTATATTTTCAATAACTTCCTTTTATGTTTATTTCTCTATCACATTCTCTATACGGCATAGTTGGTAATTTAAAACTTTGTAGCATCTTACCGAAAAATTATGAGTTGAGGCCGAGGTCTTACCTTCATGAATGATGAAAGCACATTCGTTGCCACAATTAACTTTCTTCGACTTGTTGAACCATTTCTTGGTAAACCTATTAGAACCAACTCGTCCAACGGGCTTCTTATTGAAAAGATAACATGGTAAACAGTATGTAACATCCTTTGTCTCTGAATATTCCAACCACTAGAACTTCTAAACTATACTTCTTGAAATTTTCGCATATGACCGTTAGGACCACTAGGACTTAAAGGATATTCCGATTAACTAAGCTGATAAGGACCAAGTTTAATGCATTCTCGTCAAATTTCATCTTTTTGGTCAGTTGGATAACTTAATATTGAAGGCCACACGCTGGGATCTCGGATCAAGAAATCTAAGTTTACCTTAGTTGAATTATGAACATCATTTCAGGTTCAACTCTAGGAGACTTGTTCACATGATTATCATTGATTGTACAATAATTCGTACGACCAGGCCATCGATCGTGATCGAAGGGTATGAGGGGTGATATGCTTGCGCCAAACTTGTAGTCAATCTGCAATAAGAAATAGTAGACACTTCGTTAAGTGATTGCGCAGGGGTTGGGCCCTGCGAACCACCTCCGGTGTGAGAGTAAGTATGTGATATGTGTTGTAAATAATATGGAGTATGTGAAATACTGTGTTGAGTGAACATACCATTGAAATGACTCGTCCAACCTATTTATAGGTGAAGAAAATAGCTTGGAGAGTGTTAGCATACGTTTAGGAGATCATGGGGGCATCCCCTAATTTGTGGTAACCCTAGGGCTTCATCCCCACTATCTTTGCCTTGGCGGGGAAGCTAAGGAAATAGTGGGAACGTGGGGAAGACCAAGTCAAGGTTCTCCTTTGTCTTGGCGCCTTCAAGAGAAGACACGGAAGGGCATAGGCCTTCGGCTGGCGAATTCCCAACTGGTAACCATATCAATGATGAATGGTTTTACGCCATCAATGACTTATGAAGAAATACTTGGGTCTTCGTAATGCAAATTCGACTGAGGCCGAAGGGGGGTCCTTCGACCTGATCGGAGGGTACGTCATCAATCATTAACATCTTGTTGGTCACTTGGTTGTATCTCATGAACATCTTTTTTTATTATAACTTGGTGGTGATTCGCGATCTTGAACAACATTCAATTTTGGCTTGTAAAATTAATCAATGATTCTTTTTATTCATTTCTTACTCATCATTTAACCTAAAAAGAAATATCATTACAACATCACTAGTTTAGCAATTACAAATTTACAAGTATAAAACTAAAAAGATACATAAGATTCAACTACTTACACTTTACTAATTTAGTGACTAAGGTCTAAAGATTGAGTGATCAAAGTTTCTACCATAGAAACAATCAAATAAATCCCTAATACCGAAAAACAAAATTGAGGATTTTGAGCAATTATATACCAATAGACGACCAAATACATAAATAAATTGATTACATACTTAGAATTATCATAACAAAAGAATATGAATAATTAATGAAAAGGGATAAGTTGGATAGTTGCAAACCTGCATGAAGTACTTGAAAAGGTGTGAATCATCTCGTCTCTTTTTTTACCGCCTAATACATTGAGGGAGTCAATTAGGTGGTGTTTGTTTTTTAAGAGGCTCTAAATCTAAATCTGAACTGCACATCTGAATCTGAATCTGAGACGTAAATGTCTGAATCTGACCGCATCTGAACGGGAAAAAAAACTCATGTTTGAACCGCACATTTGCTTGCTCGTACTAATTTTTTTTTTTTTTTTTGGTTTTTTTTTGTGTCAGCAAGAGGCATTCAGACACCCCTCTCAATTCTAGACCATTAAGATCTTACTGCCTCTGAACGCGTCTGAACAGGAAATAAAAAACAAACGGTCTGAACGATCAAAATGTCTGACCGCGTATGAACAGTTCAGATTAAGAGGCTGTTAAGAGCCTCTTTATGAAAAATAAACACCACCTTAGTCTTAATGGGATTTGGGCGTAAGTTTTATCACATATATTATAAATATAATTGGGCTCCTTGGTGGGGCTCAAGCACCCTCCAAGCCCCATTCCCTCAGTCTTTATTTGTGATTAAGATTAAACAAACACAAGGCTAGTGGAGTGTTTGAATGTATTTGACTAAATCGATAAGAAATGAAATCAATCAAATTGTAACCAATGATATAAAAAAAACTTGTTTAGAACTATGATATCTATGCTAGTGGAGTGTTTGAATGTTTGGATATTGGTAGTGTTACACCCGAAACCTGTATTTAAATGGGTATGACCTTAGATGAAATTGACCGGGTCTAAATGTATTTGACTAAGAATAAATGGATTTAAAAGGTTTTATGTGTCACTAATATGAGGGAAAAGAACTTGATGTACCTAAATTTTTAGAATCCCAAATTGGTACTAGAAGTTTAGAACCAACTTGTTCTAGTACTAGAATCACCTTGTTCTAACATGCAGGGACTATTCTTGCCAAAATCTCAAACTGACACTAGAACCAACTTGTTCTAGTACCAAGACCAAATTGTTATAATACTAGAGGGACTATTCTTGACAAATAGCCAAAAGTATACCAAATTTAAGTATAGATAATTCCTAGACTTTCCATAAACTTCTCATTATGTTTAGAGAATGTGTGTGTTTTGATTTAGAAGGAAAAAAAAGGAATATCAAAATTTAATGGTCAATTTATGAAGGGATTGAGGTTCCTATTCAAGAGTTAAGTTCATAGCAACGATCTCTTACAAGTAAGCATCTATATATTGTACTTGATGAATTTAAAAGCTATGATATATGTAACCAATTTGGGACAAATGGGTAAACAATGTTTTAAGTTTATTAATGAGGTTATAGAAATTATGAGATAAGTTTTATGGTTTTAAAGATAATAATTGTATGGGTTAATTATCATAGGATCAATATATGATTATATGATAATTAAAGGTGTTAAGAGGTGAGTTATAGTTGTTATAACCCTTTCTATAGTAATTTCATTATGTGTTTTAAATGTTTATGTTTATATGATTTTGGCCTAGATTGCAAGTATGGAGAATGATGATGTTGATGGTAAAATTATGATTGGTAACTTAGCTTGGATGCTAAGGTAAGTAACTATGGTTAATATGTGCTGAATATGTATGTTCTCATATTATGTGATTATGAATGAGGTTGAAGGATTAAAGTCTTCGATTAGTAAGTATGGTTTAATAGGAGGTTGTTAGTTCATGACTATGGTATGACTAAGATATGTTTTGTGATTGTTATGTGCTTAAGGTCTTTTATACTTGTGTTTTATAGGTTATGGTAAATTACTATGGCGTTTGGAAATGAGATTTGATGGTATTATGTGATAGAATGGTTTTAAGTGTTCATGATGCATATATGTGGATTGACGTTTTAATCATGTTTTAATCTAGTTACTTACTAAGTGTTTCGCTTACATTATAGTTAACCATGTTTTGTAGGTGCTCATGAGAAGATGGTAAGTGCTTGGATTAACGCGTAAGGATTGGAAGTGCGGATCATAGAAAGGTTATAATGTACTTAGGAGCTTAGTTGTAGAATACCGAGCTCGAACTCAAAGTTACTCCCAAGAGTCTTTAAATGGTTTCTAAACGTGTTGTCAAGTGTCAAATCTTATGTCATGGTGGTTATATTTTTGTATGATGAATGTATGTATTGATCTGGGGCATAATATTGGGTAGGAGTCAAGATGCGTGTTATAGTATTTGAAAATGGGTCGAAATGGGTGTTTGGCAAACCCTGTGAAATATGTCTTCCACGGGTCGTTTGGACCAAATGTGTATTTGATATTGTAGTATCTGTCATATTAATATTTATAGAAGTTTTTGTGTTATGTCGAGTTATAGAAGTCGGTGTTCTAGAATTAGCGCATAAAATAGCTTAGTGTAAAATTTCTACAGAGACCATACAGCCATATGAGATATTTCATATGGTTGTATGCTCGAGTCAGTGGTTTGACAAGTTGCTAGGTTGACCATACGGCCATATGAGATATTTCATACGGCCGTATGCTTGGTTTTTTAGGTTTTGTTGATTTTCGAAAAATCTTATCTTCCAAATTGTAAGTCGTTAAGGGTCGTGTTACCCGTCCTTTTAAAAGTAATTGAGTCTAATTTCATTTAAAATAGTTTTAATAGTTGAATTGTAGTATATTTTTGTCACTTCTATCAAGAGTAACAAGAGGTGTGTTATAGTCAAGTCGTTTCCGCAAAAAGTTTTGTTTTTTTTGTTAAATCGGGCTCAGGGCGTAATAAGTAGTAATACGCACAAAGTCTATATCACACAATCCCAAGTCAATTGGTCATATCATGAGAATTGCACATATAATAGTTTTAGACAATGATCCCTTTCGACCTATGATCATTACTAACAACAAGGTCATTATGTTCCATTTGTGTGAAATATGATTTAGCCGATTCATTCAAGAGATTCCTTTCAACCTATACTCTCAAATCCAATTTTAACAAGTCTTTTTATCAAGTTTACTCGTAGTTATCAATTATGAAAAGCCACTCATATTTGTACACTAATATATTAAAATAAATTAATTGTTAAATCACTTCGACATATAAATCCATTTCATGATTTATAAACAAGACAATTAGACAAGTCTCAATTCAATCAAAACCACAACCATGCATTACTAAAAATTACCACACCCTTCATTATCATAATTCACATTGTTTCTAAACAAGTAAAGAAAACTACACCATCATACAATGAACAAGAACCGTAATTCAACATCATTGTAAACATAAACATCATTTCAAAGTAAAAGTAAAATAACCTAGAGTTGAATAAAACTAGGTATGAGTAAAGATTTAGAGCAATCTTTAAGCCTCCGATCAACCGAGAGCTCCTAACCAAACCGTAAAAATGCCCAACACTTTCCTCCAAGTACTTGCGTACCAGAACTGAAAATGGCAGAAGTTCTAGCCTTGTGGGAGTGAAAATTTTGAGAGAATTTTGCCTTATGTTGTAAGGAAAATTTGCACACTTGTTCCTAAGGTAAATGGGTGAATAAATAACATTGAATTCCTCCTCCACAAGCCAAAAACGTTCTCTAGAGTTTAATTATTGGGATATGATCGGCCACCTTCAATAGCATAGTTAAAGTCTTCATTAAATTGGAATTTTGTGAAACAACAGTCGTAATCGCCGGTTGAACGAGTCTGATTGGCTGTTGGAGCAAACCTTGACCGGCGGTCAAATGGACGTGACCGACGGCTAAACCTCCTTCGTCAACAAAAAGTCAAACTTCTTTAGCCAGCAGTTAAGAGCATTCCAATCGCTGGTTATGTGGGCTTCATCTAAAAGATCTTTTTCTTCAATGTGCTAAGTCCTTTCCCTCTTCTTGTAACCTTTATAATCAACCGTTTTGGTTCTCGTATATATGTATTAAGGCTTGTTTACGTATAAGCATGTCTGGAAATGACTAGCCCGTGCATGAACATTCGTTTTAATTCCATTTCTTCATATTTAGCTTCAATTCTACAATGCGGTCATCCGCGAACCTGAATTCAGTATTTCATGCTGCTATTGAGTACCATAAGTTCTTAAGAATAACCAAAAATCATGCATAAAAACATAAATAACGCCTATAAAAATATATCACATTTACGCGTTATTAGTTGGTTAGTCGTTATTTCAAACCTTACCTTTTAGTCGACTAGGATGTTGTTCTGTCTAGGTTTATATTCTTCTGATTAATGAAGCTTGAGTGTGTTGTGTGTACACGTTTATTGGTTTGAGATTGATTTCATTCTACTCTAAACAACTTTTGGTTTCATTTTGTTAATCTTTCTCTGGGTCCGAATGATACCAAGATGCAGCCCTAGAAGTCAATGCACAATATGCACCGAAAGGGGTCATGAATCAACATAATCCGCATAAGATAAACAATAGAAGTGTTATTCTAAGCTATAATACTATCACGGGGGCGGAGCCAGAATTTGAAGTTAGAGGGACCCGACTTTAACGTAAAAATTATGGCAACAAATATCGCTCTAAAAATGAATCTATAATTTTTTTAACTGGTGATTCAACTTAAAACCACAATGCGAACTAATCTAAATTACAAAATAATAATTTAACGAGCAAATTTAATTTCATATGGTATCTGATTAGTTAAATTATTTGAAATTTCAGTAGAGAATAAAGGGGACTAATTGCAAAAATTATTAAGAAAGTAACTTATAGACTATATAAAACTAATGAATAAAGTGGGTTGATTAGGGGTGGCTCAACACCCACTAGTCACCCTACTAGTTCTGCCCATCTGGTTGAAATTTGTATAGGAATCATAAATCTTCATAACATAAATAAGCACATAAGTACATAACTACAATGGCTAATTAGTTTCGGGCTATTATTCTTGGTCCATTTAGAAAGCCCAGATATCTTTATAACACCTTCTCTGCGGCTCTGCCTAATTGTTGAACTTATTGGGCTTGATTGAGTCCAGCTGAAGCTGATATATTTGTTGAAATTCATCCCATTGCAACAGCAATCTCTTAGATTTCTTTATTATAGAAATGGCTAACTAAGATTATCACAAAGATTTTTCAAACATGTTTGATACATCAACCAGAAAACTACCTAAATAAATAAAAACGTTCGTAAGTTAACCAGACTGTCCCATACGAAAAACGAGAAAGTTAGCCATTAAGATTTGTGCCAAGTTTGGCACACTTATTTTACCAGTCACGAAATTGCCCATTTCATACGAGATGCTATATAGGAACTTTTAGATGTCCCGCATTTCTCAAGAACGATAGCTAAATGCCCTGAAACTACAGCTTGAATCTGCAACCTACGTGTTGCAAGAATTGGGTCGTAGGAAAGGATATACTCCAACGAAGACATTCATAAATGAATCCATAGTAGTTTTTCGAAAGTGAAAATTACTGTGCTACCCATTTATTAATGGGTGTGTCTGCGCAGACCAATCTTTAACTTCAATCTCAAAACTACTCATCCATGTCGGGTATATATTTTCACTATATACACGACATGGACGTGTATGGCTAGGAATGATCTGCGCAATTAAATTTTTAGCAATGTCGGGTACAAAATCTCATGTATACACGACATGGGTTTTTTTATTGTTGTTCACAACTACCTATACTCATATAGTGAATACAATTACACGACATGGACATTTGTATACACGACATGGATTGTTGGAGGAATCTTTATTTTCAAAATTTAAAAACTTACAAAAATTACCCTTTAACTTTTTGATAATTACAACTTTTTTATATAACAAACTTTATTTGTCAAATATTTAGCAAATATCTAGCAAATTCGTTAATGGAAAAAATATCGTTACGAAGAGCTCTGAATTACGAACAAAATGAGCCCAATATTGATATGCTTTTAACGCACGTACGATTTTATAAAAAATGTTGAAGTTTGATATATATTTTAAAAAAAAAAAAAACTTTTGAAAGTATTTAGAATCTTGCATTTTGAAAAATAAAAATACTTACAAAAACTACCCTTAACTTTTTGATATTTACAACTTTTTTATATAACAAACTTTATTTGTCAAATATTTAGCAAATGTCTAGCAAATTCGTTAATGAAAAAAATATCGTTACGAAGAGCTCTGAATTACGAACAAAACGAGCCCAATATTGATATGCTTTTAACGCACGTACGATTTTATAAAAAATGTTGAAGTTTGATATATATATATATTAAGAAAAAAACTTTCAAAACATACTCTTAAATCACAGGAGACAAAGACGTATAATTCTATGAAATAAGAAATATCGTTTGGAAATATAAACGTAAATATTCATAAATTAAAAGTTTATGCAAAAGTTTGCATTTTATATTTTTCTGAACATTCATAAACTTTTTATTTCGTACGCTTACGTTTTATATTTTCTATGTAATGTTTTTAATTTATGAATAAAAATTTTAGTTTTATATAAAAAATGTTGCCGTTTTTAGTTTTATAAATAAAATGACACCGTTTTAAATTTATGAATATTTACGTTTATATTTCCAAACGATATTTCTTGTTTCATAAATAAAATATTTACGTTTTGTTCGTAATTCAGAGCTCTTCGTAACGATATTTTTTTCATTAACGAATTTGCTAGACATTTGCTAAATATTTGACAAATAAAGTTTGTTATATAAAAAAGTTGTAAATATCAAAAAGTTAAGGGTAGTTTTTGTAAGTATTTTTATTTTTCAAAATGCAAGATTCTAAATACTTTCAAAAGTTTTTTTTTTTAATATATATCAAACTTTAACATTTTTTATAAAATCGTACGTGCGTTAAAAGCATATCAATATTGGGCTCGTTTTGTTCGTAATTCAGAGCTCTTCGTATCGATATTTTTTTCATTAACGAATTTGCTAGACATTTGCTAAATATTTGACAAATAAAGTTTGTTATATAAAAAAGTTGTAAATATCAAAAAGTTAAGGGTAGTTTTTGTAAGTATTTTTATTTTTCAAAATGCAAGATTCTAAATACTTTCAAAAGTTTTTTTTTAAAATATATATCAAACTTCGACATTTTTTATAAAATCGTACGTGCGTTAAAAGCATATCAATATTGGGCTCGTTTTGTTCGTAATTCAGAGCTCTTCGTAACGATATTTTTTCCATTAACGAATTTGCTAGATATTTGCTAAATATTTGACAAATAAAGTTTGTTATATCAAAAAGTTGTAATTATCAAAAAGTTAAAGGGTAATTTTTGTAAGTTTTTAAATTTTGAAAATAAAGATTCCTCCAACAATCCATGTGGTGTATACAAATGTCCATGTCGTGTAATTGTATTCACTATATGGGCATAGGTAGTTGTGAACAACAATAAAAAAAAACCCATGTCGTGTATACATGGGATTTTGTACCCGACATTGCTAAAATTTTAATTGTGCAGATCATTCCTAGCAATACACGTCCATGTCATGTATATAGTGAAAATATATACCCGACATGGATGGGTAGTTTTGAGATTGAAGTTAAAGATGGGTCTGTGCAGACACACCCATTAATAAATGAGTAGCAAAGTGATTTTCACTTTTCGAAATCTTGTAAGGAAAAATAAATCAAGCACTGAAAGTCGCGCGTAACTTATGTTTGAGATCCTTAACTAATAAACTAACCCTTAAATATATGACACAACAATTAATTAACTAAACACATAAAACATGTAAACATCTTAACTTCATCACTTGGAATCTCATTTAATGCACACATGGAGTCCAGAGGGTATGTTTTAATACACTACAAAAAAATGCATTCAATAAATAATGGAATTAAAAGCAGAAAAAAAGTCCAGCTAGAGTATAACTTACTGTTATACAGTAGTTATTTATTTATTTATTTATTTTGACTTTATCTGGAATATTTTTATTTTCTGAATGGCATTATTTAGTTTGAAAGGTTAGGGGTGCGTTTCGTATCCTACTATGGAAATGAGACTATCACTATGAAAGTGATTAAACGTGTTTGTATAAGATGAAGAGGTCCACCACTATGGTAATGAATAATATATATAATTCATACTCCATATACATCAAACTAGCTAGGTATGGATCTTTTATAGGTGAGGGACTCACCACTACTATCAAACTCATACTCATTGTCATTCATTGCAGCATACCAAACACAGAGTAGGTTTAATTAGTTGTTTACTCCCTCCGTCTCATATTTATAGTCCACATTTCCTTTTTGGGTTGTCTCAAATTAATTGTCCACTTACCTTTTTAAGTAAAAACTAGAGATTATAGTGGAGGAATATTCTATTTAAGTGGCTCAAAATTAATATGGCCTCACTTTTATTAAACTTTGTGTTTTCTCTCTCATGACAATAATTTTGAGACGGAGAGAGTACTTATTAGTCAACTATACCAATGAATTTTCATCCACAGTTCCACACTAGGTACTAATCTGATGTGGATCTTTGATTATCTGATCATTATGCTGTCTGAATTGAAGTATAGGGTAGTGACACATGACAATGAATAAATAATGATTTACCTAGTAATAAATGTTACAACTAGCTAATTAACTGAATAAATCATGATTTATATGGACCATATCAATAAATGACTTATTTTTTATTTTTTTTTTAACGGCCCATATCAATAAATGACTTGATGTCTCAAAATAATTATCAAGTGTATCAATGAATTTATATACACATGTTTTTCTTTTGAAATATCGAGTTACCTTCGCTAACCTGTCAAGTATATTTAGACACCACAAATCATCTCGCAAGATTCATATGTTATGATGATCTCAGTGAGTTTGCATCTGAATTTGAACTTGAGCTTGTTATGGAGACTTTAAAACCGTTACTACTCGTATTAAACTACTGTCGTAAGTTTACATAAATTAATCACATTAATAGCTAAATTCACTACAAACACTAGTTAGTTTGCAATACTATTGTCCTCGATATTCTTATATAAACTTATTTGTCACCGTTGTATTCTTCCAAAAATGTTGACCTAGGCGTGTTCTTAGGTATCTTTGATTTGTTCACCGGAATATCTTGTTGGAAAACTTGTGAATGAGATATTTAGTCTCGAAATACGGGGATTAAAATGGAACTTAATGAAAAGACAAATGGCTTGCTTACAATTTTCAAAGTTGTAACAACACGTGGTTAATGGTCTATAATGTCATAAGTATTGCATTTAACTCGATTAATGACCGGCTTAATGAGAGTTAAAGGCATGTTAATGAGACATAATGGTTAAAATTACACCATAAGTTTCTAGTTGGTAGTATAAGTACCAACCTTGTTGTTCCAATTCAAAGAGCGAAGAAGATCATACAACACATGATCAACTATCAGTCCCATACCACACTAACGTGTAGTTTCGTTTTGGTTAACGAATCATGATTTGATACAATGAGAATTTCAGGCATGGAGGTCATGTCCGGCAGTACAACGTACTGTTCCGATCGTTGTACCCTGGGAAATAGACGCCAAATGGACAGCGAATCTGATTTAAGGGAAGCGTGTCAAACACGTGCCTCAATCACGTTCTTGAATCGGTGATATCTTCTCTTAATTTTCCTTTGATTATTATTTATGTTTGTCACTCTAATTTGTTATCTCTGATTATGGTTAGTTATCCCTACAATCTTAAAACAGATTATTCACCTTAGTTTAATCATGAAAGCAGAGATACAATACTTACAACATATTTTGAAATAATCGTGTCTGTACAAAGTTTATCTTATAAATTTTGTTCAGTTTATTCCTTGACAGTCAAGAATTCCATCTTTGCTTTTTGCCAAGGTTCTTTAAATTATATCATGGAAATTGTTTTTTCAAAAGTATTTACAGCTGTGAGTGTTATTTTATGCATAATTACTTGTTGTGTTAATATTAGTTGTGAATCATTTATTTGCTGAAATAAAGAATCATGGCGAATTATTAAAGACATTTGTTTGCTTTTGATTGTGCGGAATTCTTTTTTGGGTTGCTTGTTTAATTAATTATCACTTGTACAGTTGCTTGTATGTTGTTGATACTTGTAGTGGGTTGATAATTTTCCTTATTCAGTTTCTGTTCAAAAGCAAAACGGAGGTGTTTGTTTACTAAGATGTGCAGAAAATTATTTGATGAATTATATAAACCTGATTTGAAAAGTCACTATATAAGGCTGTTTGGATTGCTGATTTTTGTGCAGAATAAGCGACTTTGGCTGCTGAATTTTTATGCAAAAAAAAAAAAAAAAAAAAAAGCCTTTTTTAGTTGCTGATTTTTATGCAGAAAATTGGCATATTGGGTGCTGAATTTTATGAAAAAATAATTGGTTGGTCATTTGCTGAATTTTGTACAGGAAAGTACCATTAAAGGGCTGGTTGGTACTATTTCTTTATGCAGAAATAAATTGCATTTTAGTTGCTGAATTTTATGCAGAAATTTGGTTGTTTGGTTGCTGAATTTTGTGCAGAAAAGTACCTTTGAAAGGCTGTTTGGTTCTAAAACTTTCACGCAGAAAATAAGCCGTTTGGTTGCTGAAAATGGCAGCTTTGTTGCTGAAATTTTAAGCTTGTTGGTGCTAATTTTCTATGCAGAAAATAAGTCGTTTGGTTGCTGAAAATGGCAGCTTTGTTGTTGAAATTTTAAGCTTTTTTGTGCTGATTTTTCACGCAGAAAAACAGGTCGTTTGGTTGCTGAAATTTTAAGCTTGTTGGTGCTGATTTTCTACGCAGAAAATAAGCTGTTTGGTTGCTGAAAATGGCAGCTTGGTTGCTGAAATTTTAAGATTTTTGGTGCTGATTTTTCACGCAGAAATAAGCCTTTTGGTTGCTGAAATTTTAAGCTTTTTGGTGCTGATTTTTCACGCAGAAAATAAGCCTTTTGGTTGCTGAAATTTTAAGCTTTTTGGTGCTATTTTTACGCAGGAAATAAGCCTTTTGGTTGTTGAATTTAATGCAGAAAATGGCATATTGGTTGCTGAAATTTAAACTTTTGAAAATTAACTTTAAAAGGCTGGACATAAACAGTCTTGGTGTTGCTTGGTTCGGTGGTACTGGCTTAGTACTATGACAATATACAAATTGCTTGATTTTGTATCGAGTATTGAGAGAGTTTGGATGTTGCAAATATTCAGTAGTGAATATTGTTGCAAATAATCAAACCATTTGTTATTCTAAATAAAAATAAGTTCGAGACTTGTTGTAACTCATGTTACTAACGGTTTGTCATAGTGAAAGATATGCATAAATGTTAACGATAACCGTTAAGACATAGTGAAATGTCAAGAAAGCTCACACATATTGATAAGGACAATTTATGTTGGTTTATATATGTAACTAACTTGAATGGGTATAGAGCTATTGTCCATTATCTTACATCGGACATATTTTGATTTTGAGGAATGATTACATGTTGATATTTTGTGATCATAATCATGTAAAATTGGGATTACATATGTTTATATGATCTCAAGTGAATATGAAAGACATGTTGTATGTGTAGGCTTTACACAAGTACCATCGTTTATGGTTTAAGGTGGTGACCGGATCTCGTAAATAATTTATCTTATAGAAGAATGTTATTAGACGAAGCAATGATAATCAGAATGATGCATCTTCTATTCATATGCTTGATTCCTTGGTCTAAAGCATGCTAGACATGGAATTTGTTAATTATGATATGGAAAATAATTAACGTCAAACATTCAAAGAATGTATACACAAATTAGAAACTCGTGTAATAAGGTTATTCGTGTCATATACTCAAAAAAGTATCTCTTAAACGAGATTGACCACTACAAGAATACTGTCGATTCCCCACGAAAATTACCCGGCTAAATAGACTAGTGGCTATTTGCCCACAAATTTCCCATAAATTACCCACGAAAAAGGATTGAAAATTGCAAAAAAACTTCGCCTCGAATTTCCCACAATTTAGCCGTGAAAAATACCCACGTACCTAATCTTGGTGTGTAATTTGTGGGTGAACTATTCCCGTTAAAATATTTCCCACAAACTACCCACACAAAAGCCATTGCGGAAAAAATCATGGGTAATGTTGTGGGTATTTTTATGTTACCCACAAAGTAGACAATCTTTTATTGTTTGTGGGTACTTTTACTGGGTAATCTATGGGTACATACACACGAATTTACCCATAAAAATTTAGTGGGTATTTAATTATAGTTACTTGTTTATGCAATTTTATTTACTTAAAACTAACTTTCGCTACTTTCCAAAAAAAATATTCAAAAACGGTTAATCGTTTAACAAAACAAAAATAAACCATCGGGAAGATCATCTTTACATCATTTTAATATATGCACTTCAATATAATTTTACAAATATTTTGTCCATTTTTGCGGGCATTAAAAATTGCTACAGGTGAAAACAAGGGTTATTTTTATTTGTAACTGAATGCTCGAGATTATGTTTCCCTGGGCGTTTTTTAAAAGAACAACTTTTTTTATTATTTAATTGAACTGATCGTAATACCAAAAACATTGTACATGAACAGAGTTATTAATATCAAAATATAAACACATAATACCAAAAACATTGTAGCGTTAATTTGTGTGTAGTTACTTTTTATTAATGTATAATATAAGTACGGTTTCTTTAGTCTTACAAAATTACTCACTTTTAAAGTTTTTAAGTTTTAAGCAAATGTGTTTTTTTAATTATATGTAGTATAGATTTAATCATGACTATTTAAGAAGTATATATTGATTGATAAAATTTTCAAGGTGAACATATTGGGTAGAGATCTTTTCAAGTTATTTATAACTTGATTGATGAAGCTGCAATTATCAATTATTGGATCAAATCGAATGGCTCAAATCATCTCATGTTCTTTTGATTTGAACCATTAGATTTGATTTAATGGTTGATAATTGCCTAACTTGGTCAATCAAATTATAAATAACTTGAGAGGATATAATTTAATTCACCACAACTAGAAAAGTTTATTTCTTCCATAGCCTCCACTTAGACTTATTTCTTACAAATATAGACATATAATTTGACTAGACATATACCCGCACAAAGCGACGGTTTATAGCGGCAAATTATTATACTTGGGAAATCGTGATTTTGGTTCGACCTTTGATGCAAAGCATGTGTTTGTTGAAATACAAAGCGTGTGTTTATTAAAATTAATGTAGTATGTGTTTTTTAAAAGTTGTCAAGTTTAGAATTGATCAAGATTAAAATGTATTAAGGGATACTTATGGGTAATTTAGGCAAACAACATTAATTGAGGTTTTCAAAATTTAAGATTTTAAGATTTGGGTATTCAATCTTTATAAGTAGTATAGGGTGTGTTTGTTAAAAATAGTAGTGAGCAGTAGCCACAACTCACCGCTTCTTAAAGAAGCATTGAAAAATTAGTCTTCTTAAAAATTAGCTAAAACTCCATGCTCTTTAGCTAAAAAAGTAGCTGTGAGCAGTAGCCACTACTAAAATTCAAAATGCTTATTGCTCATCACTCGTCGCTTCAAAAAACTTCACACCACTCCACGCCAAATATACCCTAAATACAAGAAAAGTACATTTTTTTTAATGTACTAAAATTATTCCTTATAAGACGTTCATGATTGTTAATCTTTAATATTCACAAATAACATTTAAAAATTATAAACTAAATCTATGGCGCTTAAAACTTCCGCCATTTAAAATTTCAAAATTTTAATCCCCATATAATCTCATTCAACTAACTGTCACCCCTATCTTATTTCAAAACCTCCACCCAAAACCTCTTTAAATCTTCCTCTTGAAACCGTCAATGCTTATATATTATTAGTCTATCATTAAGTTGGCAGGAATTTTGTCTTGCACTTTTCATTGTTTTAAAAATGTTTAGATCTACCATATTTCCCTTTTTATCATTTACCGCTGGTGTTGGGTTTGCTTTTCACATGTTGATGTTTGTTCATCTTTGCTCAATCTCAAAAACTGATTTGATCAATAATGATATGCTTACTGCTCAAAAAATAATAATGATATGCATAACATATTTGTTTTAGTTTTGATAGGTTTCATCATTTTAATAGTCACATGCAAACTCATTAGATTCATTTGAGGAAGCTACATTTTACCTACAGGTTTGAAAATGATTGTCATGAATTATATAATATTTCATTATTATTCAAACCATTTTTTGTATTTATTTCGTTTTTGTGCATCTAATCACGTTTTTTTGTTGATTTACACATCTCTTGTTATTGCACTTACAGATTCCATGTGAATACAACACAAAGATGATGGTTATCAATGTTTGAGCACCACAACGAGTAAATTGTTAGACGACTTCACTTTCAATATTCCTTCTCCCTCATTTTTGTATAAACCGACGCATATATATGTATAAGATGATACATTATGTTGCTCTCAGAACTTTCTCATGTTAGCTATATGTATATTTCATGATTGTTTGTAATAAACAATGGATTAACCCATCGGAGAATATTGATTGATTGTAGTTCCATTTTGACGTTAATGTTTGTGATTATATTTGTACATCGAATTATCGTTCAACAAGTAAAGGATTTTTAGAAAGAATATTGTTATTTTTGGGGAAATTAACCCATATCCATAATCATATATAAACGCCACTTACCTTATAATACATGAATGATATTTAGTCGCAAATTAGCCCCGGATTATTACCTATTATTTTGAAATATTTACACCCGGATTTAGACACTACCGTATATGAGTGAATTTTTACCCACCGATCACACATGACAAAATTCAAGGGTATTTTCGTGGTATTTATAAAATCCCATGAAAGAATTTCCCACCGTCTAAATACGAACACCCACAATATATGTTGTGGGTAAAATACCCATGGATTGAAAAAGTTGTGGGCAAATTTTTACCCTCGGAGGTTTTACCCATGTTTATATATTCACGGGTATTACGTGGGTATTTGCCAATTACCCACGAATTTATGTCTTTTACCCACAAATTGAGTCCGTGGGTAATCGACAAAATTCTTGTAGTGGACGTTGAAAGGAAGAACCCTTTCTACAAGATTCTTGAGATAGGTTCAATGTGGGGGATTCCGGCCCAGCTAGAGTTCAAATGACACCAATCAACATCTATTAAAAAATAGAGATGGAGGTGTTACCCATTTGAAATACTCATGAATTATTGGGAGAACAACAATTATGGTTTTGTTTAGAGAAAAACACAACAACTATTTAATGGGTAATTAATGTTATTAATGATCGTTTGAGTTCAAATCATGAGTGGCTATGTATACACTCTTGAAATGACCACTATATTTTGGATGTCTTCTAGACATAAAATATAGCTAGGTCCACGATGGAATATAATTTTATCGCGATAGATAAATTTGAATAAGAGACAAAATGTCTATGTTTAATTTGAGATGACGCACCAACATCGCCTATAATAGTAGTTGTATACATTGTGATAATCATTAAAGAATTGGCAAAGCTTATATCACAATGTATAATGGTGAGTCAAGACATATTATGTCGATACGACAACTACTCTCAACATGAGTTATTATTTTGACAATGTGAAGTCAAATGATAACAATGCGGATCTGCTTATAAAAGACTTAAGGAGAGAGTGAGTTAGCAAGTCGTGTGGAGGAATGGGACTAAAGCCCCGAAAAAGTTTATATGAAGGAAAACCTAACCCAGCTGACTGGAGATCCCAAGATCTGGGTTCAATAGGACAACCTAATTGTATAAACCGAGGGAGGTCACTGTGGGGGAGTAATTAGTTCTCCATCCATATAAGGGAGTTTGTAAACTTCCTAGTTCATTCCTATAACAGTGACAATATGAGGATAAGCTAATCGCTTTTAATGATTTGATTGGAATCACCTATGTGAGAGAGAAGTGGGGTCGCTTCAAAGGGAAATGTGTGGGGCACAATTCCTAAAAGCTTTCGCAGAACCAGGCTAGTGTTCATGACCATAACGAACACAACTATGAGGATTTGACTATGTCAGGGAGAGTCCTGAGTGAACTTATATTGTCGTCTATATAAATAGCAGATCAGTTCAAAGACATCGCGTTCTACTGGCAGCTAGTAGGCTAAGTATATTTCATATGGGAAGGTTCAAAGGGTTACACCTACCTATCCTATGCAGGATTCAAATGTTGAGATTTTCATTGGAAATGTGTGTGTTTTCGAGTCAATATCTATTCATGTGGGGGATTGTTGGAAAACTTGTGAATGAGATATTTAGTCTCGAAATACGGGGATTAAAATGGAACTTAATGAAAAGACAAATGGCTTGCTTACAATTTTCAAAGTTGTAACAACACGTGGTTTAATGGTCTATAATGTCATAAGTATTGCATTTAACTCGATTAATGACCGGCTTAATGAGAGTTAAAGGCATGTTAATGAGACATAATGGTTAAAATTACACCATAAGTTTCTAGTTGGTAGTATAAGTACCAACCTTGTTGTTCCAATTCAAAGAGCGAAGAAGATCATACAACACATGATCAACTATCAGTCCCATACCACACTAACGTGTAGTTTCGTTTTGGTTAACGAATCATGATTTGATACAATGAGAATTTCAGGCATGGAGGTCATGTCCGGCAGTACAACGTACTGTTCCGATCGTTGTACCCTGGGAAATAGACGCCAAATGGACGGCGAATCTGATTTAAGGGAAGCGTGTCAAACATGTGCCTCGATCACGTTCTTCAATCGGTGATATCTTCTCTTAGTTTTCCTTTGATTATTATTTATGTTTGTCACTCTAATTTGTTATCTCTGATTATGGTTAGTTATCCCTACATATCTTAGGTCTGTTTTTCTAACACTCAAAGATCATATTGGGTTTTTGACTAATACATTTATCTCAAGCTATCAAAAATGTATTAAAGTTCTCCATGCACAAGTTAATAAGTGCAATTAGTTATAATATCGTTTACTGAACTCAATATGCATACTAAAAAAATGAATCATGACTCAGGACTCTAAGTCATCGAGAACATGGTCAGACATGATATGTCGGAGTTGGGTAAAGGGACACTCGCTCTTAACTTAGTAATTATATTTTGTTTTATCTAGAATAAGAACCAACATATGATTCTATTTAGAATTGACATAATGAGTGGTTTTTAAAATGTGTAATTTCATGCCTTAGCTTGATTACGTGTTTCTTGTTACACAATACTTTATTGGTTAAGAGTTTTTGTTTTGAAAGGGTAAGGAAGAATTTCGCTAGAGTTTTAAACATTTTGTAAATCTTTTATATTTTTACAATGCTTTTATCTACTTTTGAGTGTGTGTTTTTTCATAATATTTAATTTGCATAAATGATTTCTGAATCTCATGGCACTATTACGTTGTCTTAGACGGCTAGTGCAAGAGTCTGCCACTAAGTTATGAAATAGCTTGAATAAAAGTTCTTTCACAGTAAAAGATACTTAACGTCTCAACTATGGTAACTGCTTATAGGGATGGCAAAAATCGGCACCCGGTGAGGAATTCGATACCCAAGCCCGGATTGACCAGGAAATCCCCAAGTTGATCGAGTATGGGGATGAGGACGGGGAATATTCAAATTAAGAAACGGGGATGAGGGCTGGGATGGAGCAACCATGAAATCCCGACCCCCAACCCGGCCATGTTACGTTTAAAAATGTCAATTGTTTATATCGATATATATGTTGCTTAAAATTATGCATAGTTGATTAGTGTTTCGCAACCTTATAATATTTCGTTTCATAAACTACATTTCCTATATGGTTATATATACTTCAGTAGCATATATGCTACTGTAACTACGTAGTAATTAAGTTTTTCCACAAATACTAAGGCTAAACGGAATAATAACAATACTCACTCACTCCACGTCAGCGCTACCTCAGCTTTCTCTCTCCTACTTTACCACTCACTCACCACCCGTTTTAACACTCACTCACCACACCAAACCCACTCACTCCACATCATCTTTTTTATTTAATTCATTCATATTAAATAAAAACGTAAATGTAAACGTAAAAAAATAATTATAACGTAAACGTAAAAAATATTAAAAACGTAAAACTTTTATTCATGCATTAAACTAAAACGGTACATAATAAAAACTAGAAAGAAAGGATACATAGATTAAAACTTAAACGTAACTAAAACTCCAAATTATATTTCGCCTTGATCCTTGCCCTTACGGCATCCATTGCCTTGCGCTGGTCTTCAGTTAAGTGCTCGAATGGTTGAAGATACAACTGCATGTCATGTTGTTCAATCTCTGCCTCACGACATAACACCTCCCTTCGTTTGATATCCAAAAACGCTAAGCGTTCCTCTTTCTCTAGAGTGGCCAGCTCGTTTACCATCAACTTAGCCAATGCATCTTCATTAACATTTGAGGATCCCGAGACCGATGATTTTGACCCTCTCTTTCTCCCAGTAGCTTTCGCCTTATCCCTGCCTTGTGGTTGTTGTTGAGTTTCCTGCACTTCATCTTCATCTTCATCTTCATTGTCGTTGCCAGTATTAATATTCAGGTTAATACTAGCATCCCCAGACTCTGTGTTGAACGAACTTGTACCAGTTGACTTCTGTCTTTTGCTACCTCCTTGCGACTCTGTTTCGAAGTCAGGAACTGGTATCTTTTGCCATTTTGGATGATTTTTTAAAATCTCCCAACAATGTAAAAGTCTAAATGGAACGCCGGTTTCAATTTCATAGTGTTTCAACGCCCGTTCAATGTAATCTGCGTCTCCAGCTCCACTAACCGGACCCATACGAATAATGTTGTTGTAAATCCCACAAAACCGAATGCAAGCCGGACGTACCGTCTTCCATTTTCCGTTAACACTATCGTACGTTCGACGTCCAACCTGTTTTGTTTTACTCTCCATATAGTTCAATATCTCAACCCAAAGGCCACTTGCCTTCTTAGTGTTGCCACGGTAGCTATCTTCTGATATGGAAAGCCAACCTTTACACAAAATAATTTCTTCGTCTCTTGTCCACGGAATCTGTCGCTTGTTCACGGAATCTTCAGTTTCTACAACCCTTTTTTGACGGTTACGGCTCGCCTTCTTCTTCTTTTTTGGTGATGTCGCGACATGTTCAACGGGAGCTTCTTCATTTTGAGTCTCGTAAGGATTGTGTTCTTGCCAATAACCGGTGTTCTCATTAAAAGGTGGTGACATTTGAGGCGCGTAGCAGTCTGTAAGATTAAGTGCATTAATCGGAGACCTTGGTGGATCCATACGTGATTGTGACGAACCACCCATTTGAGTTTCTGAGACATACTCTTGGTTGTGAAACATCGGAGACTGGGACGCATAATCCTGAAATGCGTTTGGTTGTGAACCATAAATATGAAACCCGTGTTGTTCCGATGCCGGTGCCGGGTTTCGGTATGGTTGGTTTGGGTAAGGATGGTGGTAGTACACTTGTGGACGTAATACGTTTGTGTTTGGCGATGGGTTTCGGAGATTAAACGTTCCTTCGGGTGTCGGTGGATTGCTCCGGTTGAGGGTTCTTGGTTGACGTTTGTTGGGACGGGGAGTGTTTTGGTGAGACATATTTAAAAAGTGTTTGAAAAGTGTTTGAAATGGTGAAGAATTTGTATAAAAATGAAGATAAACGTTAGAAACCGTTTGGATGTGGAGCCTCGTTGTTTTATCAATCACGGGCGTGAGTGAGTCACGCATATACACACAACTCACGCGTGAGTCTATTATAGGGGGCAAGCGTGAGTGCCTCACTCGCACAACTCACGGGCGAAAATGGTTCTATTCCGTCTAGCCTAAGATTAAGTGCATTAATCGGAGACCTTGGTGGATCCATACGTGATTGTGACGAACCACCCATTTGAGTTTCTGAGACATACTCTTGGTTGTGAAACATCGGAGACTGGGACGCATAATCCTGAAATGCGTTTGGTTGTGAACCATAAATATGAAACCCGTGTTGTTCCGATGCCGGTGCCGGGTTTCGGTATGGTTGGTTTGGGTAAGGATGGTGGTAGTACACTTGTGGACGTAATACGTTTGTGTTTGGCGATGGGTTTCGGAGATTAAACGTGCCTTCGGGTGTCGGTGGATTGCTCCGGTTGAGGGTTCTTGGTTGACGTTTGTTGGGACGGGGAGTGTTTTGGTGAGACATATTTAAAAAGTGTTTGAAAAGTGTTTGAAATGGTGAAGAATTTGTATAAAAATGAAGATAAACGTTAGAAACCGTTTGGATGTGGAGCCTCGTTGTTTTATCAATCACGGGCGTGAGTGAGTCACGCATATACACACAACTCACGCGTGAGTCTATTATAGGGGGCAAGCGTGAGTGCCTCACTGGCACAACTCACGGGCGAAAATGGTTCTATTCCGTCTAGCCTAAACACAAGTAACAGTTCCTCATTAGATTAAAAATAATATTTGTAACAATACAACAAGTCTATCTTTTTCTATAATTTAACAGATTGCTGGAAATATGCGTAGTAAAAACACTGTTTGTTATTACAAAAACTTACTACTTAGTATATTTCTTTCTAATTGCATATAAGAATTATTATTTTATAAGGTGAAGTCCTATTTTGTATCATATCCGTACGTAGAGATGTAACAGATAACATATCTGCTTAAAAATCCGCGATAAACCATGGGGATACCCGAAGAGGATGAGGATGGGGAAGTAAACATGTTCCTCAACGGGGATGGGGACGAGGATGAGGATGTGAACATAGGATCCGCAACAGGGATGTGAAATGCAATCTCGGCCCGTTGCCATCTCTAATTGGGTATTTTCATTTTCATGTATTATA
The DNA here is from genome assembly GCA_019973895.1 of Chrysanthemum seticuspe. Lineage (NCBI taxonomy): Eukaryota > Viridiplantae > Streptophyta > Magnoliopsida > Asterales > Asteraceae > Chrysanthemum > Chrysanthemum seticuspe. Next base: position 81,476,789 of record BPTQ01000001.1, read on the forward strand.
AATGTTGTTTTTGAAAATGATATGATTATAAAAGTTTATATTTTGGCTTGCATGAGTCTCGCATTAAAAGCGAAAAAGGAATTTCGAAAATAGTTATTTATGACGAAGACAAGAACCTTGCAATTAACACAAAAAATATTTTTTAGAAAGAAGTGTTAAGTAATTACTCCATATATGATGATAGAAAATCAAATATACCTAACTTTTTTATTTACACACTATTTTTTATTATTCACACTTATATTATTTATAAGGTGTCTAAATCACATATGCACATGTCAAATTATTGGCCGAAATTTCATGTATCTTAGTGGCTTCTAAGGATCACATAAAAATGTCGACAAGTGATCAACATCGGTTTTGTTTCCCACAACAAAAAGAATTTCATAAAAACCAAATCTACATGTGTTCTTGCAACTTTATGTTATTTTAGCTATTTGACTATGTGTTTGTTTACACGTATGTTTCAGTTGTACGAACTTCATAATTTCGATTGCGTGTAATCATGTGTTTATTTCTAACGTCTAATTGCGTAATTTACAAGTCATTATTTATTTATTTTATTATTATTATTATTTTTTTTGAGACACTCGTAAATTCACTGGTCTTTTATCTAGTGATTGTATATACACATGTTTCTCTTTTAAAATATCGAGTTATCTTTGCTGACCCGTCAAGTAAATTGAGACACCACGCACAAATCATCTCGCAAGATTCATATGTTAGGATGATCAATAACCCTTACAACTTTTCAGGGAATTTGGATGACTATGCGAAGCAGGTTTCTGATCTTCCAGGGAATTGATGACTATGCGAAGCAGGTTTCTGATCTTCCAGGGAATTTGGATGCCTTTAATGCCATGTATGGCACCAAGCTTCAAGGAACTAGGAAGTAATTTTCTTTCGTTATGTCCTATGTTATCATTTGAGTAGTGGTTTGTTTTCTTGTTTAGAAAATAGGTAGTATCTTGTTATGTAAGCTTTATGCCTATGTAATGGGCTGAGATATGGGATTTCACTCATATCCATTGTACTTAAACGTTTTTTGGTTAATATATTTACAAGGGTGCAGGATTACTCCCCTTTACCCAAAAAAAAACCCTTACAACTTTTAATCATTAGGGTTTGTGATCTCAAGAAGTTTGCATCTGAATTTGAACTTGAGCTTGTTATGGTGACTTTAAAACCGTTACTATTAATAACCAAGTATGAATTTACCAATTCAATTGATAGTAGTTAGTTTGCAATACTATTGTACTTGATATTCTTCTCACATCATGTTAAGTTGTATTCTTCTATGCACTTGTCACTGTTGAAAAGGAAAAAATGCAATTCGATGCTATTGTACTCAATATTCTTCATCATATCTTTTTGATTTTGGATTTTACAATGCAATAATGTATTACCGTTAAAAAGAAGAGTACTAAAGGTGCTAGGAACATATGCAGGGTCGGAACATAAGTGGGGCATGGCACCCCCAAAACTTGGAATGCTTGCTAGCAATTTCAGGAATATTATGATATAAAAAATTAAAAATGATTCATGCATGCTAATAATTATATATCTCTTCAAAGGTTGAAACAAGGACGAAATAATCATTTTGTTTTGTTGGAATGTAGTAGTCTATAAAATCATCATTATCTTACGGGTGATCCAAGAAAACTAACAAAATGTCGACAAAATGTAGCAAACTAGCTAACGGCATTATCAGTGATGCATGTTTAATGACTCTCCAAACCATGCAAAATTCGATGTGTTTGTGCTTTTAATTTGTATGTACGTACTCCTAGTCTGTAACCTTGGTATAACTATCAAAGGCAGGTTCTAAAGTTGGTTTATTTAGTGTCTCAGATCGAGCTAGTATATATTCTTCGTCCTTGTTTCAAACTTTGAAGAGATATTTATTCGGTAATCTACATGTCGGCTAACTGATGGCTTACACGATACGTCGATACAATGATTTTGGCCCCCCAAATAAAATGCTCAAGTTCGTCACCGAACATGTGTATAAGTTACATATCTATCTAGATTCCAAACCACCAATAGTGGAAGTGTCGAATTAACTACAGTAAATGAGATAATGCAAGGAGTAAAGGACCACTCACCTATATATAGTTATTGTCACTTACTCACTTTGCACTAGATTATGCGATCAATATCATATTTGCTGCATTAAGGCAGTGTATGCTTCTATTCGAATCAAAACAATATGTTTCTACTTGTTGTTAAAGGTGTTGAACAACATGCTTTAATTTGCAACAACTAATGTACAAACGAAACACTTTCAGCAAATGAAATATATAGCTCGGATTAGAATGTTCACTAAGGTTACGAGCGTTAAATACTTGTTGCATTAGAGTTTAGAGTAGTAAGATTTGAAGACACAAATTTATTGTCAAAATATTCGAATTTACCAATCCGAACTTGTAGCAGTAGAGTTAATTAGTGATGTCCTTTATGCATTAAGAAAACCATAAGTTTGGTAATATTTCATGCATTTCAAGTTACTAGGCGAGTACTCGTGCATTGGAATTTCTAGCGGCAAATAGTTATAATTGCGATATTGTGATTAAGTGTTTCGTGTAACGTTCACATATAAAACGTGAAATAATCAAAATGAAATTGTAAAATGTTGTAACATACGATAATTCAGATCGAAGAATTTTTTTTTTAATGTATGTAAAGATCTTCAATTTTTAAAACTTTTTTAATTTTATATATAGACATTCCGTGTTTTTTATTTTATCAAATCATCAAATATGAAATATTTAAGAGGTACCTAATTTTTGTTTTATCAATTTATCAAATGTCAAATCCTTAAGGGGTAATTAAGTTTCTACTATTCAATATTAAAGATTCAATTTTGATGATTTTTCGTAAACTCTTTATATGTAGTTAAGATAAAAGTAAATGATGTTTGTGATACTATGTGTAATAAGGAGACCCTAATACTTTTTTATCACTGTCACATCAACATTATATCAGTTTTCTTTCTTTACGACAAACTTCACCACCAACTTAATGTAATAAGAGCGCTAGGTAATGTGGCTCAAGCCAAACAGTCTCCTCAGCGCCACCTTAGTATCTGACTTTTAATACTAACACACCAAAATAACCCCTCCCACATGACTCAAGCAAAAACACCTTTTTTAGGACCCACCGTACCCAACTAAAACACCACATTCACACACAAAAAAACAGGTGTAACCTAGTTAACGCCAAAAGGGATGCCAAGTCGGACTGACGTGCAATTTGAGTCAGGGTAACCATAGCTCTAAGACAACAAACTTCACCACTCAATCATACCTTATTTAAACACAAATATACTCTCACAAAAATCAAAATCATACATACACACTAACACAAACACAACTCCAAAACTTGGTCGTTTGAACGACCGAGTTCTCTAAATTTTGGCCTAAGAGGCTAAGACGCGTGCTTATGAGGGTGACCGTAGTAAGTAAGACTCTTAGACTCGATCGTGGGGTGCCAGATGGACAAAGGAGGCGTGCGATTTTTCATTATTCCGATGTTCTTATATTTATTTTGAGTGGAAGAGGAAGGTATATATTGCTTTTTGGTTATCACTAATTCATTATCACATGCTAGAATTTGTTCAAGACTCTTCCATGTGCTTCAAAATAAAGTATTGAAAACGACACTCAAGCACATATAACACTCATTCTATTTTATTCCTAAAATGTACTAAGTCATTATCATATTGTTTAATTAATTAAAAAAATAATCTTTGACCAATAATTAGCTTTTTAAAAAGAAGCCTAACCACACCACAATGCCTGAAAAAAGTAATTGGATAATTGCTCCCTGATCACATTCAAAAATCATGACTATAAATTAATTATTTCAAAGATATCATATAACTATGTTATTATTAACTTTTATAATTACATGGATTATAGATAATGACATACAGACCTAAAAGTGTGTATCGTACATTAAATAATTAACGCATACATGACCAATATAATGCACCTTTTTGTCTTTTATTTGAACCTTTAAATTTATCTATTCTTGTATCAATTTTCTTGTTATACACACTTTTAATCGGCTTATTCGCATGAGAATCATTTTTTTCGTGTGAAAGAAAGCTTAAAGATGTCTTTGAGTACAATCAAAAAATTCTTTTCTATCTAGATAGTATGGGAAATAGTGATTTCTTTTTGTAAAGCAAATAGTATGAGAATTGAGAAATACTCCGCATTTGTTAAGAATGAAACCCCGTTCATTAAAATTTATTAATCATCAACTTATTATAGAGTACATATGATAAACGATATTAAAATCCTAATGAACCTGACCCATAACTGGACTTGGGCCTAGCTACTAAATTACGTAATACTCTTCTGCAGTTCGAGCAGCGGAATCGCGATTTTCAGACTGCAGTAGAAAACTCAAAACATTAAAGTATTAACTATTTTGTTAATGAAGATATCCGATAGCAAGTGGAAGCAAATCTTCAAACAGCAACAACAACGAAAGCAAAATAAATAGCAAAGCAACAGTGGTCGTTTGTCGACAACAACACTATTTTTAACCGTATTTTTCTTGTGCTTAATGAGAACATGCCAAAGATTTCAATGGTGCAATTGGTATCATATCAATCGTAATGAATAGACAAGCATAAACAATGAAACAAAGATAAGGGTAGTTTTTTCTTCTTTGTGTAATGATGATCTAAACAATTACAAAGGTGCAACTAAAATAGATGTCGATCGGCTTGTGTTACATGCATTACAAAAAGACTTGTGCAAAAGAAAAAAAGAACAAGTAACTCTTAGTATTGGGGGAAGAAAGTTACGGCAACAGCAAGGTAAGAAAATACAGTGTATAGTTATATATACACACACATACGTAGGTAGTTTTTGTGAGATAAGTAGGCTTGACGGGGTGGTATAGTACAAAGGTAGCGGCTTATGGCGACCGATTCAGTCTTGGATGATACTCGTTCTGATACCATGTTAACATTGACACACCACCCGTCAAACTTTATTCATCAACAACTATGTATAAAGTACACATAAGAAACAATATTAACACGCTAATAGACCGACTCACAACCGGGCTCAAGCCTACTAATTTATTGTCTAACAATATTTTGATTTAAATCTTGTGAAACAAGTTTGTGGACGTATAAAAAACTAAAATTCTTAAAAGAATATATATACTACTTATAATGGAGGATGACCCTCTCTCTTAAATTTTTTTAAGATGTCATTAATGTGTTTTTTAAGCATTACAAGTTTTAATGCATAATATACACAATAAATAGCTTTTACTAATTTATCTTCCACAACATTTTAATGCTTCATTTATTATTTCTTTTTGAATTAGTTTAGTTTTAATGCAAAAATGCACATATAAATTAATATGATTTTAAAATGCATGCAAAACTACAAAGTTCCAAAACTAATATTATATCGTAAGAGTGTTTCGAGAACCAATCTAAATAAATTTTGAAATTATTTTAAATAAAATTAACCACAAAGGTTAAAAAACGGTTTTTTCTAATAGTCGGGACAATTTTTTTAACACAAATGATGCAAAGATGTAAATTCACAAGTGACAATTTATTTAATTTTATACATATTACACATATCTATACTACTTATAATGAAGGGATGACCATCTCTCCTAAAAAAAATTTAAGATGTCATTAATGTGTTTTTTAAGCATACAAGTTTTAATGCATAATGTACACAATAAATAGCTTTTACTAATTTGTCTTCCACAACATTTTAATTTTTAATGCTTCATTTATTATTTCTTTTTGAATTAGTTTAGTTTTAATGCAAAAATGCACATATAAATGAATATGATTTTAAAATGCATGCAGAACTACAAAGTTCCAAAACTATTATTATATCGTAAGAGTGTTTCGAGAACCAATCTAAATAAATTTTGAATTATTTTAAATAAAATTAACCACAAAGGTTAAAAAACGGTTTTTTCTAATAGTCGGGACAATTTTTTTAAGACAAATGATGCAAATGTGCAAAGTGCTAAGTGCAAATTGAATGATTGATATATTAGTGTATTAATTATTATAATTTTCATGGATAACTCTAAATGATTGCTTAAACATATAAGTTTTCTTTACATTATAAGCATTCTTTTATTTATATATTCTATCTATGTGGGATAAGTGTTATAAACAATATTAATGATTCAAACATTTTTTCATAAATATATACTTTACAAGATGTATACATTATAAATATTCTTTTATTTATATCTTTTATCTATATGGGACAAATGTAATAAACAATATAAATGATACAAACATGTTCAAAAATATATATATATTTCATAAAAAAAATGTTTCTACTTACTTGTGACTACGGACCACTATCAACTAATTTGACCATAACCCCATAACATTATTGACTACCGCAACGCAAAATCACGCCACTTTCAATTGTTTTTATATGAATTAGTTTGATATTATCCATCACTTTTTTTAAAGTTACTTAAACTCATTATGTTTTCGCTATTGGTAAAGTTATTGTAAGAGAAAACATAAAACTGAAAACATTTTTTGCCGAAAATTTTATTACTTGATACCCGTCATCGCAACGCGCGGGTACCCTACTATAATATTCTAAAGAGTTGAAATATGCGACATGAAACTTTTGACATCCGCAAATTTATCGTCACATAATACGTTACAGATTATAAAGCATGGTTTATTGAAAAATTTTATTTCAATGTATCCGCCGCCGCATCGCGGGTACCCTGCTTCATATATGCATAAAATATAGTAATATCGAAACACAACTTTGATTTTATGGTTTTTATATTAGATCTTTAGTTACTGTATTACACTCGTTCAAAAAAAAAAGTAACTGTATTACACATTGACATATGTGGAGCCACGAAAAGAGCAAATTTTGATAATTAAAAAAAAAAACCGCATTACAATTTTTATTTTTTTATTTTTTTGTTTGTTTGTTTGTTAAAGGCAAACCACAAAAATTAACATGCACTTTCAAAAATTTACTCCACAAATTATTTTGTTAGGTAGAAATGCGACCACTTTTCCCCCTCCTGTTTTTGGCCCTAGTTACAATGTCTTTGCCCTTCGAAAGTGAGCAGGAAAAATAGTTTATATAGGAATTTATAAAAAGAACTTGCAATTACCTTCTAACCAATAACGAAATTATAAATACATGCAATATAGGTACATTTGAGAATTTAATCTATAATTCATAAGAAAAGTATAAAGGAATAAATTATACGCTATATTACAAACCAAGAACCCTTATAAACGTTTCTAATTTGTATTTCTCGGCGAGGTATTGATATTCATTTCATTTCGTGTCTTATTTGTGATTGTGAGGTAGAGTCTTCGGAGCATTTGTTTTTTCGATGTAACTTGACTAGACAGATTGCTCACAAGATATCATTGTGGTGGAATTTTAACTATGAAGATGTGAATTCGTATGATGAGTGGATTACATGGATGGTATCTTTGCGTCTTGCGGCAAAATCTAAGTTGATGTTCGAAGGCGTGTTTTATGCTATATGTGGTGGAACATATGGATATACCGTAACTTTTTTGAAGATAAAGCTCCTTTGAAGGTGAATATTTTTGATAATGTTGTTTCTAGTTCTTTTTCTTGATGTAAGTTTAGATGTAAAGCCTCGTTTAGTTTGGACGAGTGGCTCAGAATCCCCTATCTTATTTTGTTGTAAGTCTAGCTCCTTGCTAGTGTTTCTTTGAAATAAAATCGCCGTTCAAAAAAAAATTTGTTTTCCCACTTATCCTCGTAGTTCTTGCACATCATCATGTACAACTTGCATTATCATGGGCAACTTATCCCGCTAACTCATAAATATTAGATCGGGCGTAATAAGGTTCTCAAGACCGAATCTTTGGACCCTAAGGACGCGTCCTCCTTGTTACAGAGGTCCCATTCGACGTGTCTTAAAATAGAAAAATACAAGACTCGGTCGTTCACAAGATTGAGTCGTGTGAGTTTTGTTTTGTGTGTGTTTTATTATGGTTTTTGTATAGTATATATGTGTTCAAGTGAGATATGTTTTCTTAATGAAATTAGATTTTTTATTACACTAAACTGATGGTGAATTTAGTTGTAAAGAGAAAATTGATGTGACAATAGTGAATGCGGTGTCACGTATATTTATTACATCTAGCCTTATACGTACGACGAAAATGCTACTGTATATTATGATTGGGTGGAGATACGCAGGCACCCCATATATTGTTTGGCAGGCACCCCATAGGCCATGTGGCCCGTCCGTACAACAGGCGCATGTACTTTTTTTTTTTTTTTAATTGTGTAGTGTTTATTTTGTGTGGTATATTTAATTTGTGTAGTGTTTTTATATGTATAGTGTATTTATTTGTGTGGTATATTTAATTTGTGTAGTGTTTTTATATGTATAGTGTATTTATTTGTGTAGTGTTTTTATATGTAGAGTATTTATTTGTGTATTGTTTCCATTTAATTAAACAATAACAATAAAACATTAGACATTAAAACATTAAACAAGTACAACAACAAATGTTTTCAATATTACAACGAAATCTACTCCACATGAAGATTATTAATGTCATCTATAAGCTTATAGAGTATTCCACTCGACTGACATGTGTGATCAACTGGATTTCTTGCCAATTCCAGTGATGCCTCCAACGTCTTTATTCTTGCCTTCAACAAATTGTTTTGAGCCAATAGCATGTTGATCGTTTTATCTTTAGTTTCACAGTTTGAGCACTGCGTTGAAGAAGAGGCTTGACCAAAGTACTTTTGTTGAAATATTTCCTTCCACATGAAGTATCGACACCCATAGTCTTCAGTCCCTGGCTGTTACATGATGAAACAATTATAAGAAATGTATTCTAAACAAACAAGTTATTGATATATTTACGTAAATAAGCAAACGTTTAATTATTTACCATTGACAAAGGACATGCATAATACTTCAGACCACAAGTTTTGGGCTTGTGGGATGTCCTTTCAATTATAAAACCACGTCGACAACGACACAAGAAAGGATTTTCTTGTTGCATCTGGCCAAAAGAATTTGTATAATTATTCACAACATAAATCAGTAATATCATGGTTCACAAAATTAGAAGCTTCGAATACTTAAATAACCAATCTTGTTATAGATTAATAGTTGATACATGGTTCACAAAATCACAATATAACTAGAAACTAAGATCAATCACGCTCGAGGCGTAGTCGCTCCAATGATGCTGCCATCTGTCCCACACGAAACTCTAACTCTGAAATGCGTCTCCTCAATCCGGCAATCTCTCGCTCGTACTCGTCAACGCGAGACGGCTGTAACAAAAGTTGAGGAAGAACCGGAGGACGGTGTATAAAATTGTCCTCATCTGCAGCTGGAGATATAGCTGGAGAGGGAGGCACATAAGATGGAGAAGAAGACACATAATCTGGACTCTCAACACGAGCGGGTGTATTGTTGACACAATGAATCTCCCTCCACTGAATGTCAACCGATTCCTGTAACAAAAGATGAGGAAGAACCGGAGCAGGAGCATAAATCTGTAACAAAAGATGACGAGTCATTTACTATAAATCAGTAATCGTCTATACATGTTTTTTCATTTACAATATAAATCAGTAATCGTCTATACATGTTTTGTCATTTACAATATAAATCAGTAATCTATACATGTTTTGTCATTTACAATATAAATCAATAATCGTTTTCTACGTCTGTCTAAACATGCTCTGTCGTTGAGTAAACATATGTGCCCATCTCCCGGCCACGTCATTTCTGAACCAGTTAAAGGAACTAGTTAAAATTATCGGTATTGACGGGGAGAATAACTTGATAGGCATAAATTTAAAATACATACCGTTTGCTTAAAGGTAATACAGTTCGTGATAGCATGGTAAACCATAAACTAACCGCAACTGATGACCACATTGATGTGGGTCGAAATCCTGTTTACTTTCTGCGAGTATGAGTAGTAAAGCATCTCTTGAAACATTATACCGCAATTCGTGGTGGTATCTGTTGTGGTGGTATCTGTTTTGGTGGTATCTGTTGTGTGGTATTTGTTTCGTTCAACTTTTTAGATCTAAAAATTATTTAGAGCTTGAATATTTTTAATCTCTTGAAAAAAATTAGAGGTTGGTTTTAAAAAAATTGAGGTTGGTTTTCTTTGATTATCTAAAAACATTTTAGATCTAAAAACTTGATCTTGAAAAAAAATTTGTGATGGTATCTATTTCGTTCAACTTTTTAGATCTAAAATTTTTTAGATCTATAACGCGTACACACCACAAGAATGGAACGCGTACAAACCACAACAATGGAACACGTATTAACTCTTTTATTTATAAAAGTTAACTCTTTTATTTATAAAAGAGTATTATAAATAAAGTTTATAAAATTTGGTGGTATCTGTTGTGATGGTATATGTTGTGTCTGTTGTGGTGATGTTTCTGATCTTGTGGTGTTGTTGCTTACTAGACTTTGTTGTTATGTTTTGCAGATTTGGGGTGCCTCAATAGCATGACCTTGTGACTGTTGATTTTCATTACTGGATGGTAAAGTGATCAACTTTATCTCACTTTGCAACTTTAATGAAAAAAAGTTGAGTGTTTTGGCATAGCAAAACTGATGATTTTCTATAAAAAAAAAAAAAAGGCAATGATGATTTTTTTTTAAAAAAAAACTTAAAGAGTTTTGGCACGGCAAAACTGAATTTGCCGCCAACATGAGCTAAAAAGCTAGTAATCTGAGCCTATTTGATAAGTTTACCTCTTGTGTGTCGAATGGTGAACTAGACATGGTTGTTGCTTGTTGCTAGTTGTTGCTGTTGCTAGTTGCTTGTTGTGGTGGACTGTAATACTTGTTTGTTGTGGTTTTTGGAGATATTGCTAGTCGTGTTGTTGCTTTCTTGGTGGACTGTGACACTTGTTTGTTGTGGTTTTTGGAGATATTGCTAGTTGTGTTGTTGCTTTCTTGCTAGTTGCTGGGTACTGCTGTTGCTTATAAGGTTGAATGCCTGCACATTTTCTACTTTCTTGTGATGTTTTGCAGAAGGGAATCGTACCTCTTGCACAATGAAAACGTGTTTGTGCTTGGTTAGACTTGTGCACTTTCTTGTGATGTTTTGAAGAAGGGAATCGTACCTTATGCAGGCACCCCAAAGGGCTATGGGGTGCTTGGCAAGTGAAAATATAGGGTATTTCGCCCGCGGGCATCCTCTACACAGGCACCCCATATATCACTTGCCTGTTGTGACATGGTTAGACTTGTGCAGTTTTTAGACCTGTTGTGACTTGTGCAGTTTTGAGACATGTGGTGCAGTTTTGAGACATGTGGTGCAGTTTTGAGACATGGGGTAACTTGTGCAGTTTGGCTAGACTGCTGTTGTGAACTTGTGCAGTTTGGCTAGACTGATGTTGTGAACTTGTGCACTTGTGCAGTTTTGAGACCTGTTGTGACTTGTGAGACCTGTTGTGACCTGATGATTTTCTTAAAAAAAGGCGATGATGATTTTTTAGCTTTAAATTTTTTTCCGAGGCGATGATGATAATCGAATGGAAGGTAAAGTGAGATAAAATCTCACTTTGCAACGTTCGAACCTGAGCCTCAAAAATTTTCCGACTAAATTTTTTTAAAAAAAAAGTTATAAAACAAAAAAAAAAAAAAAAAACTTGTAAAAAACTAAAAAAACTTGTAAAAAACCAAAAAGTTGTAAAACAAAAAATAAAAACTTATACAAAACTTAAAAAACTTGTAAAACAAAAAATAAAAAAAACTTGTATTACTTTTATTTTGGCAAACCAAAGCACCCTAACCTCAATTTTTTTATATTTTGGCACGGAAATTGAAAAAAAACATTCCCCCAATGATTGTCAATCATTAGCAAGAATACTCTATATTTTCACTTGCCAAGCACCCGATAGCCCCTTTGGGGTGCCTGGGTAACATGACCCTTATGACTGCATTATCATGGACAACTTGCAGGTTACATTAAATTCATGTAAAGATACATACAGTAAGTAATAAGTTTGACTTCAATTATTTATTCAATCTTTTAATTGCTTTAAGTTTGGTCAGTTACTTGTTTTGGAAATGTACCATTCAAGTTAATAATCCTTGAATTCAGTATACGAGTATTATTTGATTAATACGAATACATTTGAAACCATGCCTTACTTTGAGTTTACTGCAACGATTTCCCCATAAGCATTCTGCATGCTTTTATAAAATTCAGTGTTACGGAAGCTTTCATTCATTGCGACAGCAAAGAGTGACGAGTGATCTATTAATGTATTGTGAACTTTTTTTTTTTCAAAAGCTGAGATTATATTAACACGGCTCCGAGAAGGATACCAAAAAGAGATGCGAGTCATACAACGAAAGACAACAACAAACAAGAAACCAAGAAAACAGCTAAAACAGGCGGCCAGCAAAACCCAATCCAAACTACAAAAGAAAACAATTATATTTGGCAGCAAGCGTTTAGGAGTGTTTTGAAGCAACTAACAATCAGTGTTTAGCGTTTTGTATTTAATGCTTGTTTTGAAATGGAGAAAGTAACAATATAATTACAAAGCAGTCCTAATTTTTCTAAACGCTATAAATTAAAATACTACTTGAATAAGCATTTACTAACAACTAGCGTTTGCATTTGATAATTACAACCATACAGCTATATTATCTAACGATTTATCAAAACAAACAGCCATGCTTTCTATACTGCTTCTCGCTACTATTTCCACTATTGCTAACTGTTACTGCTTTCTGCTAATATTATTTTCGTCAAACATATTGAACATGTTGGTTAAGGAATAAATAAGTAAGGGCTTTCGTTTAATAGGAAGATCTTTATTGTTGCTGTTTAAATTGAACCAAATGACATTGAGATCTGTGACAAACAACTATTATCTAAAGAACAAAAGAAAAGATTTCAGCTACACATCTTACTTTTATCCAATGGCTGAAAATAACAAACAAAGGACAAAAAAGTAATTCCAGCTCATTTACTTTAATAACTCATTTTTCACCTTTTTCTTTAAAACGCCATATCTGGTAAACGGTAAACATTCAAGTTACGAAAAATACATCATCGTAACGAGAATTAAATTATCTTTCTATAGATATGCACTTTTATATACTTTCGACGAACTTTTTTTTCAAAATTTCCGTCCAGATAAATCACACGTGATCCGTAAAAAAAATCACGTGTGATTTGTTATTTTTAAAAATCACATGTGATCCACCAAAAAATCACAAGTGATCCAAAAAAAAATCACAAGTGATCCAAACAGAATCACATGTGATTTTACAAGTCACAGCGATCTTCATAGTAGTAAATCACATGTGATCTTTAATTTCAAATCAGCTTATTCATTCATTTTTTAAAACAAATTTCTGAAATCACGTGTGATTATGTTATTTATATTTTCGCTTTGTTATGAAAATTGTAAATTACGTTTGATTTAGTCTTTGCTGTTATAAACTTAAGCGCATATGTTTTAATACGATAAATCACGTGTGATTTGAGGTAAATCACATGTGATTTGAGGTAAAATCACATGTGATTTGAAATAAAAATCACATGTAATTTACACAAAATCTCAAGAGCTATTTATGAATTTTTTTGACATATACGACATTTTATAACTAGATTAAAGCATAACATTATTTCTGAATTTTTAATAAGAACAATATGAAAGCTAAATTCTTTTAAATGATTTAAAATAAGATATAAAGTTGCCCCTATACCTTTTATGCATTTTACTTGTAAGATTAAGAGCAAAGTTTTTTAAACGAACAATGATAAATAGAAGTATCTTGTTTGTAAGGTGATAGTATCAAGGTAGATTACCAACAAAAACTCAATACAAACAAAAAAGATGACAATATCATATTGAAATCCACTACTACTTCAAACAGTGAAAACAACTTGACATATATACTCAGAAACCAAAACCTGAGACCACATTCACTCCATCAACCGCCGCTATCTTTAACTAACGGAACCGTTGCGTACGTTACAGATCCGACCGCCACAGATTCCGTCACCTCTGCCTCAGATATGGCGGATCGACGAACTCGCCACCACAGATCTCGTCACTCCCGTCCCGCACCTCCCATTTCACCGAGTTCAATAAATTACCAAACACCCATTCGTGTCAATGGATTATGTTGAAGAAAAAGTAGAACTGAAAACCTACCCGATCAAACACAGCGCTGCCGTCAGATTTTAGTGATGAAGATTGAATATTTTATTTATCATATTTTTGTGATGAAGATTGAATGTTTTAGGTGAGAGAGAGTGTGTGTGAATGACAGTGATGTGTGAGTAAAATGAGAGAGTAGATTAAATAAGTAGGACAAACCTACCCCTATATGTAATTAAATAGGATGGATGAAACACAGATGCAACCGTTGGATCAAACTGAAATGGATGGTTAGGATGGAGCGATTTGTTCTTTGGTTTTTTTATGTTCCGTATTGATCTTTTGTCATAAATGTTATTGGTTAAATTGAACCAAATGACATATAAATGTGATACACTTATACGGAGTATCTAAAAATTAATGTCCACTTTATGTTACATGAAATTTTAAAAAGCTCAATAAATATATTTTCTATCAAACAAATATTATTTCTATCCACTAAAAATTCTTTTGATTGATTAAAATAGTAATGAAACACTTATTTTAAAATCACTCAAAATATAAATAAGGACATTTATTTTAAAACGGAAAGAGTAACAATATAAGAATATCTCCTTCCATTAACCTAACGCATGTGACATTTCAGCTTCGGCCGCCACATATGTTAATTGACCAACTATTTCTATGAGCATTTACAGTGTCCACCACTTATGACACACTAAATGCTACATTATTATGAGTATCCAACTACTTTTATCCCGCTATAAAATTACCCGACAGTTATATTACAAACAAATCTCTAAGCAAGCTCATCCAAGAGACCAAGACAAAAGGCTAATCTGTAACAAACTACTAAATGTACCTACTAAACTTATCTTGGGATGTCGACGAAGGGTAGTAATCGTTGGCAATTATAACAATCATTTAGAGAATTAGAGGTGATTCATGGAAACGAGAACATGCTAACATCAATACCAATTGATATCATAAATAGTTCTATTAATGAGCATTTAGGTTACTTTTAGATGGGCGTATGATCTCTGCTGCAAACAACACGAAACTTCTATGCTGCAAACTTTTATATTTGCAAGAGAAAAAATACAAAAACATTTCATTTATGAGTGAATCACAAATCTTGTAAGAAATTCTGATAAAAACATAAATTTACAAGCCACTAAAAATCATTGGACTATTAGTTTGAATATAAATATTTTTATGTCAAAGTTAATAGATGAACATAAAATACGCATGACAACATGCTGTCATGCTGAAGTAAGAGCACGGATCATTATCCCATATTAGATAACTAGTTAAACAAATTCAATATTCGTTTATCAGGCTATCAAAGTTCACATCTACCCTTTAGAGAACATGCTCCTTCTGAAAAGCTATTGATTCGGTGACAAAAAAAAAAAAAAGTAACCAAGTAGATTATGTTGACCTGTATTTTAATAAGGGAGAATTGCATATATACCCACTAAAACTTAAAAACTTGCATATTTCCTTAAAATACAAGTTTTCAATGCATGATGTACAATGCAAGTTAAGCATGTTTTGGGTATATATGCAAATATGCAAGTTTTAGTGGGTATATATGCAATTGAGCCTTTTAATAAAAATTGATCAACTTTTAGTAATCAAAATACTTGCCGAAACAATAAAAAAGCTTTACATATTTGTTCTCTTTCATACAATGGCACAACATAGTCCACATGCATATGTTGATTTCAACTTAAGATCATCCCAATCAAATCATAATCACATGCATCTATAGTCAAATTGACAAACATGTTCATATATCATTTTTAAGTCATCAACATTAGCCAAATATGAACATAAGCATAAACAAATGCCAACTTGGCTAAACATACGGTTATCGTAAGTGTGTAATCACGTAGTATTGCGTACTACAGTAAAACCTCTATAAATTGATACTCGATAAATTAATAACCTCGATAAAATTAATAATTTGTCCGGTCCCAACTTGGGACCAGTACAAATTTAGACCCCAATCGATAAAATAATAAGATAATAATTTTTTTGAAACCCCAGTGTATATATATTAGTCCCAACGAAACTATAAATTAATAATTACTAAAAATTTCATATATATGTATATATGTGTGTGTGTGTGTGTGTGTGTTTCAGAGAGAGATACACTCAAAATTTTAAGATTAGTAAAAAATGAATCCATAGTCACTTGTTTTTTTGTTGAACTTCAAATCTATATTGAGTTTATCTTACAATCTCCTTATTGCACTAAAGAGTTGGTGCGTTGTCTTCTCGTATTGCAATAAAAAGTGTTAATTTTATTTTTATAAAGTGTGAATGTTAATTCATAAAATGTTAATTGAAACTTGTTTTTCAAAGTTATTTCGTCTCTAATGAGTATACATTGTAACTAGCTAGTATATTAGACTTGAAAATTTAATGGTCATACGTAAAACCTCTTTAAATTAATAAATTATTAATTTATCGATATAATAATATCTCGTTAAATTAATAAAATATCCCGGTCCCAAAACTATTAATTTATAGAGGTTTTACTGTAGTTGCTCAATAAGTCAACAACGATTATCATAAATAAAAGTATACTAGTAATCATATTAAAATTACAAACTTGAAACATGCACCAAGGTCGTAGCTGTATTTTTGTTGACATTTTTATGTTGAGTAACTTAAATATTAACTATTTAAAACATTCATGCAAAACTATTGATATGAACAAAAAACATTTTAATTCTAATTCAAGATATCTAAGCTATGTCAACTAACGGTAACAAACATTTTAATCTAGTTAGGTATAACGTATATCTTACTTGATTGACACATGGGCTAGAATCCTTTTTGTTAAGCGTTGATCATTCTGTCATGCTTCTAATACATTAACTATTTATCGAATGAAACTTATATTTTAGTTGCTCAAAAAGATGTCGTCGTTATTTGGGTAAAGAGTATTTGTAATAGTGTGATACCACTAAGCCTACGTACATGGTACATAACTCAAAAGACTTGATACTTGTAATAGTGTGAAAAGTTATTTGTGCCGCTCAAAAAAATTTGGAAGAATTATTTGTTTCCGTATTATGTCTAAAACGTCTTTATATTTGAGTCTAAATGAATCATATATTCGATTTACTGATAACGATGAGTAAGAATCCTGTGAGAAGACGAAAATAGTCGGGGGTAACACATACATAGATCAAGTACGTGTTAGTATATAATTGTGCGGTGAAAATGATAATAAACCCTCTCAATTGTTAAAGAGGGATTTAGGGTTTCGAGCTCTACGTGCGGATGAGTGACAAGTGTCACCCATTCTCAAGCATACACATACATCAATAACATGTATCGTTTATCTTAATGGTCATGACCCTGCAAATGTGATCGTGTATGTGCATTGTTCGTGTTTCCATTTTATTCTTGGCATCTGACCATTCAATGTGTGCTACGTACATATCCGAGTAACGGTATTGAGTATGAACCACTTGATGGAAAACAGTGGGTTAAACAGTGGTTTGTTTTTAAATTTTTATGCTTTACACGTTAAAGAATTTAGCAGATTCATCAGATGAATCATTTAGCGAAAGACTTATTTAAAAACACATGTTTACAAAAAGATGTTTTTCAAAATAGTTTTCATATAACCAAATACAACCAACTTAATTAATTATGCAGTAAACTATAAACACATACCAACGATTTGTCTTTGCTCCTTGCTTCCTATGCCACACAAGCAGCGCAAGAACACATGATGACAAACTCTTATCTACAGCCACACTAGCACTCAAACAAACCCTATAGTTGCTAGGCTTGAGTTAAGAACACGTCTAACTTACAAGAGAGAATGATCGAATCCGTAAAACATGAACGCACAATGTGTTCTTGTGGGTTGGAGTATGCGGACGAACAGAGGAGACAAACAGAGGGTTTCAGGGTCTGGTAAACTGATAATGAATTTGATTTATTTGACTTATATTTATACTAATCTTGTAACTTATCCAATAAGTTAAAAATAAACATTAAATACAAATTAGATAATTAAAATATTTAAATAAGAGATTAATGGTATGTTTGGCAAAACTAGCTGTAAGCTGTATGCTGTAAGCTGTAAACTGTAAGCTGCAAAGCTGTTAACATGAGCTACAAGTTGTATCTTTTTTTTAATAACAGCGTTTGGTAAATTAGCTGTTAAATGTAATTATAATATGTAAAATGACATAAAAGGACAAATCTGTAATTGTAAATAAATGTTTGGAGGGTATATTAGTAATTTAAAGTTTTAACAGCTAATAGACATTTAAAAAGCTTCATGAATCAGTTTTTCATTTTGGAGCTATTTGTTTAAAATAAAAGCTTGAAGTTGATGTATCCAAACGGAGCTACTTGTTTTGGAGGAGATTATTTTTGTAACAAAAAGCTTACAGCTCTAAAAAAGCTGCGTACCAAACAGGCCCTAACTCTTAATTTAAATAATATAATTACTAAATATTTTATGATAATTATCTTGTCTAACAAGATAAATATCATTTTCCCAAATATATCAACAACCAACCAAACACCCTATTGGGTTGGCCGGCATGCGTGGCCCACTATGAGCTCACCGGCCTCTTTCGTTTAATCTAACTTAATTAAATATTCATTTACCTATAATCTTAATTAAACCCAAATGCTAATTAAGCTTGTTACGTAAATAACCTATTTAATATTTCTCTTATAATTAACTCATATATATATATATATATATATATATATATATATATATATATATATATATATATATATATATCTATATATATATATGGGACTAAGCATGACACATGTATAATGCTTACTAGGCATTTTTATTGTGACATGGCGCCTCTATGATGAGGTGGAAATGCCACCATGGCACTTGTCCATGGTACAATATAAAAAAAAAATTTGCCACAGCAAAGATTCGAACACTGGTCTCTCCTTTCAATAACCACGCCTCAACCACTGAGGCAATAGACATATTTGCTTACAATCTTCTACTTCCAAACCAATAAACTTCACCTTTTACTCATAACATCACCATTTATGCTTCCAGTCAACACAAGATCATAATCTCCCCAATTTATTCTCACATTCCAAAATATTTTCATAACAGAAGAATCATCAAATCAATTAAAGTGAGGATAATCTCAGGTAATTTTTGAAACTGAATCACCGAGATTTCAGTCCCAATTTTTAAAACATTCCATCTTTATCATTAACACAAAACATATCTCACAATGAAATGTCTGATTCAAATTAACCCTCCTCAATCATTCACACAAAACACACACGTTTGTATTAGGTAATCTTTATTCAATATCAGGTAATCTTTATTTTTAGTTTTTTTTTTAATTTAATCTGAATTAGGTAATCTTTATTTTTATGAACAGGTTTCTTTCAAATTCAATATCAGGTAATCTTTATTTTTAGTTTTTTTTTTTTAATTTAATCTGAATTAGGTTACTTTTGGTGAATTAAAGAATACTTTTTGTTTCCATCTACAGATTTTGATTATTGATTTTAGTTTTGAAATCAACCACGAATCAGGTTTGTTCAATTTTAATTTCTTCTTTCAATTATGATTCAGCTTCCATGTCGAGAAATTATGATCAATCTTTCAAATGATTCTTATTGTATATTTGGCCACCATGTGATGCTTTATGTGTCCATATGGTCTAATTTGGAATTGAGTGTTAGTGTTTTTTTCCCTTAATTTGTTGTTTGTTTTCGGTATAAGTTTAAGGGCTTTGAGTGAATCGAGGTCTTCAGTCTTGCTTAATAGACATCTTCGAGGAAGAAGCAGGCTAACGTTTGAGGTTTGTTTTTTTTCGTTTTTTTAATATGTATTAAAGGGTATTTTGGAGTTTAGGCAGCTAACTAAATATAAAATTTTATACAGGGATTGCATTTTAGTTGATGTAGATAATCAATGTGTTGGATCTTATGTGAAAAGGTGAGCGTGTGCGGTTTGAGGTTAGCCTTCAGATTTTTAAAGATTCGAAGTCTGCAATCTGGGTATTTTGTTAATGGGATTGAGTTTGTACAAATTATATATATATTGTGGCAGGATCTTATGCTCTTGGATCAGTCGGTATTGTTTGGGATTGCGGATATTCATGATAAGCATAGGGATATGCGGCTTGATGTTGATAATATGTCATATGAGGTATAAATTATATCTTCACTTTCTTGATTGGGATTGCGGATATTCATGATAAGCATAGGGATATGCGGCTTGAAGTAGTGGTGTGACTATCTGAGCTGTAAATACAACCTGTATAAAGCTATGTTGTTTTACTTGATGTAACTGATTTAGGTAACATGTTTGGTTGTCTAATAATTTATACCATTGTTTATGGTAGCTGAAGTTGTATCATGTTTGTTGCATGATGAAAACTCTTATTAACTCAGTTAAAAGAACGTCATTTTTAATAACAAAACATTTTAATTGCAATGGTATCCATTTCTTTTCTTGTGGTCAAATCAGTCACATGGAATGAATATGTCGTGGAATCAACATTTTAATTGCAATGAATATGTCGTGGAATCAACATGAGTTTTCACCATTAAGGACAAAGCTGCTACATATTAGTATTACTTTAGAATGCATTTAAAAAAAATATATTTCTTCATAAACATTTTGTGTGTTTGTTACGGCTTTAGGGAGGTACACAGAAGGTTGTTATCTCAGCTCCAAGTGCAGATGCTGTCGTGTTTGTTACGGGTGTCAATGAGAAGGAATGCAAATCTGATGTCACCATCGTCTCGAATGCTGGCTGCACAACTAATTGTCTTGCTCCACTGGCCAAGGTCCCGTTTTCCACCCCTGTGACTATAATTTATCTAATTTTTATATGTGCTAACAATGAAGGATTAGAGAGGTGGAAGAGCTGCTTCTTTGAATTTCATTTCCAGCTGTACCGAAACTGCCAAGGTTGTGACTCATTTCTATTTGGTTAAAATTTATTGACTTGCGGAATATATATTATCAACTTTGTTGATGATCGGTGTACTAAAGATATTTGTGTGTTTTTTGAAGGCGGTTGGAAAAGTTTTGCCTGCACTTAAGGGGAAGCTTACAGGGATGGCCTCCCGTTTGCCTAATGTTGATGTCTCAGTTTTGGATCTTACTTCCGGGCTCGTGAAGCCTGCCTCTTATGATGATATCAAGGCTTCTACCAAAGTAAGGACAATAAATATCTCTTTTTAACTTGCAAGATTAATATGAGTAATTGCAGTGCCAATTTGTGCTTACGTGATGGTTTTAATGCCCTTGACGTATTCTTGTGATGTGTTGTGCTGTTTAGGGCTGACGCAGAGTGTATCATGAAGGAAATCATTGGTAATGAAGGAAATCGTTGGTTTCATTGAGGATGATGTTGTGTCTACAGACTGGGGTGACTGCAAGTAAGCCCATTCGGTCTTCAGTTCTCAACAAATCAAATTAAACTACATATTGATTGAAAAAATAAAACACCTCTATAATGTTGCAGCAAATGAGGTATGCTGATGTCTATGCAACGATGGAAAAATTTAGGGCTTGCTTCAATAAGAGTATCTGAAATCAGCTTTAATAACCGGAAGTTGGATCATTCTAAATGATACGAGATGCAAGTCATGAAACTATGTAAATTGTTTGGATCGTGACCTTATAAACCGTAATGGTGAGACCAGTGACGATAGGGTGCCTATCGGGCATGATTAATGCTATCTAGGATGTCCAAACTGACTAAAGTGGTAATTTTAATTCAGTTATTGATAGTTATTTTATAGTATATGTTAAAATAGAAGAACCCTTCATGTTGGAAGTCATCATATTATATCATGTGTAAATAATTAGTTGATTGTTGACTTGCTGTTTAGGCCAGATCCGCATCAATATATTCATTTCAGTTGGTTGCGGTTGAGAGCATGCAAACAAGCAGGTGATAACTTGCAACTTTCTTAATCCTTTATTTCTTCAATTGTTCGAGAATTTTTAGTTTGTATACCCATACATTATTTTTTTTGTTTCTACTAAAGATTAAGAACCTGATGTGAGGAATTACTTAAACATATACTCAATAATCTCAGCAAGATATATAAAGAGCTTGGAAATTATCGCTTATGCGAGCGAGCCTGGTGATGCACAACATGTTTATACACAACATATTGATGATCACTTGCTTCTGATGCTTCTCCCGACACTTATCATGGTTTCAGTGCTGGGTAAGTCTCAATTTCATATCATTGCACATCGCTTAAATCCTAAGTCTGGAGTTGGCAATATGGTCAGTTAGGACAGGTTGGGTAACATGTCAAATCATTTTAATACAGGTATGAAGTATTTTATGTGTTAGTTGTTGGGGACTGGTCTAAGACTTATTAAGTTTAAATGGGTGTTTGGAATTGTCTTAATAGTTGGATTCAGGGGTGCTTAGGACTGTTTTTGATAGCTCAATTCAGTTGTGCTTGGAACTATCTTAGTAGCTGATGCTACTGTTATCCCACAAGCGACAAAAAACTTTGTCAATGGTCTTTAGGTGGGAATCTATCGGGATCCTGACATGTTGATTCGAACACTAAGGATGCTAAAAAGAAATGTAAGTAGCAATAAAGCTTTCAATTTTGGTCAAAGATTTATGCATAGTTCCGATGGTCAAGTTTTCATATTAACAATTTTCATATTAATGACGATGATTTCCATAACCACCTCTTGAATCGATCCCATGCCTACCAAAATATCGTGAGTGGGAATAACCTGTAATATTATTATTATTTTTGTATAGAAACATCCATAGAATTTTACTTAATCTGAAAAGAGCAACTAGAAAATACTAAATGTATATTTATTTTATATTCTATACTTACTAGGCCTCAAGTGACGAATTTTAGAAGAGAGTACGCGACAATGGAGCAAAGAAGTTGAGCGACACCATAGATGAGTCCAGGTAGGATGCTGACCAGGCCTCCAACAGCCAACCCAAAGGTGACAACTGGATTCACGTGGCCACCTGAGATATTTCTGGCTATTGATACAACTACAAAAAGGGCGAATGCATGGCAAACAACGACAGCTACTAGACCAGGTGGGTCTAAGACTGCATCTGCTGTTAATTTTATTGTATCGAATAAAGTAACCACACATTATACTAAAATTTATTTTGGGCAATGTGTAAGATTGACGCAACAAAAACGGACACTACACAAACTACATTATCACTGTGGTTTACAAAGAAATTCTATATAGGATTTGGATGTACATGATTTATTTTGTTTTGTTTTTGC